>CM057166.1:16270820-16330004 GCA_029962745.1 Echinometra lucunter
AAGTAAACATTTTCATTAGAAGAAGGTAAAAACTTGGCTCGCTGGCTTCATCCACTTTCAAATTGTGCAGTCGCTATTTGATCAAGAGGCTTCAACCCCCTCTTCAACCCCCTCCCTCTAAAACATGTAAAACAAGAGGCTTCATGATTCCTTTTATTTTTGCTCGGTCTCAATGATCCCTCTCAGATTAATGGAAGTGTCCTTACAAAGGACAGCATACTGGTAGCATAATTCCATATAAAAGCGAAGGAAAATCGCAGAAGAAGAGATTGGTTTGTTGGGTTTGTTCCCGAGATGATGTAGAAACGTATGACTTTGCATCGCATGTGGTCATCGAACATATCTAATAAACTTACTTAAAGTTGGAAACTCTTGTCACTTCTCGTACTTCGTGGTAGCAGTTAATGTGTGAGGGAAGACGAACGCTGCGAGGGCTGAGTGCCGAGTGTCATAAATGAACTCCAATTCCCTGTAACGATTAATCCAACAAACCACTATTACCACCATCACCATTACTACTATCGTGATGCGTTCCCTTCTTTGTGACCAATACATTCCAGTCTCCTTCTTTCTCCTCATTTTCCCTTCTTTTTTTCCCTTCTGATTTCCTCTCCTTCTTCCCCTCTACTTTCCTCCATTGTATATTATATCTCTTCTTCTTTTTTTTTTCATTAATGGGACGTAATCCTTTAGACCTCTGGATCCGTAAATGGTATACTAGCACAGGATTGATATCATCAACACGTCGATCACCATCAGTCACTAATACCATCATCACCAGCATTATGTCCACGACCGCTCACATCATCATTACGACTACTACCTATATACCGCCCACCAGCATCCCCACCTCAGTCTACACAGGGCCGTACGCAGACTTTTTTTCCGGGGGGGGGGGAAAGAATAAGTAAACTGTTCGAAGAAACACGTAAGCGAGCGAGCGAAGCGAGGGCGGTTTTTACATTTTTTGAAATTGAAATTAAAGGCTCTGGTGCACACTTCTAATGAAATTTTGGAAATTTTTCAGTAAAAATTGTAAGTCTTGAAGATTCCTAGGGGGCAACTGCCCCCCCCCCCCCCGCCCCCGGCTGGGTAAGGCCATGAGCCTATATACAACCACGATACCACCAAAATCATTGTACCACACCACCATCAACACCACTGCCACTGTCACCACCATATCACCATTACTAGTATATCGTCATGCGTTCCATTCTTTATGACCAATACAATAAATGATCATGACTATTATAATTAGGCCCTATCTTTAATCATTATCACCGCAGCAAATACTAGTAGACTGAGAGAACAAATAAGATAATTTACTTACATCATTTTTATATAGAGATGAAATATTTTATTATACGATTAACTAAAATCATAGAAACATATGACAAATATACAGATTTAGTTTGTTTATAATTCATATCCTTTAAATTAAGTTAATTTTTACTGAAATAAAGTTGTTATAAATTCGGATCTGAATTAGGAAAAGAAAATAACCTATAGATGGCGAAATGTTTACTGTCAAGACTCAAGTTCTGTAACACGAACTGCATGTGTGCATGGTGACGTAGATGGCAAAGAGATCACAGTAGAATAGTAAATAAATGAATAGATAAATAACAAAAAGGAGAGAATAACCATCTCCAACTCATTCCTGATCCCTGGGAATTGGGTTTACTTACTGAATTTCTATGGGTAGGAATTAAGATAATTTTTCGAAAAAGACATCAAAAATGATTCTGTTGGTGGACGTCGTCTATATACCATGCAGGGCTCGCTTTTTGCATATTTCCATATAACAAAAATCATATATCTACAATAGTTATCATCTTAATTTGAAATACGAAATTTGTGAAGATTATGTTCAGTCCTAACATGTAGGCGATTACGCTATCAATGGACAATATGTGTTGTGCTTGTGCTAGCTTAGATGTCTATGTCTTGCTTAGGACGTTTGGCGATCCAAGCAGCCAATCTGGGTTCTTTCCTCATCCTCTCATTGAAGGCTTGGAGGAGTGGCCGATTACCAAGGACAGCTGGATACTTTCCTGCTAGGTGCTCCAAGATGTTAAAGACAAAGATGTCAGCTATCGTCATCTAGGTGGCCGTGATAAAAGACTAATACACTTTAGTATTGGGTAAAATTTTGAATGGAATTTAATTGTATTTGTATTTTATTTGAAAAACGTCATTCACACACTGAATGTACACGAATATTTTGTTTTACAATACAGGAATAATGGTAATTACAAAACAATAAAAAGAAAAGAAAAAATCATGAAATTGACAAAAGTTACATACGGATAACAAGTAAGGAAATAGTTTTCTATATCATTATGAAACAGAAACAAAATTTATGATGCCTTCAGAATTCACCTCTTATATTTATGACCAATGCAAGATACTTTGAGAACTAATTAATGATAAATTCGTCTTCTAATTTCATAAGTTTTACAAATTGCTCTACCTTGTCTAAATCACTAAATCCTACTGACATATCATTTCATCAAATGAAGTGAAATTCAGTTTCCTTCTGAAACAATACCAATGTGTTTATAATGAACATTAAATGCAGTACAAGAAAGAGGCGAACATCCGAAAAAGCGGAGCTTGTTTTGGAGACGCTGAAGACAGTCATGATGAAATAATTAAAAAGCTTGTTGATCTATGAAGAGCATCATCACAGACATATCTCAGCGTTATTTCGAAGGTTTGTTATTCCGAAAGTTTGTTATTCCGAAGGTTTGTTATTGCGCAGGTTTGTTATTGCGAAGGTTCGTTATTCCGAAACACGCAAGTTGCGTAACCTAGATATTCGATAGTCTGAAAATGATAAGGTTCGTTAGTCCGAAAAAAAAAAACTAACGAAATGACGAACCTTATATTTCATTTTCGGACTGACGGACCTTCGGAATAACGAACCTTATTTCATTTTCGGACTGACGAACCTTCGGAATAACGAACCTTATTTCATTTTCGGACTGACGAACCTTCGGAATAACGAACCTTATTTCATTTTGCTCTGGAGTAACGAAACTTCGAAATAACGAACCTTCGAAATAACGAACCTTCGAAATAAACGAACCTTCGGAATAACGAACTGCACCCGTTATTAGCCTTTATTTCAATAACACATTTTAAAGAACACGTTATTAATATTGGAAGAGAAGGTAACATGCATGCTTGTCCGCACAAAAATTTATCCAGTACTGGGTGAGAAAAAAGATGCCTTTTTGTCCTGTAAAATTCCATTATCCAATATTGGGTGCAAAGCCAAGATGCCTGTTTTGTTCAGTGAAATTTACCCAATATTTGATCAAATTTTACCCATTCTATGTTGTTGATTGATTGGTTGATTGATTGATTGATTGATTGATTTTACCGAATATTGAAAGAAGAATAAAAACACAATATACACTATACAATAAATCAATATTTGGAAGGATTGCCCTAGCTGCTCAGCTTTACGATCACATCACAGCTATTCCACGGAGGGATTCTAATAGAAAGCAATCAGACATAATCAAATCACTATACAAAAATAAATCCAAGTACAATTGTCACTCAAAGCACAATTCGGTTTATCTCATGTTCAATACACAGTTATTTTCTTCTTGTATAAAATAAAAGAACCACCAATGTTCGCACTGAACTGGAAAGATGATAGTTTGTAAAAGCTCGGGGGTCTTTATGAGAGTTACATGCCGTTTTTCCGAAGGTTCACTTCTGAAGGTTCATAATTCCGAAAATGAAAAAGGATTCATAGTTCCGAGGATTCGTACAGTTTGGTATTTCCGAGAATTATGTTGGATTCTTTTGCATTTCGGTACATACAAACCATCGGACATGTCGGAAAAACGAAAACCCTCCTTAATCTGAGGTTTCCGGTGTTCTCGCGCCACTTTTAACTGAATTAGTTTAGAATACGGAAATTAATTTTGGGATAATTCTTACCTTTTCACCGACGAAGAAACCTTTTCCTTCACCATTCATCTGAAGCCACTTTGTGAAATTAGTCATGGGAAGCACAGATTTCACTTCAATAAATTCCTTCACGGCGTTAGCCTGTAGGAAATGGATGAAAGAGTTTGTTACTGCATGCCTCCGACTGCTACCCGGTTTGCAGCAATAGGAATATATTTAATAATAATATATAGTTCTTGTATAGCGTATATCACATTATGATATAACGCCTCTATGCGCTTCCAAAGGACTTGGATATTATTACCCCAGCTTTAGCCCGGCAGCCTTTTACAGGGCGCTAGCATTTCAAGGAATGAATTCCTGCCAGGTACCCATTCACCTCACCTGGGCTGAGTGCAGCACAATGTGGATGAATTTCTTGCTGAAGGAAATTAACGCCATGGCTGGGATTCGAACCCACGACCCTCTGATTGAAAGACGAGAGTCAGAACCACCAGACCACGACGCTTCCATATTTTTGCATATATGATATATGAATACTTCATGAGATAGAATTATCCTCCGTGAGGTTCTGAAAAATACCTGGGATCACTAAAAGCAAGATTTTGGTTTACTGCAAGCCTTGTAGTCGTAACAAAGGCCAAATGGGCTTCAAGTCGAAGACGATAGCAAGACTGCTGTACTACGTTAATACGATTCGGATTTTTTCGCTTTTCCTCATAATTACATTACAAGGAAACTCGCAAAAGTTCGTAATTTTCGTTTTTCAAATTCCTAAAACTGTTCATTACTCTGATCATGAAGATTTTTGTATTTTGACTGTTCATATAAAATTCTATATCACAGTTTTCTCCAAACTCGCAACGCACACAGGAGTAGAATGTGAGTGCACGCATCATATTTTATCTGTACCTAAGTCAGGAAAAATATATCTCAATAATAACAATTATTATGAAGAACGAAAGGAAGAAAGAAAAAAAGAAGAAGAATTAGAAGAAGAAGAAGAAGAAGAAGAAAAGGAGGAGAGCAACAACAAAACAAAAGCAACAAAAATGATTATAGTAATCATCATAATGCCTGTTGTATTTTCCCCACTCACCTTTGCTTCTTCCTTTATAAAGGCCAAATCTATCATCTTGCTCAGCATTTCGTTACAGGTCTCACATATCATATCAATCATTACCATTTCGTCTTCATTCTGGCCCGCCATCCCTGCGATGAAAAAATCAAAGAAACTTCATGGACAGGAAGAAAAAGAATAGAATTAGAAGAGTCCTAATTCAGTCTGAACATATTACCGACATGGCAACATTTTCTCAAATTCAACTTCAAATTCAAGTAATTGACTGAAATAAAAATGTACAGGTAAAAAGCTAAATTCCGGCCTATTGGTATGATTGTTTCCCCCTGCTAAATTTATTTTCCTCCTTCGTTTTTCACATGTTAACCTTGCAAGACCCTGCATTCACTTTTTTTTTTTTTTAAGAGAACTCCTGTTTTAATGCAGGATTTAATCTCTATACAGTTTGCATGTGGTTTTCAAGTGAGTCTTATAGTAGTCCAATTTTCAACCATTTTAGAATCGATAAGGAATTTTCTTACATTTAATAATAATAATAATAATATATGCAATTTGTTAGGCGCCATATCCATCTCGTAAGAGATGCTCAAGGCGCACAAGTGAAGGGGGGGGGGGCAAACAAAATTACAAGTAACAGAAAATCATTGATAAAATAAGTTAAAGAGGTACGTTTTTAGTTTAATCTTAAATGTTTCCACCCGGTTGCTATCCCGGATCTCTCGTGAGAGGGAATTCCATAGTGAGGGCCCCGCACAGATGAATGCCCTTTCCCCCCACTTTGTTTTACATTTTGGAATTCTAAGAAGACCAGAGTCACTGGAGCGTAGAAGCCTAGATGGTGTGTAGGTGTGAATGAGAGCAGAGTTGTACTGTGGAGCAGAGCCATGAACTGAGTGATATACCAGTAAAAGGATTTTGAATTTGACACGTTCACTCATGGGCAACCATTGTAAAGATTTAAGAACAGGCATGATATGGGTAAATTTGTTACGAAGGGTCACTATACGAGCAGCAGAATTCTGTAGTTTTTGCAAACGAGTAATTTGGAACTGGGATAGATTAAATAAAAGTGCATTGCCGAAATCAAGACGAGATGAGATCAATGAATGAACAATTTTCTCTGTTGCATCAAGAGTCAAATATTTGCGTATGAACCCTAGGTTGCGTAACTGATACCGCACAGATTTACAGATGTATTGAATATGAGTATTCATCGTCATGTTCGAGTCGAGAAACACCCCAAGATTACGACATGTGTCAGAAACTTCAATAATGTGGTTGGCAATAGAAACTGATGTAATTTGTACTCTAGACAGATGGGTTTTAGAGCCATACAACACAAATTCACATTTAGTAAAATTCAATTTCAAAGAGTGTGAGCACAACATCCTTTATGCAATCCTCCAGATTGCTGATAGCGACAGCAGCTGTATCTGAATCGGGTTTGAAGGATGTAAAAATCTGAATGTCATCGGCATAGATATGATAATTAACAGAGTGGTGCCGAAAAATGTTTTTCAGTCCGATCAGATACAAGGAGAAAAGGATAGGCCCGCCCACAGAGCCTTGCGGAACGCCGCAGGTAAGCGGTAAGAAATCAGAAGAACAGCCATTTACCAAAACAGCTTGTGAGTGACATGACAGGTATGATGTGAACAAATCTAGGGCCTTACCATTAATACCAAGAGACATTAGGGTGTTTAACAAAATTTTGTGGTTCACCGTATCAAACGCGGAAGACAGATCGAGGAGTATCATGGCAGTTACCTTT
Source organism: Echinometra lucunter (assembly GCA_029962745.1). Classification (NCBI taxonomy): domain Eukaryota; kingdom Metazoa; phylum Echinodermata; class Echinoidea; order Camarodonta; family Echinometridae; genus Echinometra; species Echinometra lucunter. The sequence goes on from CM057166.1 coordinate 16,277,603, forward strand.
CCCGCATCCATTTCATGGAGAATGGAACTAGATACGTTAAGAAGAAGGGTCTCTACACTGTGCTGAGGGCGGTATGCCGATTGATATGGGTCAAGCAAGTCATTATCAACGCAATAGTCCAACAACCTAGAAAATACAATTCTTTCAAGTATTTTAAACAAAAATGGGAGATTTGAGACAGGTCGGTAGTTGGATAACAATTCAGAATCGAGATTAGGCTTCTTCAAAATGGGAGTGATATGTGCAGTTTTGAGATCAGAAGGAATATGGGCATGACTTATGCTTAAATTAATGATTTTGGAAATGATAGGAGCAAGTGATGAAGAGCAATCCTTGATGATTGAGGTATGTATCGGATCAAGTCGACAAGACTTAGCAGGCAGTTTGCGAAGAAGTGTGTAAACTTCGTCAGGCGTGGTAGGCCGAATAGACTCCATCGACGAAGCTGTAATTGGATCCGCCACTGACTCATCAGGAGTTAAAGATTCGCAAATCAAGTGTACCTTAGAGCGGAAGAAGTCAATGAAGCGTTGGGCCATCTCTGCACTGTTGTCATGTGAAGGAATAGGAGAGCTTTGCTTGCGGTTGAGAAGTTGATTTGCAGTAGTGAACAGTTTCCTAGAGTCATTTCCACAGTCACTGATGAGGCCAGTGTAGTAAGAACGTTTGGATCGCTCCACCAGGTGGTTCACAAGATTTCGTTGTGCGCAGTATATCTCTCGGTCTGAAGGTAGTCTGCCATTCGAACGCCACTTCCGTTCGAGTTGCCTACTCTTTCGCTTAGCATCAATGATATCGACAGTGTACCAAGGATTGTCCTGATGATTCTTAGCCTTGCGAGTTTTAGCTGGAGCATGACTGTCATAAAGAGTAGAGAGTACAGTATTGTACCTGCGGGTATTGTAAGTGTAGAAAAATCTTTAGCTTTCGCTCTGGACCGCTTTTCATTATTCCTCACGATTCCACCAGCAGGGCTTCGGTGCAGTGCAGAAAACTTATACCATTGATGGTATCTCTGCCATCAGTGGTAACTACCATGGTAACATTGCTCAACAGCCAATCAAATCAAGATTCAGATGGAAGGTGCCATATTGATGGCAAATTTACCTGCGTCAGTGGCAAGTTTCATAAAACTTGTTATCAGTAACAACTGCCACATTTTATGACAAATTTGCTCTCAGCCAATCAGATGCAAGGATTTCAGTAGCTTATAACAGTTATTGCAACTTTTTCTTTTTATAATTGTGTGTTTATTGAAGAATCAACAACTAATCATCATATTTACAAATAATCAGAGTAATTGTGAGCAAAACAAAACAAATTACAACATTTACAACAGTTTGGGTAAAATTAGAAGAAAGAAAAAGGGGGCAGAAACAGGACTCAGAACGTATATCGCATAGTTAGTAGTACCATATTTGGAAATTAGTACTACCATTAACCAAATCAAAGGAGACAATAATAAAATACTGATCATGTCATTACATGGGGTTTGTGATTTACATAACAACTTGGTAAAGGAACAAATACTTGTATTTATCTTGGTCGAGGGTTGCAGAAGTAGACATATGTAGACAGGGACAGTTATTGCAACTTGCTATTGATCACAAGTTTTATGAAACGGGGCCGAGGTAGGTAGAACTCTCTTACCAAACCGTCTTGCCAGATGACGAGCAATGGCCATACTCTGTGACAGTACTTTGCCATCCTCCTCTAGGACAGGTAGAAATCCCAGTGAGTACCCTGCATAGGGGACAGTAATGTAAAGTAAAACAGACGTTCAAAGGCACACACCATAAGTTACATAGTGCATAGTTATTTTTGTTATGTTTTCTTTTGTATTCTTTATTGCATTCATGTAGAGACTTCATGAACTGAAATACATTTGAATCGGAAAACACAACAAAATAAAACAAAGTACAAATAAATGTAAATTAAGCAATTACATGGAATGAATGCGGTAGTTAAATGACCTTTCGCTCCCTCCCCTCCTCCTCAACAAAAACAAAAGCGAGCAAACACAGCTCCCCCCCCCCCAAAAAAAAAAAGAAAAAGAAAAGAAAAGAAAAGAAAAGACAATCTCGTTGTTGTCGTCATCATGATCGTTATCGTTCTATGTGACTAGGGCGCCGTCTTTACAAAGAGTTGCGATCGAGTCAAATAAATCTCAACTTTGAGACTGTTCTCAACTGCATGTATGTACTTAAGAGATAGGAGTTGAGATCATTCTCAAAGTTGCGATTAATCCGAACTGATCGCATCTCTGTGTAAGACAGGAGCCCGTGCAGGCCTTACTCTCTTGATTTCCCTTGGCTGCTCCCCAGTCAGCGAATGATAATCTCACGTCTTCATACTTCACATCGGCTTGGGCAAACAGAAGACGCGACACTTCAGCACGTCCAAGAAGGTTGAAATACTCAAGCTTGTACGTCTTAGACATCTACAGAGGAAAAACAGATGAAAAGTGTCAAGTTGAGAAAATGTGAATCTTGGGGCGACAATGTTTGGACGGAAAGATAAATCAGTTTCTAGTTTGTGGCCAGGGTATATAGAAAAAAATTTAATGTTGATCACCTAAAACAGAATTTCAGTAATAAAAAGATAAAAGCGACGGAGCAGTGATAAAGAATGTCCACTTTTTGTCACTATATTGTCAGGTGAGTCCCCCCTCCCCCTTGTTTTTTGATACGTAGAAAAAAGGGCCAGTATTTGCACCAAAAGGGGGAGAAGTTCTCGGAGCTGTGTGTTAGAAGGTTTTCATTTTATGGGTTTCAGACGGATAAAGGGGCGGGCGAGGGGCATATGGGCCTGTTTTTCCCATGAAATCCGCCATACTAGCGCCTTTATCTCTCATGTATAACGATATTTGATTCACCCTTGCAAAACAGTCGGCCTTCACCTAATAATCAATTGTACAGTCTGCGCATTATAGCAGATAGAGGTCATCTGTTATAGCGGTATAAACCCAACATTATGCTTAATAATTCTTTTCTCTTTCTATTTCTATGCACATGACGTAAATTGGTTTAATGCTCTACTGTAAAATCATGTAAATAGTTTAATAGTTCTTTATGCCAGTCATTATTATGACTTAAATTTTAACTGATGCAAGAGGTAATTCTTGAATCGTGATGTTTTATATGTTTTTGTTTGTTGTTGTAAATTAGTTTGTTTCTTCTCGACTGTATTTCTTCCATGACCCTGAAAGGGCCGTTTAATACAAATCACTGTATCACTGTGTATCACTGTATGCTCTGGTCCGGCGATAATTATTGCTCCTGGCTTATGTCACTAAAGATACACGGTTAGGATCAGGATTGTAATATAGGTTTCTTACTTTCATTTCTCTTTTCCAATATCAATTTCCTTTTTAAAATACATATTGTGTCAAGCAAACATTTATTTTGTTTTTGTATTGATGTTAAAAAAGAGAAAATAATGTATAAAATTTACGATTTTTTTTTTTTTTTTTTAAAGAAGAAGATATTCTATGTTTCATGTTATGTGGGAAATCAAATAAGACTTAAACTTGAACTATTAAGGGTTAAGGTTGCACAGGCAACCGGTCCAAAGCATATCGATGGTCCAAAGTTCTGAATTCGCCGGTTAGTGTACTATGGTGGCCCTGAAGTACGCTCGACAACAGGTCATGTGCGACGTGAATTTCGCATCCCAGGTCCAGAATTTCGCATCACGGGTTGTGAATTTCACGACTGGGATGCAAAGTTCGCGCCACGGGTCCTGAATTTCACATCCGAGGTCCTGAATTTCGCATCGGGGGTACGACCCGCGATGCGAAATTCAGGACCTGGGATGCGAAATTCACGTCGCACATGACCTGTTGTCGAGCGTACTTCAAGGTCACCATAGTGTACAAATTTGATGCGGAGCATTAATCGCCTGTCGGTGAGCATGTCGTGGATGATAACAATTTTATGCACTTTAATAGAATAATCACTCCCCGTATTGCCTCATGAATAGCTGTTGTCGCCCTTTTGAAAGAAAACTTCCGTCTGGGTATCATGGAATACACCACCAGTGCATAATCAAATAAAAATATTACATGGCATACACAGTGCATCTGAATAGTTACCTCAAGCATTATTATTGCTGACAGCTATAGCCATGTATACATTGATAAGTAAGAACATGATGTATGCCAGTCGAAGTGCACATTCTCGCTATATTGATGATGCATAATTATCTCCGCTACATTTCTTATTATTCTGCCCCCAAAAGCAGAACCTAACAATAACGAATGCCTTGTGCTATGTGACTCACAAAAATAATAAATTTGGAGCATATACATTGAAGTGTGCATGCCGGGGATAAAGACGCAAATAATGCCCACTTTTCCCGCTGTATAATTGGAGAAAGGCGACATGCATAATTGACTATAAGTTACAAAAACACAATCATACTTAATATAAAAGAAACAGGTGTTCGGCTTGATAATATTTTAGGATGCGTGTACACAACGTGATGAAGTTACACGCTAAAATAAGCAGCCAAGTATAATAGTAATGCACAGTAACGTATATATCACACATTTCCCAAAATTTCTATGCACTGCAGAGCTGCAAAAATGCTTTGCATCACTCGCTAAAGAGTAATGAATATGAAGTACCGAATCTTTATATTACCGTTTATTTGTTGATAATGTTCTATCTCAAGCCGAGTGATTAAAATGGAAGTCTGTAACAATCTATACAGACTCTGCAGATTCCCCGTGTATATACCAGTTAGATGGAAGTGAATGCTGTTGATATGAAATAGGCTTTGTATGTGATACTAATGGCATCGACTGTGACCCTGCAGGTATAGGGTCATCTAGGGGCCTCTCAGTGAGTCAGCTTTGTATTGCTCAAGCCAAGCAATCGTAATGTGCCCATTATACCAATTGTAGCGTCATATAGCATTTTGAAAAGAAGCGAAAAGGGTCTAGAGATCTGCTACATGTGTATGCATAATTATACAGGATGTATTCGATGCTTTCGGAAACGGTGACTGAGTCATTTCATGTATTGAGCAGATGTTTCACTTTTTCACCTTTTCCTGATGCAGGCCCCTTGGAGCCGGGGGTGCTGCAGCACTCCTGACTTTTGGAGTGGGGGGGGGGGATAGAACCCCTGCGAAAAAGTCAAAGTTGGGGGTGCCGATCGTATAGTGTGCACAGTGGCGGCAAAAAGGGGGGGGGGCATGGGGGGCATTTGCCCCCCCCCCCCCACTCAGAAGCTTTGCCCCCCAGTTGCCCCCCCCCCAGAAATTTTGAGGACTGAAAAGAAAATTATGCAGTAATTTGTACATAAGTGGATGTTGTCATAAGCATCCTATTCGAGCTGTGAAGTGCTCTAAAATACCATTTTCCGCCTTCAAAACTTCGATTGAAAACAAAAAAAAGCGGTTATTTTTTTATTTTAAAATTTCTTTTCTAAAATGCTATTAAAAACAAGAAAAGGAGCCATTTTTGGCTAGCTCGCTTCGCTCGCTCGTCATATTTCAGAATATTTATTCGAAAATGTGATTAAAAACCAAAAAAGCGGTTATTTTTTGTTCGCTCGCTCGCAAAATTGATGTTAAAATGTGTGTAAGATGAAAAAAAAAATCCAAAAATTCAATTATTCCCCCCCCCCCATTCCTCAAAGTGGATTTACGTCGGCGACTAAAACTCGCGCTTCACGCTCGATTTTTTTCATACACGCAAAAAGAAAAATTGACTGCCCCAGCCCCCCAACATTTTCTTTTGCCCTCCATTTGCCCCCCCCCCCCCCACTTTAACAATCCTGGTGCCGCCACTGTGTGTGCAGCGCGCTTAGCCCACCGCACACTATTTATATACGATCCGTCTGCGATCCGACTTTGGAAAAATTTGTGATAACATTTTGATACATGTATAAACATTCAAACATGTAAAATCTTAATGATCAAAGTTCCGAATAGTCGTATGAATACTAACATCGAAATTCTGGGCTACTGCTAAAAGCGAATTCAATTCCGAATCGTAGTGACGTCATATATAGCAACTTAGCGATCGGCTACGATTTGAAGCCGATTTGGAAATTTCTCCGACCACAAGGCTTGCCGTTAACCGCCGTTAACCAGAATTTCGATTTGAGTATATTCCTATCATTATTCCGAACTTCAAATAAGATATATTTTTACTTGTTTAAACTTTCATATTAAATGCAAAATGCCGTTTGTTCGAAAATCGGGTCGCAGCGCGCACTGTAAAATATTACCCGTAAAAATTACGGTAATTGGGTGGCAACTTGCTGCACGACTTTCCACCGTAATTTTTACGGTTGGACTGTATTGTAAATTACGGCTTACCACTGTATATTACGTAATAATTACCGTTATTTTAACGGTTGGCCCATTTTATTTTTTTTACCGTTAAAATAACGGTAATTATTACGTAATATACAGTGATTAGCCGTGATTTACAATACAGTCCAACCGTAAAAATTACGTTAATTGGGTATCAACTTGCTGCACAACTTTCCACAGTAATTTTTACGGTAATTTTTTACAGATAGTGTGCGGCGGGTTTAACAGTGAGTGTCAGAAGATAATTGAAACTGAATGGTTTTTCTCTAGGGCTGTCGGTCAGTATCATGGGCCGAGAGATTTCCCTTCACCGTATACACTCTAAATTTCTAACTAATTAGAAATTAATCTGAGAGATTGTGATAAGGTACAAAATTCAAAATAAGATTTTTGAAAGTAATTATCGTCAATTATATTGATTTCTAAAGTGACTAGGTTAAGACTTTTTTATTGAATTTTGGATTTATTCCATTCAAGTCTAGGAAATTTAGAGTGTAATACTACAACCCGGGGATCTCGTAAGGGTATCAAAAAAAGGAAAAACCTGGCAAAGGCCCATTTCAGAGGTGCCGATACAATCCTTGAATGAAAATCCCTGTTGTAATAAATCGGAGCTCTGATAGATTATGTTTCCCTACATCTGTTTAGGGTGTTAAAACCACTCCTACTTTCCCGTTTAGGTTGCTTTTCAGAAAGTGATTTACGCGGATAAGGCCTCGTTGAGACATGCCCCCCCCCCACCTCTCTAAAAACAATCTAGTGAGATTGGACTAGATTACCGGATCAGCCGGGCACTTAATTGCACTAAAATGACCAGAAACCTAGTCATTTTCAATAGAATCCGAGTGGAGAAGGTGCATACATTGTATGCGGGCAAGCCTGAATCCGATGACCGGGGTATTAATATTTCTAAAGCGCTTAGAGACTCTCTCTTGGAGATGTATCAGGCGCTATATAAATCCAGAATATTATTATTATTATTATTATTATTATTATTATTATTATTATTATTATTATTATTATTATTATTATTATTATTATTATTATTATAATTTTGACTATAGATTACCGTTGGCTCTACATTTAATTGACTAGAATTCTGGTCATAGTTGACCAGATATGGTGCAAGTGCTTGGCTGATCAGGAAATCTAGTCAAATCTGAGATTGTTAGTGCCCCCGTCCTCCCCCCCCCCCCCCCCGGGATAATTATCTACAGCGGAATTATGTATGTAGGAAATGAAATATGAAACTAAGTACATTTATAAGCATTAAAATACACATTAAAAACAAATGCACGTAAGTTTATGATAGGGGGCGTTTAAATCACATTAGACTTGAATCAGGAACTACTCCAAATTTCGATTAAAAATCTTATTCTATAGATTTAGATATAAATCTTATTGATTATAATTTGATTTGTCCCTATGATATTACGATCAGTTTACATTGATTTTTAATCTAATCAATTTTCTAACCGAAGAAATGATTTAGAGTGTGAAAACAAAACAAAACAAAACACAGATGATATAAAACGGATTCATGTAAAATGCATTTTAAAATGCTGTGCTTTATGAAGTGTAAAGAAGTAATATCATGTGCCTAATATAGTTGGGAAAGCGAGACAGTATTGTGTACGGGATTTGACCTAGTATATTCTAGAGAAAAGGGAGACGTTGAATTTTTAAGTTATGAAGTTGTTGGTCGGATCGGACTGGGCAAAATCTAAATCAATACCATAAGTCTATGAATGATGCCCCCCCCCCCCCCCCTCGCCCTTCCCCTCTGAAAATCGGAGCTACATGTAATATTTCTAGGCGTAATTTCTTTTAACCAACAGTTGGTTGGTCCATCGGTCCATCGTCGTGGCCTGCCCCGTGACTGTAGTCTTTTTTTCTTTCTTTCTTTTTTCTTTTCTTTTTTTGTCTGCACAAATTTGTCTGAATACTGTATGAATTTGTATTGAATAGGAAATTTAGGAATGTTCCTGTTTTTGAACATTTCTTAATCATTTTTTCTTATTTCTTGCCTGTCAGGGTTGGCAAGTATGTGATAGTTTATAGCTTCATGTTAAGATTTAAAAAAAAAACCCTCTATAATGCACTTGACACTTTGTTTAAGATTTGATTTATTAACTTTAAGTAAACTTTTTTTCTATAAAGTGTAAGATACACAATTTGGCTATGATATAACTGTCTTACATTTTGCAGATTCTTTTTATTTTTATTTTTTTTTGCAATTGTTTCTGTTTTGCCTTTGTATTAAGGATATTGTCATTATTTTTCTGTCATGTACTCAATATACTTCAATCATGACTTGTTTATGTATACAATTTTGTTTTGATATAATCTGTCTTTGTTTTGTTATATTTTGTTATTCAATAGAATAGACAAAATATTTCAGGGCATAACCACATTTTGCAGTGTATGACAAAAACATGAAATTAAAGTAATAAACATTAACACCAGGACGTCTATCCGGGAGGCGCTAAATCCAAACCCGTCTATTTCAGACTCAACCTAGCAAAAATCAAGATCCTTTGGAAAAATCGATTGACTATATGAAAAGTGGCATATGGGGGGGGGGGCTAAGGCGAGGGGGTATTCTCCCCTCTCCATGCAGAGTGGATTTATAAATCCACTCTGCCCAAGGCCGTACGCAGGAATTTTTCCTACGGGGGCAAGAATATATTCAATATTTGAGGGAACACTCAAGCGAGGGAGTGAAGCGACCGAGCGGGAGCTTTTGAATTTTAGAACTGAAATTGAACGATCTGGTGCACATTTTGGGTGGAATTTGGGGGAATTCTCAATAAAAAGGTAAGGCAAAATAGAAAAAAGTACGGTTTTGCCAATTTCTGGGGGGGGGGGCTGACGTACGGCCATGACTCTGCCCCTCCCACGGTAGAGATTTTGAAAATGCGTGCATGAAAATGGCATTTTCTGCACACTAAAATTCAGTATTAGGGGTAATCTATATGAAAAGTGGCACATAATTATGATAATGTTAACAGCATTCGAAAAGTCCTTGACCATTAAGTTTGCTGCTGTGATTATACATGCATTTGTTTCATCTCGATTGGATATTGGCAATGCTCTTTTTTTTCATTATTACTTCACACAATCTCGACAAACTTCAACATGCTCAAAATGCGGCTGCCCGCGTTTTATCAGGGACATCTTCAAAATATGACCATATTTCTGTTCTCAAAAAGCTGCACTGGTTGCCAACCAGCAAGCGTATAGAATTCACAATTCTTCTTCTTACATGGGCATGGAAGGCTGTAAATGGATTGGCACCAAACTATCTGCAAGACCTTATGCCCTATACATCATGAGTATCTTCTTAAGATCCCCAAGACGCGAGTAGCCTGTGATGTAAGGGCTTTCTCAGCTGCAGCATCCTCTCTTTGGAATAATTTACCAATGGCTTTGAGAATCATACCATCTTTAGAAACCTTTAGATTCAAGCTGAAAACCTCATCCAACCCTTTTATCTTCTCTTCTTTTTTTTTTCTTGTGCGCCTCGGATCGGAATAGAATATTTCTAGATAGACGGCGCCTTAAGTGCCTATTATTATTATGGGGCCGGCGGGCTAAGGCGAGGGAGCGAAGCGACCAAGCGGCGGTTGGTGTGGGATGCCCCCCTCCCACGGTAGGGAGATTTTTAAAATTCGTGCATGAAAATGGCATTTTCTGCATACTAAAATTCAGTATTAGGGGTAACTTACATGAGAACTGGCATATCTACTTTTAATTTCATTTCACAGACTCGGGGTAGGGTAAGTTATGTAAATTGGACGTGATGATTCATGAGTTTTCTTCTTCTTCTTTTTTTTTTTTTTTTTTTTGCTCGCCGATCAACGGGGGGGGGGGGGGGGGCATGGCCCCCTTGTGCTCCCCTAAGCCAGTGCCTCCGGAATTACTATACTACAAAAATCCAAAAAAAAAACCAAAAACATGAAAATAAAGAGATCATTCGTCTTTATCAAACCAATAAAACCTTCTTTTTTTTTTTTTTTTTTTTTGAAGTGGCATCTAAAAAGCTGTTAATTCACACACATTGATACAATGTCAGTGAAATTTTCAGGGAAGGGGGTAGGGGCCTCACTCGCTCTGCTCGATCGCTATTTTTGCTTTCTCATGACTCACTTTGCGTTGTCATGATGTGAAGCATAATTATGTATGCCGACCGCGCGTGGTGCGTCATATTTCGAAGCGACTCGACGACTATGAGCTAGCGAACCGTACGCATACGTACGTACTATGGATCACGAACCTTAACTATGGAAAGCCATCCGTGCCACAATTCGTGTGCTAGATACGTATCCCCAAATGTAGATACGTATCCAAAATTGGGGATACGTATCCAATTTGACCAATCACAGGGCCGCATTTAAGGATACGTATCGTCCCTTCAGGAGGATACGTATCCTCGGTTGTCGAGGATACGTATCAGGGTATGGATACGTATCCTTGTTTACAGATGATACGTATCAGGGTCTGGATACGTATCCTAGTTTACCGATGATACGTATCGTCTTCCGGTATGCGTTAGCACACTAAATACGGGAATTTCGGGCTATGGTATCTGCGAAAAAGCCGATAAAAAATGAACAACGGATTACTACTACTACTGTAACAAAATTAAAGTGATATTTAAATGTTTTTCGACCCTGGAATCTTGGGGAAAATTACAACGAATATAAGAAGAACAAATGCCCGTTAATTTGATATAATTTAGGGGTCAAACCGGCAAAATTCATCGATTCCGCACCATGTTCAATGATTCATACACCCGAAAATGACAAAAGTCGTTTTTATTTTGAAGGCCTTTGAAAAGTATCGTACGACATTTTAACTAAATAATGGCTTAAATGAAGTAAAAGCTGAAGAGTTGGTCTTTACTCTCATATAAGTGACATGCCGAAAGTTTTTGTCTGGACCTTATTGTTGCAAATTGATTCAGGGGTCAAACCGGCAAAAATTCATCGATTTCGCACAATGTTCGCTGATTCATATACTAAAAAATGACAGAAGTCGTTTTATGTTCAAGGGCTATGAAAAGTATCGTGTGACATTTTAACTAAATAATGACTTACATGAGGTAAAAGCTGAAGAATTGCTCTTTACTCTCGTATAGGTGGCATGCCGAAAGTTTTTGTCTGGACCTTACTGTTGCAAATTGATTTCAGGTGTCAAACCGGCAAAATTTACCGATTCCGCACAATGTTTAATGATTCATATATCCGAAAATGAGAGAATTCGTTTTTATGTTCAAGGGCTTTGAAAAGTATCGTATGACATTTTAACTAAATAATGACTTACATGAGGTAAAAGCTGAAGAGTTGGTCTTTACTCTCATATAGGTGGCATGCCGAAAGTTTTTGTCTGGACCTTACTGTTGCAAATTGATTTCAGGGGTCAAACCGGCAAAATTCATCGATTTCGCACAATGTTCGCTGATGCTTTAACTTCAAATGACAGAATTCGTTTTTATGTTGAAGGGCTTTGAAAAGTATCGTATGACATTTTAACTAAATAATGACTTACATGAGGTAAAAGCTGAAGAGTTGGTCTTTACTCTCATATACTTGTCTGCGGCATGCTAAAAGTTTTGTCTGGAGCTTTTAAAAATGAAATCAGGGGGCAAACTTGCAATATGCCCTAATTCCGAATCCATTAGGTTGATTTGTTTTCGTGGTGGGGGAAGGGGCGATTGATTATGCATATCCTTTTCAAGGGAACAAATCGACCGATTGAGGGGAAAGGTTGCGGGGTTCAAACGTGAAGAATCAACTGAGCGAAGTCTTATTATAGATCTAATCTACTGTCTTCCCAATACAAGGAGTTGTTTTGACAATAATATCTCAGAAGTATGTCCTCATCATGCTCATTACATGAATGAACAGACATCGGTTTCTTTCTCTTTGTAGTTGACACTTCATTTCCGAGTATGCACCACCCTGTTTCTTAATTTTTTGAGCAAACCAAAAGTTCCAAGTTCTCGCTGAAGAAGTGTTGTTTTGTCAAAAAAAGAGTTCGCCCACTTGATCGAAGGTCCGCGAGACCGAGGGCCCGCGACAGTGGCGTAGACAAGTTCTTACACCTTGGGGATCATAAGTGCGAGCAAGCGTAGCGAGCGCAGGGGCCGCGGAACCGCGGGGGCGGGGGGGGGGGGGGGGCTGCAGCCCCCTAACTTTTTTGAGTAGACACATAGGCCCCTGTACAAAAATCCGGAAGTGAATTTTTTTTGTTGGTACATGCAGCACCTTCACTTTCATAAACGTTCCGCGGCTCCTGGAGCGAGTTCTAGAAAGGAAAGGTAAAAAAAACAACCTTCTAATTACAGTTGTGGGAGGCACTGCCCGAATGGAAAAGGGACACTATCAGAAAACAAAAAGGGCGTTAAGTGCCCTTATCTTACATGAACAGATGCAGAAATTGGACATACTAGAAAGGAAAAGGGGCAGTTATCAGAAGTTAATGAAGGCATGTATCAGATTTCAAATGGGGCACTTATCAGGGGTAAAAAGGGGCACTCTGCAGAAGAGAAATTACACTGTGAGGTAGTGAAAGGGGGATAATAATCCCATTTTAAAAGGGACATTCATCTGAAGCGTAAAAGGCGCACCTCTCATAAGGGAACAGAGTGCTATTAAAAGGGAGAGGCATAAAAGAACGCATTTCTGTAGATTTTAAGAAGGTTAACTTATCTGAAACAAAAAGGGGCACTTATTAGAAAGCGAAAGGGCACTTGATCAACAAAGAAAATGGGCCCTTTTAAGATAAAAGAAGGGCACTGAACAGGTTTGAAAGGGAGCATTTTGGTTGGGTAACAAGGGGCACCCCGGCCCGGCCCCCGGAAGCACCGCCTCTGTAAATAGAAGATATACGCACCGTGACAAACGAATATAGAATATGGACTGACACACAGTCATCACGCAACTTACCTTTTTTTGTTAAATTTTGTTGTTACACCACTTCAGAAAAACTGTGACGGCGCCGAAATTACCCAAAAGTCATATAAATAACTACATAAATCAGAATAATGATCGATATAGTTATGATAGTAATCGTCATTTCAGTCACATTAACGATAATGATGATGATGATGATAACTATTATTATTATCATAAACATAATAATAATAATAATAATAATAATACATTACTAATTATTGTTATCATCATTGCTGTTCCTATCATTTCTAAACATGTTAATTCAGTTTAATTGTAAGCAAACATTCTTCCCTAAAACCTGGGGGGAAGATTGTACATGTCATCCATGGGGATGCATACCCCTCACCCCCCCCCCCCCCCCGCTGTCTACGCCCCTGGTCCGCGAGACCGACTTTTTCGTATCGTATTTTCTTTCATCACAAATAATGCGCTATCGGTATATGAAATAATTATGTCTCCTTTATGTTTGGTCCCCGTTTCCAGATTTCCTACACCTTCCATGAAAACTTTCCGCTTCTCTTTAATACTTGTGAATGAATAATAATATCCTTTGATTTATTTTTTAACTTAGACTGAAATACTCTGGCCTCTTATTCCTTCTGGATTTTCTAAAATACCTCGCTGCATAAATTATGATAGCAATCAAGTTGCTATTAATAATATAGGGCCTACTTTTGACCCATTACTCTCTTTCTTTTTTTAAAAAAAACTTAAAATGAAATACCTACAACTCTTATTCCGTATTAATTTTCTAAAGTTGCTTTTGATACTTCTCTCGATTAACACGTGAATAAGGAAATATCTTTAAAGAGTGAAACTTCGTATCTCAAATCTACAACACGATATACAAGGTATTGCGGTGAAGAAGGGTCTATGACGCCACCTTCCGAAATTTCTTGTATGAGAGAGAGCGTAATGAAAGTTATGGCGCACCCATACTCCTCTAACATGGTTTATAACTTGGCAAACCACTGAATATATTACAAGTTTTAGAAATTATTTGCTACCCATTTTTTTTTTCGATTTCCAAGATATAAGATGGGGTAAGCATCCCCCATTGCGATAGTGTGCGCCTGAATGCTATTTTTTTTTTTTAATTTTGTAAAATATTTGTAATTGCAGCTCATGCTGCGAGACAATTTTGTTTTCCTTCGGATCCATAGAAAGACGACAAAGGCATTTTTGCAAACTATTCCAATTCTAATAAGCTACTCAGGCAGAAGCTGAAATATTATGCAAGAAACTTGAATTAAAAAAAAATCATTCATGGAATAGATGAATGAATGAATGAATGAATGAATGAATGAATAATTGAACAAATGAATTGATCAAAAGCACAAATTAATTCATTCATTAACAAAATTAATATTATTACCACTGACTTGAATCAAGTTGGTACCTTCTGGGAGAGCCGTTGTCCAAGAGGGTGGTTGCCCTAGGAAGTAGTTGTCTGGGGGTAGTTGACAGGGGGTAGCTACCCTAGTGGGTAATTGTACAGGGGGTATTTAACCGGGGGGTTGTTGTCCTAGAGGGTGCTTGCCCCTGGGGGTAGTTGTCTAGAGTGTAGTTGATCTTGACCGGGGGTAGTTGTCGTAATGGGTGGTTCTACTAGGGGGAAGTTGTCCGGGGGTATAGAGGGTGGGTGCCCTAGGGGGTACTTGTCTGGGGGGTACTTGTCCGGGGGTATTTGTCAAATAAGCGGGAGGGGGTAGTCTTCCTAGAGGGTGGTAACCCCAGGGGTAGTTGACTGGGGGTAGTTGTTCGTGGGTAGTGTCGAGAGTGTGGTAGCCCTATGAGTAGTTGTAGGGGGCAGTTGACCGGGGGTTGTTGTCCTAGAGGGCACCTGCCCCTGGGGGTAGTTGTCTATAGTGTAGTTGACAGGGGGTAGTTGTCGTAGAGGGTCGCTGTCCTAGGGGTTAGTTGTCCTAGAGGGTGGTTACCCTACAGGGTAATTGTCTGGAGGTACTTGTCCGGGGACAGGTAGTTGCCCTAGCGGGTGATTAGCTGCGTGGTAATCATCCTAGAGGGTAGTTATCCTTATTTTATAGAGGCGAAAACGTTAACCCGCGTAGCGAGGGGACTATGGTGGCAGTCCTCTCCCCATCAATCGCCCCCTACCCTCTTACAAAAAGAAAATTTAAAAAAAATAAAGCGCGAATTACAAAAGAAAGATACGATCATACGATACTTTTCATAGCCCTTGAACATAAAAACGACTTCTGTCATTTTAAGTATATGAATCAGCGAACATTGTGCGAATTGGTGAATTTTATCGGTTTGACCCTTGAAATCAATTTGCAACAGTAAGGTCCAGACAAAAACTTTCGGCATGCCACCTATATGAGAGTAAAGAACAACTCTTCAGCTTTTACCTCATGTAAGTCATTATTTAGTTAAAATGTCATACGGTACTTTTCAAAGGCCTTGAACATAAAAACGAATTCTGTCATTTGAAGTTAAGCATCAGCAAACATTGTGCGAAATCGATGAATTTTGCCGGTTTGACCCCTGAAATCAATTTGCAACAGTAAGGTCCAGACAAAAACTTTCGGCATGCCACCCATATGACAATAAAGAGCAACTCTTCAGCTTTTACCTCATGTATGTCATTATTTAGTTAACATGTCATACGATACCTTTCATAGTCCTTGAACATATAAACGACTTCTGTCATTTTTTAGTATATGAATCAGCGAACATTGTGGGAAATCGGTGTATATTGCCGGTTTGACCCCTGAAATCAATTTGCAACAGTAAGGTCCAGACAAAAACTTTGGGCATATCACTTATATGAGAGTAAAGAGCAACTCTTCAGCTTTTACCCCATGTATGCCATTATTTAGTTAAAATGTCATACGATACTTTTCAAAGCCCTTGAAAGAAAAAAAACTTTTGTCATTTTTGGGTATATGAATCATTGAACATGGTGCGAAATTGATGAATTTTGCCGGTTTGCCCCCTGAAATCAATTTGCAACAGTGAGGTCCAGACAAAAACTTTCGGCATGCCACCAATATGGGAGTAAAGAGCAACTCTTCAGTTTTTATCTCATGTATGCTATTATTTAGTTAAAATGTCATACGATACTTTTTATAGCCTTTGAACATAAAAACCACTTCTGTTATTAGAAGCTAAGAATCAGTGAACATTGTGCGAAATCGATGAATTTTGCCGGTTTTCCCCCTGAAATCAATTTGCAACAGGAAGGTCCAGACAAAAACTTTCGGCATGCCACCTATATGAGAGTAAAGAGCAATTCTTCAGTTTTTATCTCATGTATGCCATTATTTAGTTAAAATGTCACACGATACTTTTTATAGCCCTTGAACATAAAACGACTTCTGTCATTTTTAGTATATGAATCAGCGAACATTGTGCGAAATCGATGAATTTTTGCCGGTTTGACCCCTGAATCAATTTGCAACAGTAAGGTCCAGACAAAAAACTTTCGGCATGTCACTTATATGAGAGTAAAGACCAACTCTTCAGCTTTTACTTCATTTAAGCCATTATTTAGTTAAAATGTCGTACGATACTTTTCAAAGGCCTTCAAATAAAAACGACTTTTGTCATTTTCGGGTATATGAATCATTGAACATGGTGCGGAATCGATGAATTTTGCCGGTTTGACCCCTAAATTATATCAAATTAACGGGCATTTGTTTTTCTTATATTCGTTGTGATTTTCCCCAAGATTCCAGGGTCGAAAAACATTTAAATATCACTTTAATTTTGTTACAGTAGTAGTAGTAATCCGTTGTTCATTTTTTATCAGCTTTTTCGCAGATACCATAGCCCGAAATTCCCGTATTTAGTGTGCTAACGCATACCGGAAGACGATACGTATCATCGGTAAACTAGGATACGTATCCAGACCCTGATACGTATCATCTGTAAACAAGGATACGTATCCATACCCTGATACGTATCCTCGACAACCGAGGATACGTATCCTCCTGAAGGGACGATACGTATCCTTAAATGCGGCCCTGTGATTGGTCAAATTGGATACGTATCCCCAATTTTGGATACGTATCTACATTTGGGGATACGTATCTAGCACACGAATTGTGGCACGGATGGCTTTCCATACTTAACCGGGTACGTACGTACGGGTACGTACGTATATAAAGCTGAATTATTTTGCAAAACGTAAAGTAAAATGGCGATCGTTTGTATCTAAAATCTGAATGAATGAACAGCTTCTGACTCTCAATCTTTGATTGTTTTCCGGCCGCACCTTGCCTTTCTCAAACTTATTTTGAAAGGAAAAAGATAACGTAACAAGCCCTGTAGAGATGAGTGAACTTACGCCAGATGAGGTAATGTGCAAAATCCGATATAGAATAGCGGAAGTTTTGTTTACCTCTTTGTTCTGCATGAAGCTTTTGTGCGCTGTTTAATTTTCCAGCTTGGCAGGGAGTCCCACCCGTTGAATATTGTGCGTTGATTTCAGTAGTGTTGTGGAAGTGTTGTCCGCATGTCCCGTAGACTACGGACTTTAAGTTAGATGATTGTGAATTCCTTACGTGATGATGGTCTTTCATTCTTCTCATTCATTGTCATGATTGTTGATTCAAATTCACTGATTATTTAGACTATAACACTAACAGTTACTGAGTTAGGCCTACTCACTAACCTCGATCTATTTCTTGACAACTCAGACATGTCAGAGTCAGACAAGCATGACAAGGCATGCAAGGCCATGAAGGTCAACGATATTTACGAATATTAATGTTACAGGCTACAGCTCGGTTGGAAAGTGCCCCATTACGGCACCCCTCATCTGCTCATAGCATACTAGCGGCTTTCCATCTATGAGTCATGACTGCATATGTACATGACGTAGTAAGGCAGCCGCGCCGCTCGAGTGGTACCACTAAAAGTTTTAGTGAAACCAGCATCAGCAAGAATTCGTTTTTGCTGGTTTAGACTCTATATTTTGAAAGGTCTAACATTTCAAAATTTGTAGATAGTCACATCCATTATAAAAAAGAAAATAAAACTTACCATTCCGCTTGATATTCCAATAGTTTCCTCCAAAAATAGTAGCTTTTCTCCGGACAATCCATCCGGAATAGGACAGTATGCAGCAAGTTTTGAAGTAAAATTAAGTGAGCCCTCCATGTCAATGAGGAGACAAAGTCTAGCTCGATTAGTTGCAGTAGTCTAAAAGGGGAGTGACAAATGCATGTATAAGTCGTTCCGTAGTGGGTTTATCTAGAAATTTCCTAATTTGACCAATTCTGTGTATACCATAAGATGCAGCCTTACTTAAGTTCTTTATGTGAGTCTTCATATTAAGAGCAGAGTCTATGGTAACAGCCAGGTTTTTTGCAGATTCAGAGTGTATAAGGTTTTGAAAAGTTCCCTTTTACACAATTCTCTAAATCTTGACAAAGTGGAACTTAATCTGATATTATAATCTAAACTATTCCATTGACTTATTGCTACACATACAAATGAATTCAGAGTTAGGGTTGTGCGCACACGAGTTTTATGTAATAAGAATCTTTGCCTTGTATTATATAAGTGGCATTAACCCTGTATAAAATATATGAAGTAATGATATGATGTACAATTGTTAGGCACGGTTGTCTGTGAAATTCACGGTAGTCGGCAAAGCTCATGAAATTTTCAGGGTGAGCGGGAGGCGCCCACACTGACTTGGTCGCGAGAATGTTGAAGTAAGTACGCCCGGTGATGGTGGTGTAGATTTCATATATGCATTTCGTCCCCATGTTTTCTTACAAAAATCAAGGATCTGCTTTTAAAATTGTTCTCATAATTGGTACTAGAGTTGTCAAGCCATTCATGGAGCGTGAGGATTTTAATGCCATAGAGAATTGGCATATACATACATGTAGCTCTGAAATGATGTATTTACAACAATGCCAACTTGCAGCTACTCACAACCAGAGACTGTCCTAAGAAACATCATGCCCTTCTTGGCTTCATGCAAACTGCCTTAGTCTCAATACATACATTTTGACAGATGTGTTGTTAAAAAAAATGTTCAAGTACATATAGTAAATAAAGAAACTTAATGGGAGGAATTTTCAAAATTTGTGAGTGGGTTCTTCTGCATTGCTCCCAGTGTTGGGGATCTGTGGTGGAGATCACAAGTCAGAAGGAATTGGAGCCGGCAGGACTCAGACCTGTCGTCTGCTGCTTGCCGGGCAGTGACTTAACCGCCAGGCAGCTGTTCTGGTTCATGCAGGCCAAGTGACTTGCAATTTTTGTCTTTGGCACTGGGAGTGGTGCCAAGAAATTTGTTTACAAATTAAAATGTTCCAGTAAATTAGCATATGATTGGAAAAATAGGAAATTTGTGGAAAATAAATTGTCTAATTCAGATCTTGGTAATATTTGTGTGGTATGTACATGTACATGTATGTGTTAAAGACTCAAAGCAAATAAAGCTGTTATCATCTAAGTGGGTATATTTTTAAGACTAGTTGGCGTTGCTTGCAGTCAGCTTGCATTGATCAGAATGGAGTATGCTGGGAGAAAAAAATAGGACAGAATCGGTAGTTCAGGACTGAGATGACGCTATTTTGAAATCTCATACAGGAGTGGCAGTTTGCTTTTAATAGCTTTAAGAGAAGTCTGATGTCCCCAGCTCATTCATAGTTTAATAAAACATTGTAAATTGTACAGTAAGGTTTAAATGCGGTACAAAATAGCATCCAGGGGAGGATCGTATGGGACGACTGGTTCAAATACAGGACTGACCCTGGACTCTGGAGTTCGATGACGTGCGGTGCATGCAGGTGAAGATATTTGTCACCAAGTCATGTACATGCACTGGGAAGAAGGTATACATGTACACTGGAATGCATAGACTTGCCAATTTAAAGAGTGCATGAACTTTTTTATATCAGGAAAGAGCACCTGAGAAAGAGTGCTTTTGAATTAAACTTCTTTATGCACTTGTCTTACATAATATCCTGTATGTTTATAAAAAGTTTGATCTGAATGATTGAATACATGGAGTTTTAACAAAAAAACTTTGAATATGCTCTAAGCACAGTCCACATGCATACAACTTTATTTAGAAGCTTTCTATTTACAGCTTATTCATAGAACTTGATAACGTTTCGTTCTTCATTGTCAGATTCGACGAAGGCGTCTAGCTCGACTTGATAGAAGTCCTGCTGGAGCGACAGGTGTTAGGACGACACCAAGCCAGGAGAGCAGGGCAGAGCAGCCTGCTACACCTACATCTCCTACACAGTTAGGAGCAAGCCCAATAAGAGCACCAAGAACTCCACTTGGTATTGATATGGCAGGTGAGATATTGATCGAAATTTCGATGTGTATTTCATAATCTGTAGCCTTGGGTCATATTCACATTTTCTTCATTATAGCTTGCATCAAGATACAAATGAATTGTAGTTGCAATGCATCATGTTCAGCTTTTGATGAAAATGAAATCATTATTGGAGGAGAGAAGCAGTGAAACAATATTTGTTTTCCATGATAAAGCCTGGTGTAAGTAATCGTTATCTTGCTTGAGATGGCTATCATCCCAAGTTCCTAACATATCACAATTATTATTGTCAGAGAACTACATGTTGTGCATGTAAAATGTTCACAATCAGTATGTGTCCCCACCCACCATTGGAAAGTATGTAAAGAAAAAAAAAGTCCCTGAATTTTGTATTTTTTCTGAAGTTGCCCCCCCCCCCTTTACAAAATTCTTGTTCCACCCCTGATTAATGTATTACCATATTTATAGATTCTTCAGCTTCCTGCAGTGATCTTGGACGAGGGAGCTCTGTAGAGGGTGCTTTAAGCAATGCCAGCAGTCAGTCACCAGTCTCGGAAGAACCAATGCCAAGTCTGGATAGCAGTGGAGTGGGTAGTTTGGATGCTGACCCACCACAGAGCATGGATATGGACTGTCAGTCAGCTTGTGATGTTGGGTACATAGTAACACCCACTAAGAAATAAAATAAGGATCAGATTGATTGATGATGTCAACTATAAAATTATAGTAATCATAATTACAACTTCACTAACTAGAATACAGTACATGACAGCAACCTGACTTACGCTCTGGGGACAACTTCGGAAAAGATACAGTTTTGGCAGGGCTGGACACTGACAGGCATTGGGGATTCTCCTAAATTTTGCTTGCTTACTGCACTCACTAGCAATTTCACTATTGCGCCTTTCCCTCTGGCCCTCTGAAGTCAAGGCCCAACAAATTCCCATATTTTAGAATTCAATCTGGTTACCCTGGTTGCAAAAGGGTTTTAGGTTAGGGTTAGGATTAGCACTTGATATGGTGTTTGTGCACAGTTTAAGCTCAGTATTAATTTTGGTTCTGTATCAAATTGATGCATGTGGGAGAATGTATGATGATGACAGATGACAAATTCAAAAGGCAATTCCTGCTGGTTCAGAGATCGATTCTTTGATATCTTTAGGACTTGTAGTGTGATACTCTGAGAAAACAGCACTATTTCTTCAAAATCTCCTGGAACTAACAATGTAATGAAATTCTTTTCCATTAGGTCTTTGTCTCAGATGGATGTGGATTCAGGTATTGAGACCACAGAAGTGGAAGAGGTCTCCTCTGCCAAGAAAAAGTCTCCACCTCGAGTAAGACTCCCTCTTCTTCTTCTTCTTCTAGAATTTCTTCTCATCTTCTTCCTCTCTTCTTTTCTTTCCTCTTTTTCCTCCTCTTCCTCCTCCTCCCTTTTTCCTCTTCCTCTTCTTTTTGTTCTTTTTCTTCTTTTTCTTCTTTGTTTTCTTCTTCTCCTTCTTTTCCTTTCTCCTCCTCCCCTCCCCCTCTTCCTCCTCCTCCTCCTCTTCTTCTTCTTGTATCTTCTTTTTCATCAAGTCATTGATTGAAATACAATGTTTTTATCAACTATAATGTTATTAAAATTTGCCTAGAATGTATTGTGGCATCAGCTTTTGAAATTATAGAGCAGTTAGTTATGTATCATAATGCAATATTGTTTTTCTACATTTCATCTTGAGGGATTAAATATGCAGAATTTGATATCATGCAACGATAACTCTGTCTTGTGGGATAGTTTACTAAGTCACTGGCTTGTTATGAATCCTGTATTTATTATCTATGATTAACTCTTTTTTCATTATTATTTCTGAAAACTAGAGAGCTTTTTTCATCGCATAGTACACATGTATATGTAATCTGATACTGTATGTGGATTATGAGATAGTGACTGGTATTGAGTAACTTGACATTTATTATAACTCATAATGAGTGAACACATCCTACTACTGATTTCATGATGATTAAAGAGACAGTCATCAATATCATTTATCTTTACATTTCTGGTTACTTTCAGGTAAAGTGTATGAACACACAGTGGTGTCCAAAGTGTTTCTTATATTTATTTATTTATTTATTTATTTCTTTCTTTCATTTATTTTTTAAAAGTTTATACAGGGTGGCCCCATCCATAATCAAGTACTGTTTTCCAGGGGGCCCTGTAAACAAATATATACTAGATAACAATCATGACAAACAAAATAAACATAACTCAATACATCAAACAAGATAAAACAAAATTTGGTGAAAATAGGAAAGTGGGGAATGAGACTAAAATAATAGTTTGCAACCAGCATTGAAAGGAGACGAAAGCCAAATGAGTTTATGAAAAATGGAAATATCCCCTCCCCCATAATAATCTAGATAAAAGTAGAAGTGTGGATACGATATGCCAAAATTTCTTGCCCGGAATACAAACTACACTGTACCTATCATAAACAAATAATTATTAGTGTTTATCTTTATGTTTCTAGCAACTGTAGTATGTGAATTGTGTGAACACATGCTATGAATGTTCATGTCAGAAGTGCTTTATATTCACAAGGGAATAATCATTAGTATTATTTATCTTTGCTTTTCTAGTTACTCTTATGTGGAGTGAGTGAACATACCCTATTGATGGTCATGTCAAAAGTGTTTCATATATCATGGAAAGAGCAAGGTTCCGGTGTGCTCTATCTTAAAGAACTGGCTGCAGAGTTCGCAGAGGATCCATCAAAAGGTAAAACAAATATGAAGCCGGGCTTTGGTAAAGCGTAAAAAGATGGAGGAGATGAGATGTTTGGTCTGCCTGTCAAACTAAAAATTGTGGGTTCAATTTCCACCAAGGGTGGATGACTCAAGCCTGTTTTGTTTGTTAACATGCTCCTTCCATTTCATAGGCACAGGATATGATACAGTGGAAAATACTCCATCCCTCAGATTAGGATGTCAAATGGAGGGCCCCATGTAAAGGGGCGTCACCATCTTTGCACTCTAAAAACCGACTGCGAAGAAGAATAGGGGTAAAAACGCAGTGTGGTGGCGCACCTGCACATCCCAGATAACTATACCAGGAGGAGAAAATCAAGGGTCACGTCACGGTGACTAAGATTGCCTTTCTTTTCCCAGGCATGTACGATGCCAAATACTCTAATAATAATTTAGTTCCTCTATGGCGTGCAGGTAACAAATATTCCTAGCCACATGTATACGTACATTTTTCTCTTGAAGTGAAATATTAAGGGGAAAAAAAAAAGTCCTTGGTGGCAAGGATACTAATTTCTATGAACCACCAATGCACATGGATAACATCCCCATAAATATGGAAATTGTAAGCAATTTCAATTCAATTCAGCTAAGGTTGTATTTCAATAGACAAAATGGCTGCATTGGGACAGTAGTACAGTTGAAAAACAACAATTAGATACAATTTGCAATCTGAATATACCTGTGATTTTACCCTATTTGGCAGACTAATGGAAGAATCAAATGATCAGTTGAACATGTCAAGGATTTCCACAGTATGAATAAAATGCCTTAAGGCTATGGGCCTGAACATTGTCACATTATCCATTGAAACCTAATTTGCACACCTAATTCAACACCGGATTGCATTTCTATTTCAGTATTTGGGAGTATGGAAGACCTAGTGTGTTTGGTGCTGATGGAGGTTTTAACATTGCATTCATCCAGTGGCAATCCATACTCCAATCTACCGGAATCTCAGGTGGCAAGTACATCAAGGTGAGCATGGGGAGAGAAGGGGATAAGAAAACAGTGAAAACACATAGAAATAGAGAAAGTGAGAGCTTGGAGAGAGTGAGAGATTGAGAGAGATTGTTATTATTATTATTATTGTTATTACTATTATTACCATTATTATTATTATTATTATTATTATTATTATTATTATTATTATTATTATTATTATTATTATTATTATTATTATTATTATTATTATTATTATTGTTGTTATTATTATTATTATTATTATTATTATTATTATTATTGTTATTATTATTATTGTTGTTGGTGGTGGTATTGATGGTGTTGTTGTAGTTATTATTATTATTATTTATTGGACAGTTCCACAAAACAAATACAAATATTACAATGAAATCAGTGTGATAAAAAGAACATAAATTATAGATACATATGTCTTAATGACCAGTGGAGAAAGACAAGAAGAAAGAGAGAGAGAATGAGAGAGATATGGAAATAGATGGTCTCCATGGAAAGGCTTACAAAGAGACAGATGCAGCAGTGACTGAAAATGGAGATAAACTCTGGAGGACATTTCGATGGATCTTGTATTTTTCATCTAAATATCCCCCAATCATTCACTTTCTCTTCTGGAGAAATGTAGTTACGGTACTTTTTTTTTTTCTACCCTTTGATAGTGAGCCTTCTTCAGCCTCGGTATCAGCCATTGTCCAGCGTGAGTCGGAGATGTTGACATACCTGGTGCAATGTGTGCAGAGAGCTACTGCAGAGGAAAGATCATCTTCAGATGTATGTATTGCAACAACAAACCACCAGCAACAATTAACAATAAACAGAGCTACAGCAAAGAAGAAAACAGTTACAACACCAATTACAGCATCAACAATGAAAAAATAATCATCAGTGATGTAAATGGGGTGAATCTATTCCTGGAAAGACAAGATTACATGCAAATTTCATTGTGTGTGTGGGGGGGGGGGGGGTGGAAAAGAAAAGTACTGCACTTGAATATATTACTCCTTGTCCATCTTACTGCTCTTAGGATTAGGAATGGATTGCTTGTCATTCCCCTTATGACATATCATTAAAGCGAAAGCAACCACTTTCATATTATATCAAATTGTTGAATGCTTCCTTTGAAATGTGTTTACCCGATATATTTTGTTTATTTGTTTTGCATCCAGACTTACAGACAGTATCCAGCTATAAGAGACCTACTACAGGCCACCAGACATCAATGTGTATGCCATGCTGCTCTATTACTTCAAGGAGTCTTCACTCAGCCTAGGTACTCTTAGAAACACAGTATGAGCCCTGTCTCATACGTCAATTTGCAGTTATTCCTACCCCCAAATTTCTAAACCATTTTTACTCAGAGCCAAGCACATGGATTGAATTCACCAGTGTTAATTCTTGTAACTTGTTCATTATGATAAATTCAGTGATACAGGGCTCTGATGTTGGACTGACGGCAGTTGCCAACACATCAGGGTAAAAAATACCCAGGGCGACGGGCAATTTCGCAGCCAACGACGGAGCCCTCTTAAATCCTTGAAACCCAATTCTTTGAGGTGACCATTTTCTTCAGAGTCACCCTCCTCTCAGCTCGGAAAATAAGCAATAGATTCATGAATCGTGATCTAGGAGCACCAGAATTAACATTTTTTACCTTCTTTCAGCAAGATTTTCATTTTAGTTATTAGTGAAATCAACTGGCTTGAGCTAGCTAGCTTTTAGCGCTAGCTTGAATAAAAGCACAGTGAATAGTTGGAAATGGAATGACATTAGCGACTTTTGCTTGCATGTTTGAATTATGGATCAATGCTGAAAATTGGGATATCATCATGGCTCCCTAGGGCTTTGAAATAGCTCCTGTAAAGTTGTCCAGGAGAGCTATATTTTGAGAGGGTAGCTTTTGCGAGGAAAGTATTTTTTACCCTGCAACACAAGACTTTAATGGAAATTTGTCTCGTTCCCATTGGTCATGTTTCATGTTGTCCTTTACTTTTGATTGCAATGTCTAATACATCGTGGGTTTGTTTCATAATTTGATATTTTGAGTCTGAGAAATGTGTATAGTGCTCTTCCTGTTTCTGTATGACGTGATGTGCAGATCCATATTTTGCCACTTGGCAATTTGTTTGCATGTACTTTTTGAACGTGGTGAATGTTAAGGCAGCTCACCACATCGTGTCTGAATCATGCTTTATGTTCTCATATTTTATGCATATGTTTAGGTCTGCTACCGATCAGTCACCTCTGTTACCTATGATAAGTGAATTCAGTCTGCCTCCCAGCTTCTTACAAGAGCTTGTCTTGCAGAGCCATCATGAGCCACAAGGATTCAAGACTGTAAGTACCCCATTGTAATATGGAGATAGAAATCTAGGATAATGATGATGATGATGATGATGATGTTGATGGTGTAGGGTGGTGGTGGTGATATTAATGATGGTAATGATGGTGATGATGTTAATGATAATTTTGATGGTGGTGCTGTGGTGGTGATGATACCATTAATGATGATGATGTTGATGGAATGATGATGGTGATGGTGATATTGATCATAACGGTAATGATGATATTGATGTAGATGATGATGATGAGGAGCAGAAGGAGGAGGAGGAGGAGGAGGAGGAGGAAGGCAACGGTTACAGATATGGTGACAATGATCATGATATAGGTGGTAATAGCAGTGATTATGATGGTGATGGTGATTTTGAAAAATGTTGAGTACAGATTTATTGGTATTTACAGTTATGATTGGCATAGGTGTGAAAATTTGGATTCATAAGTAATGAGTGAATTAGCTTTAAACTCAAATTGTTATTTCATTACTTATGGAATGTTGGGGTCTGGAAGAAACTGTGACCAGTGGAAGAGGTCAAGAGAAGTAGCTTGAGATGGATGAGTCATGTGTTGAGAAGGGCAGATGAGTAGCCTGTGAAAAGAGCTTGGGATGTGGAAGTGGATAGCATGAGGGGAAGGGGAAGACCAAAGACACGGTGAGGAGGGAAGGCTGAAGGGTTGGGCTACAAGAGGATGATGCTAAAGATAGGAGCAAGTGGAGGGAGGGAGTGCTATCAGTGCACGATGGTCAGTGACGTCTCGTAATAGGATTAGGCTGACTGCAATAAATGCAACGATAACGATTTAACCCACAGAGGTACAGTGTCACGTTTAGGAGACGCTTTTGCAGTATCTGTTGGTCCAGAATGTTGGGCAGTATATATCATACATGAGCAGAAAGAGAAAAATGCACTGATAAATTTGAGCCCATTCCCATCGCTGTATGGTGTGGCGTTCTCGAATTAGAGCAGTTTAAGTGTAACTATAAATCATTAACCTCTTTAAATTGGCAATGCAGTGAATAATATATAATCACTATTTCTGCGTTCGAATTGGCAATTTCTGATTCAATTTTACAATTATATTTCATTTTGGTTTATGTTATATCCATATTTATTTTTTTCAAGCTATGTAAACGTGGAAAAAAAATAATTTGTATTGCCAGTTTGAGGATTGAAGATGATTAATTTAGACCTCAAGAAAGCTCTGTACTGCTATGGGTTAATAAGAGTGATTGATTCTGTTCTGACCTTTCAGATCTTCTTACCTGTCATTATGGGACTTATACAGAAACTTCAACGAAGCTCCTTATCAACTGATGAGTACAGAACACCACTCATGGTATGATAATTCTAGTAATGTTATAGATATTTGTATAAAAGTCCTGTATCTAAGTATTATGACTAGAGTAAAGTCATTATACTTAGATACAGACCTTTTATACAAATATCTATTTCCCTTTCTTTAATGATGCAATGTATTACAATGATTTAATGTATTAAAATGATTTAATGTATTAGAATGGATATCATCTCTTTAATTTCAACATTTAATTCACTTTACCCCTGTGTCATATTGGGTATGGACACTTTGGTTTCTCTTTAAGCCCACAGCACACTATACGATCGACTGCGACCCGACTTTCGAACGAATGGCATTTGCATTAGATATGAAAGTTTAAACAAGTTATTTGAAGTTCGGAATAATGGCAGGAATACTAAAATTTTGGTTATCTGCAAGCCTTGTGGGTGGAGTAAAGGCAAAATCGGCTTCAAATGGTAGCCGATCGCAAGATTGCTATGACTTTACTATGATTTGGAATTAAATTCGCTTTTGTTCGTACAGGGAGGCTCGCAATAGCCCGGAATTTTGATTTTAGTATTTATAGGACTGATCATTCAGAATTTACATGTTTGAATGTTCATATCAAATGCTCTAACAGATTTTTCCACAATCGGATTGCGGACGGATCATATAGTGTGCAGTGGGCCCTTAGTTATATTCTTATATTGTTAAGCTCACTGCATTTTTTTTGTTTTTTTTTGTTAAAGCAAATCCAATATTTTCAATTTATACTCTCATATCATTCTGTTTTATTTGTATAATAGTATTCTTGTGGATGTTACCATACATGCCAAGGTTGGGGCAGAAATCCTGCCGACCACAGTTTAACTTCTTCCTTTTCCAGGCAACCTGGACATGTATGGTCAAAATGGTCTATTGATTTTCTCCTTGTTGATTTTGTTTGGTATGTTAAAATGCCGAATGAAGTGATAATAATAATTAAGGATTATGTACAAGTAAATAATATAGGGCCAGTTATGCACAGAGCAAGTGGCATTTGGCAAGCTCGCCTGAAATTCAACCAAGAATCAGGAACACGCATTAGTTAGTAATAATCATCTCTATTGATAAACAAAAAATACATGTATGACTGCTTTCCACTGACCATTGAAACTCAGGAAAAGTAGAGAATTTGAATTGAATATGTTTATTGTCCATAAAGGAAATTCTTTTTACATTGGATAAATTTGAAATACAAATACAATTTCAAGTGAAAAAAACAGAGCAGTGATTATATTCTGATTTCTCTCATTAAATGCACTCTCCTGTCAATTAGGAGTTATATGGTAGTCATAACGAGTTCATTTACCTTCCTCCCAATGTTATACCATGTTTATAATTGTGGGTTTTTTCAGTTGTCATCTATGACATTCTTTATTTACTTGTTTTTACTTTCAGATTTTAAGTGAATTATGCAGAATAAAAGATGGCAGTTCAAGACCTATATGTGGCCTTGTAAGTATTACGTATACATGTATGTTTGAGATTTCATGGTAGACATGTAATTGAAGCAACGCAGGACAAATTTGCAGTCTTTTGAAGGAGATGTAAGCTGTAAGAATCTTTATTTTTGATTTTGGGCAATAAAAGCCCTCAAAGCATTTTAAATGACAAATGTCCTTTGGTGAGCCATTGGTCTGCATTTGCCACTATCCACTCAGATTTTGTGACTGAATGCCCAGATGTTGGAAGGAATTCCTTGAGAGCTGAAAACACAAGAAATGGTAGCACAGGTAGACCCATAGTAATACGTGTATTTGAGTTCATTAACTTAAGTTTTTACTGGATACCAACACTAAGGGAAAAATCACTTGATCGGTGGTCTACAGTAAGTAAAGAAATAGTTTGACTACCTTTTGTGTAGATATTATCATTTTAGAAAAGGTTTCTTGTTGTTTAGAACACTTCGTATGGTGGGTATGCATGAAATACAATAATTAATCATTATGATTTTTTTTTTCTGTTTTTATCTGTGTAGCTGGCCACATCACCTCTGTGGCTACCTGAGCCTGTCAGCAGTGCTGCTGGTAGAGAGCTTGAACAACTATCTCTCCTGGGTGCTTGTCTGAGGCTCTCTGTCTTTGCTGAAGATGATGTAAGTCTCCTCACTTCTCTTTTCTGATCACCTTTACAAATTTTATCAGCATGTATGGAATAAGGAGCGAGCTATTGTGTGCCTAGCAGAAGGGAGAAAACCAATACACTCCCAGTGGTTGTTATTTCCTATAGGAGGCCCTAAGGGCACATTTCAGAGTGTTGATGGTTCTTTGACTGTGCCTGTGCATTTGTACATTTTCCAGATTGTTGACTTGTTGACTCGGAATTCTCTGATCCCCATAGACTTTATACAGGGGCCACCTTGGCCCTGTTTCATAAAACTTGTTATCATTAACAAGTTGCAATAATTGTTGTAGGCTACTGAAATCCTTCCATCGGATTGGCTGAGAGCAAATTTGTCAAAGAAATGTGGCAGTTGTTACTGATAACAAGTTTTATGAAACGGGGCCCTGGTTTCCATAGCCAATGCTGCTCAAAAGGAAGAAAAGGACAGGTAAGTGACAAGTACAGATGTCACAAATTAAGAAAATGTGTTTTTGACTAGACTCTACAGCATATCAATTTGTGATCAGAAATATTGTTTACTGTCACTTGCTTCCTTCTGCCACCAAAGATTAAAAAAGAGTCAAATTCTGACTAATTGCTTTGTCAGTTTTTCAAAGCATGCTACAAATATGCCAAATGTATATATTTTTAAAAGTCACTTTCCATTAAAATGTCATTTGTTTCCTTTTGCCAAAGGAGGGTAGATTGGGTCACTTGATTTCATTTCTTTAGTTATTAAGAAAAATTACGTAAGAAATTTGATCCAAGAAATAGTGTTCATGCCATTTTGCCAAGAATTCAACCGAATCTTAGTCTAGTCATGGAGATAAAGATAAAGTCACAGAGCATAATTGATGAATAATAGATTTCTATGAGTAGATATAACTGTTTTTCTGTAATTGAGAATGATATACATTGGCATTGTAGCTCCATCACACACATGTAGTATATCATGCGAGTTGGTAATCATTGGATTTTGTTTTTCCTAGTGGTTCCTCGCAGTCACTTCTTGCATGTTTATTTTCTTTTCTCTTCTCCAACACCTTTGTCTTACAGCAAAGAGTAGCAGATAAATACTTTGCTACGACTACAGACAGCACAAGGCTAGCGATCGATACACTCCAAAGAGTACTGGAACAAGTCAGAGTAAGATTTTGTCTTTGTAACATTGATTAAATTTGTACCAAGTTCAAAGTATGGTCGGGGGTCCTAAAGCTATGCACCATACAAATCGCATAGGCGCGCAATGCAACGCATTCAAATCAGGCTAAAATACACACGCGATACACACAGTCAGTTTCAATATCAAGATTTGCATTCATTTATTGCATGTGCGTAGCTTTAGGACCCCTTCATTTTTCATAACAAAATTTGACACCGGCATTGATATCGACCTGGAAATTGCGTTGCTGACATTCACCCGTCATAATTTTCTCCACAAATCAACTTTGGAATATGTAGAATCAAGATATAGAAATGACATTTGCACAAGCCACGATTTTCTGTGATTTTTAGCCGCTGAAAACAAAGTGCGTAGCTTTAGGTCCCCCCATCATACTAATTTCTGTGATGCCCAATTTAGTGTTTGTAAACCAGAAGAAAACAAAATGTAGAATGTCTTGAAAACTGGCAATAAAACTAGTGAAAACAAATGCCAAGACAAAAGACAAAAGACAAATGCATACATTAGAAAACATTTCCTTTCCGGCCAATTTGAGGAACATTCAAGCATTAATTTGAGGGACATTGATTGTTAAATCTTTTGTTTGTTTGTTTTTTTAACTTGTGAAGTGATATGCACAGAACACGTGTAATACATGTCATGTATAAATTGTGATTTGCCTTTTGGGGTTCCATGACATTTGCTCCGACGACAATTGCTCCCATGGAAAATATGCACGTTACGTAAAACAAAAAAAAACCTAACCCCAAACCTAACACAAACCTTGATCCTTATCTTCGCATCATTCTGAACCAAAACCCCTATCAAAATCCTAACCCTAACCCCATGTCTTTGGAGATATTAAGAAAGGAGCAATTATTGAGGACCTATTACAGATACTACCATATGCTTGAAAATATGTCTAATCCTGGAATGTTCCTCAAAAAGTATGATTTCCCACCAATTTTGCAGAGATATCTCTTTAATTAGCAATGGTTTTGATTTTGATGCTGACATGTATATATTTTGTGCTTTGATTACAGGTTGAGCAGCATCATATTGTACATAGCATACTGGTGAACAGTGAAACCAGAGAAGCTATGCTGAACTTCTTAAGCAATGTCTTAACCAGAAACAACAAGAGAGCTCAAATACAGGTAGAAAACAAGAATATTTTCTCTGATGTTTGTAATAATTCATTCATGACAGGATTTATTTGAAGCCTTATTTTGATCAGCTTTTCTTCTTTAAATTGGCAACATCATTATTTTTCTTTTATCGCTACATACACTTCCTTAGAAGAGTGGTGTATCTATAATGAATATATATTGACAGAAAGTATGTTGGAATGTTGAGAAGTTAAAAAGCTGCCAGTCTGCATGGAAAAACACTGATTTTGAACTTTCCATTATGTTGCCAATTTGTGGATTTAAGTATGTGTAAAATGTTAGCTCTCTCTGGTCATGTATGTGGTATGTTTTTTAGGGCTCTGCATCAGGAGTAATTAGTGCAATCCACATGCTGTGGACCTGCTGTGACAAATGGATGGTATTGCTGTTAATGTGTATTTCAAGATACAGAATGATTTTAAGCATATTGCTTGAATGTTGTGTCATTTTTTGGCAGTATCTTGTTTTTTATTTGTTTTTGTTTTATTGTTTGTTTTTTGCCATGTTGCAACTTTTTCTCTCACATACTAAATGCTACTGACAAATGAAGAAGTGACATCTAGGTTTACTAGTATTTAAGGAGATGCCAATTTTCTGCCCATTTATAGGTTGATGAGAGCCAGGTCGCTGGAGATGGTTTCATGCTCAACCTCCTAGCCATCTTTCACCGTCTGAGTCAGAAGATACAGCTCAACAAGGTGGACGTCCGCTACACCCATCATCCGAAGTCCAGGGTGGATGTCTCTCAAGAAACTAAGATGAATATGACAGAACAAGAGGCACAAGAGTGGCTTAAAAGCATTAGTGAGTAGGAGAGTTGGGGGAAGGGGATTAAAGGGAGGGGAGAGATTAGGGGATTAAATCTCACCCAACCTCATTCATCCAGGGTTGGCATCTCTTATGACACTTGGTGATGTCCTTTGCAAGAATGCTCTGAAGACAGATGTCTTTACTGGTACTTTTGAAAGACACAGGGCAAAGGGACATCAATGAATGACTTAAGGCTTGCTCAGGTATGAGGGGGAAATTGCAGGTTTTTTTTTTAAAACTGTATTTTTTTTGTATAAGATGAATGTAATGACGGAACAAAGGATTGCACTTGAAATGTCTCGCACTCCATCACTTGCGTGTTATGAAATGGGCTTAAAAACCCCTCAGAAAAACCCCTACGGTTTCCCCCCTCATATTTGAACAGACCTTTACCTCTCTTGGCTCAGAGATGTCAGCAGTACAAGGCTTATTGATATCTTTTGTCACCATCAGCAAGAAGAATACAGTTTGATACACAGCGTCAGCTTCTGATTGGTCACTGTAATGGGATCTTCTTTGTCTGTTTCAGAGCCGGAGACCTGGATTGAGCCCAAGTTCCCCACAGAGTGTTATTTCATGACCCTGCACTGCCAGCACCTTGCCCTGTTACCGGCCTGCAGGCACTACTCGCAGCGAATCCGAACATTGAGGGAGCTCTCCAGGCTGATTGATGATCTTCAGAACCAAGAGTCACAGTGGAAGGGTACTCCCCTAGAGCGCAGAAACAGACAGCTCCTGGAACGATGGAAGTCACAGACTAAGGTGGGTCATGGATGAGCATTGTAGGGGCCGAGATGAATAATGGACATGTAATACCTATCTTCTGACGTCTGTTGCATGCTAGTGGCACATGTACTGATGAAATTTATCATTAAGTGTTATCTGGAATTTCATTGATATCTGTTGTAATCATTAGGCAAGTAGTTATTTTCTGTGAGTTATGGATCCAGTGATCAGAGCTTGAGTGCCAGCTGTGTGCTAGTATCATTTGGCAAGACATGTCATCTCCATATGCCACTCCTAACCCTGGTGCAGTAAGTGGTTGCTCTTTAGCAAGAAATGATTTCATCCTGTAGTACAATATTGTGTCAGTTACATTGATCAGCCCTTCGTATCCTCAGAAAAGGGTTCTTTATAAATCCAATTTGTGATGGTTTGTATTTGCTCTGAAGAATTCTGTCTCTGTGCTGGTAAGTTATTCTCTCTTATTTATTTTACTTCATGTATTTTTGGTGATGGATATGTATTTTTGTATTGCTTTTTTTGAACAGAAAATTGAGAAGGCTAAAGTGTGTGCTGACGCTGGTCTCCTTCATGAGAACCTACTGAGAGGCTGCTTCCAATTCTACGGCACTGTCATGTCTTTACTAGTGGGACTTGTCAGTCCAAAGGGACCAGCGTAAGTCTCTTTCTGCTTGGTGATATCCAGGGCAACGCCTTATCAGGAGTTGCCATTGATTCAAGTTGGTCACAACCCGACATCCATTACAACCCTGGACAAAGGAGATAGGATGCCAGCACAAAATTGCAAAAGCAATGTGATATCCCAAATTTGGGTGAAATGTTCATGACCATATTAATAAGTGATTTTAAAAAATATATGGTCTCATTAATATTCTGAAAATATGATTATGTTTACTATCACTATACTTTGAATACAGTTCAAGTCCAATATATTTTATTGTTTACTAGAATATGAAAAAGAGGTATTTTTCAAGTGTCTTTTACTGCTATGTTTGGGTCATGCCAGAAAAAAAAGGATGCATATTGTTTTAGTGATATTATTTTCTTTCAAAATAGTTTAAGTGTAAGTGCCACAATGTAAGTGAATTGTATTGCTGTTACATTGTTATATACCATCTGTCAAGATTCTAGGCATGAAATTTACTTCAGACTGCCGCGCAGTATAGAGTAAAAATATTGACCGGGCATAGTTATACATGTGCATCCAAACTGATGCACTAGGTGTGTCTGAATTAAACAATCGATACGCACAATGAAGCAGTTGCTCTACTTGCAGATTGGCTTCCATTCAGACAAGCATATTTTGTCAAAATATGAACTTTGGGGAATCCTCATGGAGGATGTTTAATATAGAACAAATATTTGATTCATTATTTTTCTTGTCACAATTAAAACATTGATCTCGAGACTGCCTTTTGCCCCTTGACTTTGTCTTACGGCACAGTACAGTTTCAGGCGTATAGTTTCGACCATGCCCCTCATCAGAGCAGTCCGTATCTTTATATATATTCATGCACTCATGTTGGTCTCTTCTTCATTTTCTTCCAGCCTTCCTTTACCTACAGACATTCCACCAGCATTTGCTGCCCTACCAGAATACTACATTGAAGACATTGCTGAGTTTCTTCTCTTTGTTGTTCAGTAAGTATGCTCTGGATTTAGAGTTTTTTTTTCTTGTTGATTGATATAAGCAGACTTGGGCATTGCTTTAAGAACAAGTTTACTGACATTCCACATAAAAGATAAATGTAAGACATCTATTTGAATGGGATTTTGGAGAACTTCTCTTTCTACTTTTTCATAAGTGTGCCCAGTTGACTGAATTAATGTCATACCGGCATGTCACTAGTTGGAATGCAGGTATTAGCTGTTGCTATGCGAGATACTGTAAGCCTCTGACAAGCTTTTGGGGAGTGTCACTTTTGACTCTTGTTGTATAGAAATGCATATAGATTTTTGAAGACTAATAGCTGGTCTGTTGATTGATATATAGTATGCTAGTTCATATAAAACTGAAATTTGAGTCAACATTTGCTTTGAATTTTATTTTTAGGTTGCTGCTTGATTTATGGATGTTTTACTTGATAGCTTAATTTCATTTCTCTCTACAACTTGAAGTAAATATCAACTTGGTACATAACATCCTACTAACATCCTTCTACCAGGCAAACACGTAATAGCTCTGTACCCTATAACAATGGTCTTTAAGTTTTAAAAAAGTTCTTAATGTCCTTTTTGCCAGGCACATGCCTCAGATCTTAGAGGACACTGCCCAACATGACATGGTACCGTTCCTGCTAACTTTCATGTGCTCGAGTCATTATCTGAAGAACCCATACCTTGTTGCGAAACTTGTCGAGGTAAGGTGTTCGTGGTCTCCTTCTGGCTGTTCACTTAACTGTAGCTGGATTATTTTTCCAGGTAGATTTGACAGTTTAGAAAGGTCCCAGCTTGGGTTGTTACCTAGAGCCGCTTTGGTCAGAGATACGTTGGGAGTGTTTTCAAAGATAAACCTAAGTATAATCCTCTCTTTCAGGTTGTTTCCTACTTACAGCAAGTTTTGAATCAAATGTGGGAGAGAAATTTTGCTACCAATTGTTTAGTAACCGATCCAAAGGGTCAGTGGTGCTGCTTCTTTGCTTTTCCTCTTGCTTTTAGGTGAACAAATATAAAGTTCCCCCTGCACTTCAGAACATGTGAGTTTTTGCAGACCGTTGTGTGGTCAATGATTACCGCCAGAAGTCCAGTGTCACCAAAATGTAAAAAGAAAAATGGAGTGGGAAAGTCTAGCTGAAAGGCAGCTCAATGCCAGATTAAGCCAATTCTACTTAACCCACACTGGAGAGTCTCCAGTAACATCAACCAAGCTTCATCCCAGAAACTCAAAATGGTCAAGCAGCACTTCATAACTGATGCATACAATGTAATTGAGTCCAGAATAGACAGGCACTTCTACTCTTTCCTACCAAGAACCATATATACGTGATTGGAATAATCTGCCCCTTGCTATTACATTCCTGCCATCCCAGAATAGATTTAAGGCTGCTCTAAATAATTAATCTATTAAGCCACGTCTGCACCCAACCACAGCATCATGGAGCATATTCGTTCTGTAGCTGTGATGTGATGATGATGTTGCGCCTGTCTACAGCTCTAGACATATGACCACAAACATACCATTTTCTCCAATTATTTGCCAGGTGTTCTTTGTGCTGAGTCCTGCCGTCCAGCCCAAGACTGCCAAACTCTTTGAAGCTATTCAACTCCACTCGCTCGCCATTCCTCATCTTGTACCTGCACTTATGAAATTCTACACTGGTAAGTCCCACACATAGTAAATCATGTTGGAGGGAAGCCTAGGATAAGCAGTGAATTGCATTGTAAGGGGAGCTGAATACTGTCAGTTTGCAGTGGAGATTTACTCTGTGTGTGTGTGGGGGGGGGGGGGGGGGTTGATAAAACCGACTGAGTACCTTTGAACTGAACTGAACTGAAGTCTATTGCTGGACGATTACCTGCAATGTGTCCCATACAGCGTATGATATTTATCCATATTTATTTGGTACATCAATGAAAAATCTCATGATATGACCATAACTAATGGTAGTGATACTAGAATTCACCATTATTCATGTGTTCATAGTAAGAAATCTCTCATGTTTGGATGAAATGTGTGAATAGACACAGAATTGCCCTGTTACTGCTCCTGTTCCTTCAACGTATATGAACGAGCTTCATCCTAGCATTTTTCATCTTGCAGACATTGAGACAACAGGAGCGAGCAGTGAGTTCTACGACAAGTTCAGTATCCGCTACCATATCAGTATCATCTTCAAAGCTCTCTGGAAGATTCCCCTACACCAAGATGTCTTTGTCAAAACCAGCGAGTAAGTCGATCTTTTCTTATGAAAATTCAAGACAAGTACATGAAAAGAAAATTGGTGTGAAACTGATTAAATATAGTCACACATTGTCCACATAAAAAAAGATATATGTGAGATCATTCCTTCATGATATGCGATGAATACTGTGTAAATTTTGTAAATGAATGACTGTATTGTCCGCTAGGACCCCTGTACCCATCCGCTCCCTGTACATTGATCACAATGCTCTTTTATGTTTGTTACGTAAACAGAACTCTTATCAGTTGTGCATGGGTGCCAGCTGGCCCTGTGTGATGCACATTTGTTGATCTGAGATTAAAGGAGAAGTCTAGGCGATTTCTGTAAGCATGGATCATAAAGAGAAAAAATTCAGCAGCTAGAAAATGTCTTATTTTACACGACATACCCTAGGATTACCGAGTAATCAACATTTAACTTGTATAAACAGTAGTTCTAGTACGAGCCCATTTTCATCCACAATACAGTTCGCACCCGGGCCCAGTGACGTACATGTAGCTGATGCACCGCAGGCAGGCAAGGCAAGCGATATGCGTGTACGACATTCCGGCTCGAAGTGGTCTTCGCACACTTTCTTTAGCTTCGAAAATTTCTAAGTTTTGAAGTCAAATTTGGCCGTTCTAATATCATGAATCCATCAGGCACACCTCTCCCTGTCCATCAGGGGATTTGGGATTGCAAAAAAATTCTCTTTGGAACAGAACTGGTGTGATTTGTACACCCAAAAGCTAGATATGTCGGCATTTTGCATAGAGAATGCGCAGAGAATAAGTAAGCATGCGCAGTGCAACTGCATGGCCTACGTCACACGACCAATGACCATATTTGGGTTTCGGTGGGAAATTCAATTATTCGGAGTAAAAAAGCCAACACTTAATCGGTATTTAAAAGTCACAGAAATCACTTTGATAAATGAAAGTAGCATTGTCTTTTAGCGTGAATTTTAAGTTTTATAGTGTAATTTTAATGAAATAGTCTGGACTTCTCCTTTAAGAATGTTTTTTTGCCTTTCATTTGTTTAATTTTAAAGTTGAGTAGTAGGGAAAAATCTCACAGCCTCTTTTTGCTTTTATCTTGCTGCTGACCAGCTAAAAGCAAAGAAATCTGTTAAAAGTTCTTGAGGGTTTACCAAAACCTGTACATATCCTTTGAATTCACATGAGCTAAATTTTAGTTGCAAATTTGACAAGAAGTTTAATCAGTGACCTCAAAGTCTCTATAATTTTTTTATGACATTCAATGTCTTTTTTCTGACATGACATATAACATGATTTTCAGAATATCACCCTTGGCAAACTGATCTTTAATTAATAAAATCCATCCTGATGAATTTAATACTTAGCAATAGAAGTCTGCATACTTATTAAGGTTTCATTGTGTTGGTAACATTTCAGGGTGCAGGATTCCAACTTTGTTCGTTTCATCAACATGCTGATGAACGATACTACGTTCCTTCTGGATGAGAGTATCGGTTGCCTGAAACGCATCCATGAGGTCCAAGAAGTTATGAAAGATCAGCAGAAATGGAGGGAACTTTCTCAGGTAACTAGGCCTTGGATTTGTGTTCTTTTGCCATGATCCTCTATACTGTAACAGGTGATTGGTACAAGGCTTGCTCAGACATTTGCTCCTGCTGTACAACATTTCCTCCAGCTTATTTTGTCAGATATGGCTATATTGGTTAATTTGCATTAAGGGTTCAAGTTAAATTTGGGCTAGGATGTTGGCTGCATGGTTGAAGTTATGGATTTGGAAGTATCAGAAATTGACTGTAGGGTAGTTATCTATATGATTTGAAGTATTACGTGAAGTATGGTCAACATTACAAACTACATTGCGTTGTTAAGCTCCCATTATTTTATCACATTTTTTTTTGCTTCTGACAGGATGAGCAGCAAACCAGATCTCGTCAGCTATCTTCAGACCAGCGTCAATGTCGGTCCTACCTCACGCTTGCCAATGAGACTCTGGAGATGTTTAACTACCTCACAATACACATCAAGAAACCCTTCCTTAGACCAGTGAGTTCGCATCAGTTATTGCTAACTATTCAATGATTGAATATCAACCTTCACCAACTGAAACTTTGAGTCTGTGTGAATGTAATGATTCAGTAGTCAGTTAACCCATAGAAGTACAGAGCTTTTTAGAGGTCTAAATTAATCATCTTCAATCCTCAAATTGGCAACAAATATTATTTTTTTTCCACTCTTACATAATTTGAAAAAAATAAATATAGATATAACATGAATCAAAATGAATTATGATTGCAAAATTTAAAGCTGAAACTGCCAATTTGAACACGGAAATAATGATTATATAATATTCACTGCATTGCCAATTTAAAGAGTTCAATGATTAGTAACATTTAAACTGCTGTAGTTAAAAAATGCAACAACATACTGCACTGGGAATAGACTCAAACTTTCAGTGAATTTTTCTCTTCCTGCTCATGTATAATGTGTAATGCCCAGCATTCTGGATCAGCAGATACTGCCAAAGTGTCTCCTGAAGGAGACACTGTACCTCTATGGGTTAAAGAACAGTAATTTGCTGTCCAGATGGCCCATTTACTAATTTCATGCATAGTTGTTGAACAAAAGTTTTCCTTTACCACTAAGAAGCTTGCCAGAGGCTTGCCTGATAAAGCAACAACTAATGCAAAGTGAATTCCATCTATTCAGATGCCATTATGCAATACAGTTGAACTGAACAGTTGGTAACCAAGGGTTCTTGAGAGAAACATGTATAAATTTGAATAGACTAATTAACGGATCTATTAAAAACTTAGCTTTTTTGGTGCAAAATTACTTTCACAAACTTCCTAAAGATACCCTGTCGCTCTCTTTTTTTCATACTTTAAATGTCACTCTCTCTTTACCCAGGAGCTGTGCGGTCGTCTGGCTGTCATGCTGAACTCTAACCTCCAGCAGCTGTGTGGCCCAAGATGCAATGATCTGCGTGTTGAGAATCGTGAGAAATATGGGTTTGAGCCACGTAAGATGCTTGACCAGCTGACCACTATCTATCTCAACCTGGATAGTAGAGAACTGGTCAGCGGCATCGCAGCTGATGAGGTCAGTTCATGTTTTTAAAAAGTCATCCTTGGGTTTGAAGATGAAGTTGAGTGTTAAGGCTTGTTCAGATGTGACATGACAATCCCGATGTGACAAAGCTCCCCCCGCAACAACCCCCCTGCGTTTTTTGTTTTGTTTTGCAAGTGAAAGGGATATGAGATGGCCAAAAAAAAAACGCCGCTACAAGAAGCATATTTTTTGCTTCCCAGCGGCAAAAATACTGTGGACCAATCAAATTCTTAAAAAGGAATTGCAAAATATCATGTCAAGAGTTTGTCTTTGCAACTTTTGACAAATACTCTTTTATT
The DNA here is from genome assembly GCA_029962745.1 of Echinometra lucunter. Taxonomy (NCBI): domain Eukaryota; kingdom Metazoa; phylum Echinodermata; class Echinoidea; order Camarodonta; family Echinometridae; genus Echinometra; species Echinometra lucunter. The sequence goes on from CM057166.1 coordinate 16,318,874, forward strand.
TGAGTGTTGATGTATTAATATGCGTTCATTAACATAAGTGGCAAGGTTTGCCGCCATATCTGAACACTAAAAATTGTGGGGTTTGTTGCAGAGGGTTTGTCGCGTCATATCTGAACAAGCCTTTAGTCATGGAAGTAAATTGGGAAAGAAACTGTCTCCAAGCAACTGTGGAAGGTCACATAAACTGTACATCAACAGAGGTGTCTAGTGTGTGACTTCGGAATCCTCAAATCAATATGAAATTAACTCACTCTCCCAAAGGCACATGCACTACATGCAGAAATATATACATGGGACCACATTCTCAAGTGGCATGAGTGTCGAGCCCAAACATGTCAGCTTTTTCTTATATTGCATGAGGGCATTTGGAAAGCCGTCCTTTTCAGAGAACCTTTCTTCTCCGATAAAGTTCCTAATTCACATTCAAGGAGTGAGAAAGATCACAAATCATGTTGTAACCTTTCCCAGAACTAGAGCTTCTCATTAGGTATACCAGCTAGAATTTTAGAATTTGCAAGTGCATTGTCTGAAAAGGATTGAAATATCAGCAGCCCAACAGTAGCTGATACCTATCTAACAGACATTTCACGGTCCGCATTATTTCTGCAGAGGTCTTTCTGTCAGGACATATTTGCTGAGGCAATCCGAATCATGAATCGGAACAAGATCAAATCCTCGTCTCAGATCCAGCAGTTTGCTGATCTGTCTCAGAGAGCTCATAAGATGGCTGAGATGAACAGACAGACTGATCTAGATCTAGAAGATGCTCCTGATGAATTCAGAGGTGAGTGTTAGGACCATTGCACTTGAGGCATTTTTTGCATTTGTGCCATTCAAGGGCATTCAGGCATTTAACCCTTTGCCAATTCCTGTCGACTGTCCTCATATAATTAAATTCAAAATTTGTAGGTTGTGGTTTCTCCTATACTAGTCTGCCAATGAACCTGACAATGGCTAGGATATTTTAGCGATATCTATAGAATAATCATCAGCATCAGTGACTGCACAAAGGATATCAGAATTTAAAGAAAATAATATCATAGAAGACATGTCATTATTTTTCCTTGAAAATTAATTCAAATGGGAAAGTGTTAGAAATACAGAACAAAGTCCAGGCACAATCTCTGACAATAGACGTAACACCTTAAAACATGCTATGATGGCTGGCCAAGGTTTTTGATTAGTTTGAATATCAACCTTTCAAGGAAAACTGGCTTCACAATGTACATGAACATCTATAGACAAATCTAGGCTTATACCATAGTCATTACTGTCTGTGTGGGCCTGTTGTTTACTGCTTTGTCTGGTGAGCACTCTGTTGAATTGAACAACTGGGTGGCTTAATCAGCGGCAGTGAAATAATGCCTTGTGTGCATTATGCCTTAACCCTAAAAGGCCCAGGCTATTTCTGGTCTAGTTATCCCTGGGGGGGGGGGGGGGGGCATTATGGCCCCCCCCCCCCATGATCTCGGCCGTGGATCGCCGGATTGGCACAAAAATTGGCATAAGGGTAGAGAATGATGTCATCTACAAGGCTATATGGTTAGATTTTTATCAAATTGTTTTGTTTTATTTTATATGAATTAATTTATGCTAATTTATGCGAGAAATCGTAGTTTTGGCTATATCTCACTGAATAAAGCTTTAGGAATAATGATTTTTGGTACAAATGTTTTTCATAACATTCACATTGACTCCTTTACTAAATATAATTTCAGCATCCTTATGTGATATTTTTCCTTATAACCATTTCAGATCCGCTGATGGCAACATTGATGGTGGACCCAGTGATCCTCCCGTCCGGCAACGTCATGGATCGTTCAGTTATAGAGCGCCATCTGTTGAACTCACAGACAGACCCATTCAACCGCAGTCCCCTCAGTAGTGATATGCTGGAACCAGGTAAGGATTAGACAAAATCATTTGCTTTACAGTGCCTGAAATAGGTACACATAGAATTCAATTCAAGCCATCATATTTAGTCCTTTACTGATATATTTTCATTTTCATTTCATTTCATTTATTTCCACAATACAGCAAATAAAATTTTACAAGATTTTTCATATTTCAAAATCATGCTGAAAACAACAGTATAAAGTTGTACAAAATATTGATAGTAATACAGTTCAGTATATCAGTTAATATATGGCAAGTATAAAATAAAACAATGCTCGCTGTAATGTGAGGAAACGTTTAGAAGCTTTGCTTGTAAATCAGGTTCCCAAATGTAATAACACAGTATCATTGATTATAAAAATACAAAGATAAGGATACATAACAAACGATACACGATACGATACCACACGGAATGGGACAATACCTTTACAAACACAGGCACAAGGATGGGACATAGCCTTCTGCTTAGTTTAACTATTTATTTGGTTAAGTTAAACGTTACGTTTAAATGAAAATAAGCTTGGTGAGTGTTTAAGAGACTCATTAAGAGAATTCCAGAAATAAGGGCCAGTGTAAATAATAGTTTTCTGTTTATACAAGGTTCTCAACAATGGGAGGTGGAATGATGAAGATTGTCTTGTTGGGTAGCTGTGAAAACACGAATTTTTTGAAAACAGTAAAGTTAATGGAGCTGGCAATTCGCCTTGATTTGATTGATACATGAAGCAACCAAGACGAAGGTTGTATAAGTCCTGTATCTTTAATATCTTATTGAAATGAAATAATTGATCAGAGTGGGCTAATCTATTTTTAAAACAGATGATTCTCATTATCCTTTTTTGAATTAGTAATAATTTATCCAAATACGTTCTAGAAGAGTTACCCCAAGCTAATATCCCGTAGTTATAAGTACGGGAGTATGAGAGTATTGTACAAAGTTAGTAATACATTTGAAGGAAAGCTGCTTTCTATTTTATTGATGATGCCAATATTTCTGGATATATGTTGGAAACATATTGTAAACATGGAAACTATTATTTTAAAGGGAGCTACGCAAATTTCACTGGTGATCAAGTGATGGTGAATGTTCCTTGCTACAAAATGAATAATTATCAAAACTTTGATTTTTCTCACTTGTGTGCCCCATGTAAATGTATTTTCTTTTATACTGCATTTTTCTCATTCTGTCTATCCTGTCTACAGCCACTGAACTAAAGCAGAGGATAAATGAATGGATTCGATCTAAGAAACAGAAAGAGTGATGCTCCAGAGACTGAAAGTCGTACAACTCACAGGAACCTCAGCTGAAAAAAAAACCGATAATCTCAAAATACCTGTTTCCTTCATAGCTAGCTCGGCAAAAAAATCTAATGCCACAAAAGGATTTGTCCTGAAAGCCGTAATTGTTAGCCATGTTGGTACATGTAAGATAATAATTTGACTTTTCAGAATAACAATTTTTGGTAATATTCAGCAATTTAGCCTAATTCATTTGTAACAGTTATGTTTTAAATTTAGATCCCAATTTGATATTGCCCCTGTGAAATTAGTAATTAGTTTGAACAATTATGTTCTTTATCTTCCAGATGTGCTTTTTCATGGCACTGAATTTTACTAAGCTATTTGAAGCATTGTTTATCCTTCATGGGCCCATGATGGTGTAATGTAAAAATGAGTGGATTGAGATATGAGAGCACAAAATAGAATCCTATAAGTTATATCAAAGCAAAATGAAATGAACTGAGAAAGGTTAATGTATAACCTTGAGTTGTGCTAAGTCTTTGAGTAGATTTAGTAGGTCTGGAAACGGTACAATGCACCTTATCTTTTAACAGATTACTGGAATTATTTCAGACAGCAGAATGAAATTCTACTTGGTATGTCGAAGCAAAGTGAAACACCCATATCAGTAGAGTGTCTCGTCTTAGTGACACTCTTGTAGTATCTTGAAATCCAGAATGGTAGGAATAACACATGACACATGAGCAGAAAGAAAAATATCCACAGGAAAGTTTGAGGCTGTTTCCAATGCTGTGTGTTATGCTGTTTTGGAATAAAACTTGATTTAATTGTAGCTATTCATTAAGTTTTCTAAATTGGCAATGCATTGTAAGAAGATATACTAACTTTCGTGTACAGATTGGCAATTTTTTCTTTTCACTTTTGCAATTTCGTTGCATTGGTTCATGTTGTAATTTTTACTTTTACAAACCATGTAAGAGTGGAAATAAACATGATTGTTGCCAATTTGAGGAGGAAAAGCTGATTCATGTAGCTTATAAGAAATTTCATACTGCTATAGATTTTTTACAGTGAAAGTGAGGATATGTCCATTTCCCCATGGGTTTGTTTTTTTTAAATGTTGTGTGTGTGTGTGTGTGTACAAATGAACAGGATTTAAGGCGGTAAAAAATAATAATAATAATAACCCTGCTGGGGCAAAAATGAACTTTTTTGCTTTGGCAGCAAAATGGTGTGGACCAATCAAATTCTTACAAAGTTGGTGCAAGATAGGATGTCACAACTTTGCGCAACTTTTGGTGAGCTCTCTTTTATCTGAGCGTCGATGCGTTGATGCTCTTGCATTAGCATAAGGGGCATGGTTTGCCATGCCTTATGTGAACTTCATGACAACCTTGGGTGTTAGCACTTAGCGGCTGAATGTGTGAATGATCCTTTAAGGTTTGGACTTAATTCTTTCGAGCACTCTTTTGGCTCCCAGCACACCATGTGCTGCAAACGAGGCAGACTGGCATGCATGAAAACGCCAATCTTTACAGTACTTACAAGTTCTTAGTTGTCAAACATGATCTTGAAGACTCCTTTGATAGTGGTTGGAGTGTTAGCTTTGCAGTCACTTGTACTGTCTGTTGTTTATCCATACCATTGTAATATTTTCTCGTTTTCTTTTCCACATTTTAGACTGATTTTTAAAAGTGGAGGACTTGCCCAGAGGACGTAGTATGCTTCCTAGGTCTCTATGCAACAGTGCAATGATAACTTTCACCAAAGAAGGATGAAAGTATGTAGTATATGTTCTTCATAGGTCAGTAGGAGTCCTGAAGAAATAAAAATGTTATTATTTTAAATTGAATATTAAATAAAATCCTAAGGAGAATGTAATGCAGGTCTAGTTTCTAATGTACATGTGAATAAAATAGCTCTTACAGGATGTGTTAAAATGATATTGTTGAAAGCTTGTGGTAATAGAATAGTTAACAAATTTCAAATGAAAAAGAAATAAATGAATGAATGAAATGAGAATCATTTAACTCTTTGAGTGCAAATTGATTTTAGTATAATACATATTTTCAATAGGCCCTAGCCAGAGTTATCTCAGCCTAAGTATTCAACATGTTAATGATTGAATTAATTCAGTTTTAAAGTTGCCATTCTAAGTTTCTGCAAGTATTTGAATATTGTCAAGGTCAATGGATATTTTATGTGCTTGAGTTTTAAAGCTCTCAAAGCATGCCTTCAAATAATAATGATAATACACTAATATGTTACATTTATAATAGGGCATTACGTGAATACTTCATTGCATTTTACAATCTTACGGTTAATATCCCTGATTACTGGATTTCTATCCTGCACACGAGTGTGCACCATCTCCACTCCCTGTGAAGCATTCCTACCATTTTGCACTGCTCATATGTGTACATGCAGGGCAGAGGCAAAGGCAGTCACATTGGCCTTTTGATAATTACGATATTTTCGATATGGGCTTTGCAAACATTCTGTCAACATTCTAAGTGACCTGACATGGGCTCCGCTGACAATTGCCCCAGTTTGGCCAGGGTTGTCATAGACCACCGAAGCAATGGCGTCACAAAAAACTTTTTTGGAATTTCAGAATTTCGGATACTATGTCTCGATGGAGCAGGATGAAAAACATCCACAGCCCAAATTTTATGGGAATCGGCTTAAGGGGACCCGATATGAGGCCACATGAATACCTACCTAGCCCCATTGAAATCAGTGTAAATTGGCCTGGTTCTAAACAGTTATGAACCAGGCCAATTTACACTGATTTCAATGGGGATATTTAGGCATGCATGTGGCCATACCTTGGGCCACTGTGAACCGATTCACGTCAAATTTGGTGTGCGGTTCTTGCTGCTGCGAGTGGTGTGCGAGCAACAGCCCAACATTATGCGCAATCATGCCAACAAAAACGAACTAAAGCGAGGTAAATTGTGCAAGAAACGCAGCTATAGGCAATGACAAGCGCTCCAAAAAAGAGACGATTTGACCTTGCGTTTGCTTGCGATAATTTAAACAATTTTAAAACTAGCGAGCAACCAGCGCAGGTCTATGCCCTAGTCTGCGCGTTAAGTACGATGAGAGCACGTTTCATTGCGCTTTATTGGGTATGACTGCTTATGTCTGCGTTTGGTCAATACACAGCAATACGCAAGCCAAATACGCAAAGGTGTGAACATAGCATAAAAGAGACTTATATCCAGCTAACAGTGGAAGTTACAAACTGATTCACCAGGTTCGAGTCTGAGTCACATCTTTCTGATGATGACGTAAAGGTCGGTCCAAGATGTTGATAATCATATCTGATTGATACACATCTGTCAAAACCCAATTCAACAACAACAACAACAATTACGTACAAAAAGTGTAGGTGTGTGTAAGCCCTCCCTCCCCCCCCCCCCCCCCCGAATTTCAGAAACATTTCTTTTAGCATAGACTAACTGCATAATAGCATGCCCATGTAGGCTGGGTATTTTGTACTGTGTTTGCCAGTCTACTTTTCTCACTTCATAACTGTAGTGTTTTATTTCATCATAACTTTTATCATATTGCCCATGTACATGTATGTCATCATTATTTTGTTCTGGTACTTTGCAGATAGTTTCTTGCATTGACGAGTTATGTAATATTATGCAATGATAACTTATACCTTGAACCTGTATAGACTGCTGAGAGAGAATTCATTATAAATGCTGATATATAACTAATAAATCTAGCACTGGATTTACATTGGGATATTAGAATGAAAGTACCAAGTTTTATTTGATTTTACTAAAATGTGAAGACAGTGAATGGTTTATTGAATGTATTGGTGGGAGATGCCTGATTGACTTTGTTTTAACTTACAGCATTTCTAATGGAAATTAAATAAACTGAGAAAAACATGTTGGATCATTACAGCAAAGTATGAAGCACTGCGGACTTGTAAGGTTTGAACTTGTGCAGAATATGATATAAATTGAGATTGAAAAGAACATACTCGGCGATTCACATGGATTTCGTGTTGCATATATTATCCGACAAGATATTAGAAAATTGCAAGAAATTTGAGTCATTTATCCTTTATTATTACAAGAGGTTTTTGTGTCACTTATCCCGGGTTCTTTTTTCTCTATGGATATTGCATTGGGAGACAGGGTATTGGAACAAAAGAGAGAAAAGGAAGAGAAAAATTAAACCTTTTTTCTCCTCTCCAGCCATTTTTTTTCTCAATGACTTTGTTCTTTCCTTTTCTGTTGAGGATGCATTGATAATCAGAGGCATTTTTTTTTTCTTATAGGTATGTACCTTTCTGACTTTGAGAATTAAAATGAAAAAGCTATGGTAAAATAGAAGCAATTTTCCCTATTGCATATAGCTCTCTGAATTCCAATGCTGGTGGCGCTTTGATTTTTAAACAAAGTAAATCAGGTGATTTGTTGGGAAAGGTACTTCAGCACGCAATGCTGTGATTTTGATCTCCAATTGTGGATGCCTTCATCTCAGTGAAATAACTTTTCCCCTTTTGTGAATAATTGTTTTCATGGATTCTATTTGAATGAATTCTTATGATGAAGAATTATTAAAAACTGCTTTAAGATTTGAAGTTAGTTAAAAATAAACAAATGTGAAGAAAACCAAGGAAATAAATGAACATGCCCTCTGAATATGCAATTAGACCAGAAGTGCCCCAACACCATTGGCCTTGATATCAACGTCGACCTCATGTATTGGTTTTTATCAGCTACTTGCAGTAGGGAGAATTTCAAACAAGGATTTTTCCTTTATCTCAGTATTAGTTTGAGTGTGAAATAGTCTGAAATTTTGCTAAAGAACTGGCTCGGTTTATCATTTGGAATAAAAACGATTTCTGTTCTGCCTATTTTCTAGTATTCCCATGGAGGCGGTCAGATTCAGATTATATTCCAAGCTTATGTATATTTTGCAATGCATCATTCAGGATTGTTTTTTGCTCGCATTGTTTTTGTATTGGGGAGCAGCACAAAGTGTCATTCATTATTAATAAGAAAGAACACCCTGTTTGTGTGTGGATATATTTATTTATGTATTTACATAATGTCTAAGTGATATTTAACCTAGTGTTGTTCCTGTTTTATTCAGTAATGCATGTGTGTATGTAAATGATTAAGTCAGTGCTTTATTATGATTCATTCATGCATTTTAAATTCATAATGTCATCCAACATGTGATAAAAGAGAATGCATTAATTAAATCCTTTGGTATGCAGTATAGTAAGGCAGACTTACTTATAGGCAGAATTCACATTTTTACCTTGCTTTTCCTTGGAGTCTTCTGCGTGAAGGATTGAATGGCAGTTTTGTTTGGGGATATGTTTTTCTATTTTTTAAAAGGTTACTACCTGTAGGATTACAAAGTTAATAATCTATTGAGAGAAATGATGTCTCCTTTTGACCTGCCAAACACTTTCCTTAAAAGGAGACTAATGAACTTAGGGATCTATTAATTTTTTTTACTGGTAGAGAAAATGTTGTAATCCACAAATTATATTTTAAATGTACTGTATTTTCTAACTTTAAATTGAAACTTTGTAAAGCATAAGTACATGTCCTCACTTGCAGTGAATAGACAATTATACACTCTAAAGGTGCTTTCACACATGATGCGACAGTGTGGTAACACGCTGTGTCACCACACTTTTTTGTGTACAAGCCTATGGGGTATAGGGCAACAAAAAAATGTCGCCAAGGCAGGACACAATTTTTTTTTGCTGCCTAGATACAAAAAGAATGCGCACCAATCAAATTTCTAAAAAGTTAGTGCAAAAATTGTTGCCATGAGATTGCTTGCGCAAGTTCTGACAATATGCTCTCTCATTGAGAGTTGACGCGTTAATGCACGTTCATTAGCATATGTGGTGACACAAAGTCCCATCATGTGTGAAGACAAAATAGTGTGGCGCCACAGTGTGGTACTACACTGTCGCATCATGTGTGAAAGCACCTTTATTTTCAGTCTGTGGTTTAAGTTGTAAATTTGACCTTAAAACTGGGGGGGGGGGGTAAATATGGATGATAGTGAAAAGGGTTTTAATGCACTCAAAGCTTACATGTAATATCAACCATAAGCATGATAAGCATCAAGGATACTCTTGTACGTGCAGCTGTATGTCCATGCAGTGTTTCCCTTTTCACTGTGAGTTAAACCAAGATGAACAAAGACCTTAAGAGTTACAGATTCTTATTTACATATGTGTGAATATTCATGATGTTATGAAATGGGGAGGGGGATCAGATGACTACTACAACAACCTACAGGCTTTTCTCAAGTCTCTTGGCCATGATGTAACTCAATCTGCATTTATTATATATATATATATATATATATATATATTTGAGAAGGGAAATGAAATTACAAAATTAAATCAGTCTAAATGTCACGGCACTTCTAAATTTATATGCAAACAGGACAGTTTACAATGTTTTTTTTTACACCTTATTGCATGTTTTCCATTGTTCCAAATGACTTGTGAGTGTTATGTTTTGTTATTTGTTTTTTTTTTCAAATCATAACTTTAATGCGTACTTATTTCATAAGATATAAGAGTTAGAAAAAAGTATGGATGGCTAGGCATTAAGTTCAAGTTGTTTTTAAATCATCTAAGGAAGAAGGTAAAATGTGGTATGAATGATCAGATGTATGAATGCAATAATATTTGACAGTATGTAGGTTATGAGTGGCAGAGTATTAAAAAGCTCAAATGGCTGTACACCAAAAGACAGTGGAACAGTGTTCGTGACTATATTTTCTTTTTGTTTTCATGTTTATTTCATTCACATACAATAAACATGTTTTGGCCAAAGGCTGGTCTGCATGCACATGTCCACATATTTCTGAACTGGGATGAATTTGAGATTTTCAAAGAGTGTCACTTATCTTGATATATTATCTTATGTATCTGCTTTAATTTTGTTCCCACGGTCTGTGAATCATGGAAGCCCCATGATGTGAAGGAAGGAGAAATTTAATGAAATTTTGGAACTTCGCATCACACTGATACAATCAGATGCAAAGTCAATATCTGCATTTTTGTTTTTGTGTTTTTCTAGTGGATGGCCATTCAGCTACGTGCATTTGTGCTCATTCCAATTCCAACTTTCATTTTTGAGAACGGGATATCTTCTACACATGGGCATCAGTCAGGGGGGAGACACAGGGGCAAGTCCCCAAAATCTTTTAAGGATGGGGAACACAATAGGGTATGTTCCCTCCCCTAAATTTTAAAGCCGAGGACCTTTTTATTATGCTTGTTCACAGATTTTTGGTGTGTGCCTCCCCCCAATCTTATGTCCTCAACAAATTATTTAAAATATATATATATATATACACACTGCCCTCCATTAATAAAGCATCAATTGTTCAAATGGTATTGATGCTTCATTTAGTTGCCTGAAGATCGCATCTCATGGTGCGTGAAACTCTGAGTAGCGATACAATAAAGTAATGGTGAACCACACGTCAACTGTGTAACTTGAACTTATTATATATATATATATATATATATATATATATATATATATATATATATATATATATATACACGTATATGATTAAGGCCCTGCTTTCACATTTCAGGTGTGGGGGTGTAAGGTTCGTCAAAGGTGTATTCTACAGATTTTAGCAAGATGTCATTTGTGATTTACTAAGAGCAAGCAACATTGTACAGTGCTGATTAACTTCTATCATTAACTGAATATTTAGCAAACTGGCACCTCTTGCATAAATAAAAGGTTGCAATTTAAATACATGTCCCAAATGCTTGGTCTTGATTGCGTGTAAACAAGTTACGTTTAATTTTTAGAGTTGCTTTTAATCGCAAGAGGACCCAGTAGGCCAGTAGGTCAATCGGGTGGTGTCAATTAAAAGAAGAAAGAAAGACAGACAGACAGCCTGCTCAGCAGGGCTGTACACAGAAATTTTTTTTTCCGGGGGGGGGGGGGGGGGGGGGGGG
>CM057166.1:16330504-16333004 GCA_029962745.1 Echinometra lucunter
GGGATTACATTCTTTCTTTCTTTCTTTTTTTTTTTTTTTTTTGTTTTATGGGTTTTTTTGTTTTTTTTTTGTTTACCTTTTTGCTGATAAGTTACTTGAATCGCATTTACGTATGTGTGCACGACTTCACTGCCTAAGTCTCAGCACCAAACAGTATTTAGATAGACTTACCCAGCACCAGAGGTTTTATGGGGGAGGGGGAAGCATCCAGCCCGTGCCACCTCTCCTTTGAAAAAAGTAGAAACCCAAGTTTCATGATTTACATCTCCTCTCTCAAACTTATGACCTTCTTCATCATCATCTTCTTCTTCTTCTTCTTCTGCTTCTTCTTCTTCTTCTTCTTCTTCTTCTTCTTCTTCTTCTTCTGCTTCTGCTTCTTCTTCTTTTTCTTCTTCTTCTGCTTCTTCTTCTTCTGCTTCTGCTTCTGCTTCTTCTTCTTCTGCTTCTTCTTCTTCTGCTTCTGCTTCTTCTTCTTCTTCTGCTTCTTCTTCTTCTTCTTCTTCTGCTTCTGCTTCTTCTTCTTCTTCTTCTTCTCTTCCTCCTCCTCCTCCTCCAGGCCTCCTCCTCTTCCTTCTCCTCCTCCTCATTTTCTTTCGTCTTCTCCATCTTATTTTTTGTCTCAAGAAGACTTTGCCTTAATAATATTCTCTATATTTCTAATATTTTCTATAATACTACTACTAATGATACTACTACTACTACTACTACTACTACTACTACTACTACTACTACTACTACTACTACTACTACTACTACAACTAGGGGAGACCGGGGCTAAAAGTAACAAGGGTAAGTTGTAACACAGCATTTTACTCCACGGTAAATGCCAAACCTGCCTCCAAATTAACCTCATACATATTATGTTAACCCTTGACCTATCTTTCTTCGCACAAGAAATCACCAGGAATGAATGTAAAAAGAGCAAAGTTATCTCAAAATTATGTTTTTGAGCTTAGAAAGGAAAATTTAAATTTTGCAATATTTTTTTCAGAGTGGGTAGAGGTTTTGAAATCATAAAAAAATGGCAGGTATGGTGCGAAATGTTGTTGTTTCAAACACATTTTGGCTCTTAAAGTGTGATGATACGTGGATTTGTTTTTGAAAAAAAGAAGATAATTGTACACACTTACACACTGGGGCACATCGCAACGGGGTGTTACAACCTGTCCCAGCGGTTTTACCTGTGTTTTAAATCGCAACGATAAGATAATGATAATATCAATAAACACCATTATTTTAATCATTAACTGCAAAATATCCACCACTTTATGGAAAATTCAGTCTCTCAAAATCTTCCATGTGTTTTTCCCAAAATTATTTTTAAGTATTAACGAATGTGTGTTGTTGACTGTTTCGGGTCATTTTACACGGCACCTGTTTGCTTAATATTCCTGAACTCACATACTTAAAATACACGTATCACTGCTTTGTAGTCCGTTTTAGATTAAAGAGTAGGCAGGCAGAAACAAATCTGAAAGTAAAAGATACTCTGTTCATGGAGATTATTAGCCTAATTCATTCAAAGGTGTACTGTCTATTTTTCTATTTTGTTAAAAGAAAAAAAAAATGACCAGCTGTCACTGTGAATTTTCATTTTTAGTTTCTAAATACCTGGGATTAAAAAGATTAATCTTTGGAATACTAATTGGCAAAAATGAAGCAGGTTCTGGAAAACAGTTTTAAGCATTCAATACAAATCTGAATCATGTTTTGTTTCCTTGATATTTATTTTAAATATGCGCTACAACTTTACCCTAACCATGTTACAACCTGCCCCAAGAGCGTGGTGAGTTGTAACATGGCATTTCATTTTTCTTCACATTATTTCTTGCGAACTACTGGATAACAAATCATGGTATTACGTGTGATAATAGCATAGGTTTAAATACCAATGCTTTATGAATGTTCAAACTGTATGCTATTATCACACGTAATACCATGATTTGTTATCCAGTAGTTCGCAAGAAATAATGTGAAGAAAAATGAAATGCCGTGTTACAACTCACCACGCTCTTGGGGCAGGTTGTAACATGGTTAGGGTAAAGTTGTAGCACATATTTAAAATAAATATCAAGGAAACAAAACATGATTCAGATTTTTATTGAATGCTTAAAACTGTTTTCCAGAACCTGCTTCATTTTTGCAAATTAGTATTCCAAAGCTTAATGTTTTTAATCCCATGTATTTAGAAACTAAAAATGAACATTCACAGTGACAGCTGGTCATTTCTTTTTCTTTTAACAAAATAGAAAAATGTAACAAAAAAGTGTTACACAAGAAGAGTCCTTGGAGGACTCCGTTAATATGTTCGTGTCCTCGTTGCACGGCTTATATTTAAAACGACCTAAGTACAGGTCTTGTAAAATTGATGCTTTCAGTGGTTTAAGATTACTTAACATAGATAATGAAGCACCATGGGAAAATATCTTACAATCCAAAGGCATGCATTAGACGGAAGGAAAAGCAAAAAAGTTCTCACATTTCTCAGCTGTTTTTGTCT
>CM057166.1:16338004-16359383 GCA_029962745.1 Echinometra lucunter
TCATTGATGAAAATACAGAACGATCCATTAGCAAGCTTTCAAAGAAGAAAGATGAATTGGTGTGACTATAAAACGCCATATAAAGAAAATTGAAGTAAAGTATACAATTCAACAAAAAATGTAATGTTTTAAAACATGCACAGTTATTCTTCTGTTGACATCGCAGGGGATCTGTTCCTTTTGATAGTAGTCGTTGGACTTCATATATCCGAGTATTACTATCAGACCTGGTTCATTCTGTGGAGATCAGATATTCAGTGCATCCTTCATCGCTATGCTCGATTTGTGGGCTTTAATCTCACTGTCTTTGAAATGATGGCCATTGCTATAGACAGGTATGTCATGTTTCAACAAGTTGAATCAAGATGGTTAAAATCATGAGAAATTTGTTCTGTGACACATCCAAAAATGTTATTTACAAAACATGCTTCACTGTCTAAGGTAGAGGCCTATAGAGGGCCAATTGTGCTTCGCCATACATTATACTCATCATTTTACTCAGGCCCGCTGGAACAGTGAGAGAGACAATTGATTGGGGCGGGGTGAGCATTTCATTGCAATCGCTTCATCGTTATCATCATCATCATCATTATCATCATCATCATCATCATCATGTGTTTTAGGGGCTCCGCTGATAATATTTTGACCACTTCCTGTCATCTAGTCCAGTTCTTTGTCATAGTTTGGGAACTGCCAAATAAAAGGAAAGGCCATGCAGTACTAGAACATGGCTAATCTCTGAACCTAGTAAATTCCAGTGGACAGTTTGATATAATATGCGTGTATATCAGAGTTGTATATATAAAAAAAGCAGACAAGAAGAAATTTCATACTTAAATCCCACTTTTTAATTTTCTGTCACGAATTTTCGACGGTCAACGCTGTCTTTATCAAGTGAATGACATGACAAACATATAGTACATAATATGTAGCTTGACCAACATTCGTCGCACTGATCAGCCCAAACTTAGAAAAGCGGGCTTTCGGCAATGTTTTTTAAAAAGCCGTTGCTTATTCACCCGTGGTAGAAACTGAATGTCAGTAGGCCTATAGCTATTTCTGATAATTACTTCATGAAATTACAGACAGAAATAGACGCCATAGTTATGAGAGACTAGTATATGTGATGCTGTTAACAATGAAGTTTGATGGGTTTGAATTGCAATATAAAATACATATTTCACAAAAATAAAAATGAAACAAAATAAAGAACGAAAGAGAGCATGAGAGAAACATGTTCAAGGGGGAAAAAATGATCAAAGAGAAAGAGAAGAGGTGAGGATTGAGAAAAGGGATAGAAGATCATGCTATAAGATTGTAGAAACTTCCAACTCTATATAAACAAACAAATTATTGGACAGGGAGTCAGATCTTTCTTTTTTTTCAACGATTGTAATGATTATAATCTCTGGGTTGATATCTTCTTCATCTTCTTCTTGTTTTAAATGTTAATGACATTATTTAGATACTTAGCTGTGCGTTTCCCTCTGCGATTTAAATCGTACTGCACTCCTGGAAAAACCAAGCTGAAGATCTTCTGGATGTGGATCCTGGCTCTGTTGACGGCCATCCCTGTTGTCCTCAACTTTGCGGTATGATCAGTAATAAACATGATAAACTATATCTTAAACAGTAGGGCCTACTAACTGGCCGTTTTGAAAGAGGGCAAGAGGCATACCGCCCCCTTGCACACATGAATTTCCACGACAGGAACATACTTATTACTTAAGTGAGAGTATAATCACTTATCTAATGGTAAATAGCTAGATATTCGTACACTGCTAGTATATCCTGACACATCATGGTATTTTTTTTCAAAATCCACCCTCGCACAAAGTTGATGAAGAGAATGAATAAACATAGTGGCTCATAAATGAAATAAATTTGAACAACGTTCTTGCTAAATATCACTCTATTCATTTTTCACTCTTTGCTCGATGTAGAGGCTCACTAGCTTATTATATTTAGTGTAATTCCGTCTAGTTGCCTGTTTGAATGCAATAGCAGTAGATATTTTCTGCCCTGTAGGGCAGTGAGTGATGTAATGAGCCAGATATATGTTTTTAGGGGGGAAGGCTGAGCTATAGATAAAAAAAATAAAAATAGAAAATAAAAAAATGGGAGGGGTCCAGCTGCTGACGAGCAAAAACAAAAAACAAAAAACAAACAAAAAGAAAAGAAAGAAAGAAAAGGTCCTCAAGGAAAATGAAAGATATCGGATTAAGAAAGGGTCCAGTCGGCTAGATATTCAAGAAAATTCGATGCAAAGACAACGTTGAAGAGACACAAACGCTGATTGAAAAATAAACCCCTTCGTCGTGATTTTGAAGGGGGCAGTATTATAGCAGTATGATAGACCCCACCCTAACTCTCCCCTGCAGTCGTGGCAGTACGCCAGTGTTGTGGACTTCGATTTTTCTTAATATTTTTGTCGACAAGAGGATTGCCTCCTCTCCTCTTTGGCAATACATGTACAGTGGCGGCGCCATGCAAAAAATAGGGGGCCGCTATCTAAAAATAAAATTTAAAAAAAAAGGAAAGGAAAGGAAGAAAACAAAACAAAACAAAAGAACATCGGCGCAAATTGAAATTCTATCACCGACGCCAGGTAAGCACTGTATCATCATCATCTTCTTCTTCTTCTTCTTCTTCTTCTCCTCCTCCTCCTCCTCCTCCTCCTCCTCCTCCATAAGTACAGGCCACCGTCGGGTGTATTCTCGTACTGTTGTGCAGATGTATGTACAGTGTCTCGATAAAAATTTGTAGGCTAATAGGCGCCGCTTGATTGAATTCAAACACCGGGGCACTAGCGAGACTAATCGGCGCAGGTCAAGACTAATCGGCGCCGCTTGATTCAAACACCGGGGGCGCTAGCGAGATAATCGGCGCCGCTTGATTCGAACACCGGCGCCGGGTAGAACTGTAATCGGCACCACTTGATTCGAAGCTACAACTAAATTTAGTTGGAAGTTGATTGATAGTGGGCCGCTAGCTCTTAATCAGTGTTAGAAATCAATAGTGTAATTATTATGATAGTTATTCTTCATAATGATAGAAGAGAGACTGGATAATATTTGAGTTTAGTGAAGGATGATTTAATTCATGATTATTGAATTTTTGTATTTTTTTATTTATTTAAATACGCCATAGAAAGCACACGTTGTTGTTTTATTTCTATTTTAGTGGAACAAATTCATCAGGTAACAGGTTAATCAGAAGCTTAAAAACCAAAGTAAGAGTCAAAGCCCTTCTGCAAGTGAGATGAACAAATAGATAATTTAGATATCTTTAGGCCCATCATGTATTTTGATGAAGAATTATCACTTCTGCCATATGAAATAATAATAATATTCAGATACAAGATGTATTTGGGAAAGCAAACGATTTCGGCGAGCGAGGCCCATCATAAAGTTTGATGGAGAGTTATCATCAACCATAAAAAAGAGTGTATATATTTTTCCTCGCTCGCTGCGCTCGCTCGTATAATATTTAGATGCAGGATGGTCTTTGAGAGCGAATGAATCAGGTAGAGAGGTGACCAAATAGATAATTCAGATATCTTTAGGCCCATCATGTATTTGGGTGAAGAATTATCACTTCTACCATAAAAAAGAATATATATATATATATATATATATATATATATATATATATATATATATTTCCTCGCTCGCTACGCTCGCTCGTATAATATTCAGATACAAGATGGATTTGGGAAAGCAAATGAATTCGGCAAGCGAAGTGATAAAATGGACATGTATATAAGTTAGTTATCTCATTGTTAATTCCATCGTGTATTTGGAAGAAGAATTATCACTTCTACCATGAAAAAGATTAGGTAAGAGAGGTGACCAAATAGATAATTTAGATATACTTAAGCCCATCATTAGTTTGATGAAGAAATATCACTTCTACGAAAGAGAGTGTATGTTTTTCCTCGCTCGTTCCGCTCGCTCGTATTATATTTAGATACAGGATGTTTTCGGAAAACAAACACATTCGGCAAGAGACGGTGAACAAAATAAGGAAAATATGATAGAGGCACACAATAAAACATGCCTCGTGGGCTTTATACAGTTTAATTAATCGACGTTGGTCGTCGGTAATCGGCGGCAGTGTTTGTCGGCAATCTGGCCTCTACACCCCCCCCCCCCCCCATTGAAAAAAAAGTCTAGCGTCGCCCCTGCCAGTAGAAATCCTTTATTTTGAGAAATTCTGTTTAACAGGGTCAGATTCCCTCTTTAGAATGATAAATGCGCCCACTGTCCACGACACCCCCCCCCCCCCTAGTTTTCCGACGTGGTAACTGATTATTTTTTGTGACGATTCTCTGGTGCCACGGCTAAAACGCAAAAACATGTGCGCCGCTCGGTAGCAAGCCCCCCCCCCCCCCTTTGGTCAAAACGTGGATCCGCCTATGATGTACCCCTTGTGCTCAGCGTTTTGGTGGTCTGTCATCTATGACAGATCACCTCTTAATTTCGTCAGATTTTTATTTATTTATTATTTATTATTCTTCCCTTTTTTGCGGGTGTGATAACTCAAAATTGGCCCATGCGATTTTCGGCAAATTTTCGACTGTTATCAGGCGTAGTATGAACACTTTCTCCTAATGTTTTCATGGTCATCGGATCATTGTGACGTCATCAAGGCGCCATATTGTGAAAATCGAATCATGTCTCTATCATTAATGGAAGGTTATTGCTCATTCATATTAGGCATGATTAAAGTTTACATCAGTCAAAAGAATTTCAACTACTTAAACGCGCGCGTACGTCCGCGCGTCAGCGCGTGCAAAAAAAAGTAAAAATGTTCAGAGTCGCTCATTTTGCACATGTTTCAGGCCATTTTAAGCATTAATAAAAATTGCGCGTCCGCGTCCGCCATATTTGCGTGCGTAACCCTTAAAAACCGTTAAAAACCCGTTTTTTCACTTGAATAACATATCTGATACTTTTCTGGACAATTTCCATTAATTAAGAATCAATTTCAACTGCTGACAAGGTCGTACGTGCGCGCCAAAGTTTAAAATCTGGGCGTGCGTCTATGTTGACAATAATGTAAAAACGCGCAAAAACAAGCCTTTATATTCAGGTAATATTGGATGGCCTTGAGTGGGATACGTGAAAATGACGAGTCGAAGACGAGTCTAACATTTTTCCACAAGCGAGTACCAATAATTTCACGTATTCCACGAAAAATGGTCATCCAATATTATAATCATTATTTAGACATAGATCTAGATCTAGAACAGATATTCATCTAGAACAGATCTAGACCTACTCCACAAGAAAATGTAAAATTTGATTTAGGTTCTACTCATCATTTTGGAGAAATCTTGTATCATGGCATCATGGCAATTGAAGCTTGTAAATAAACAAGTGCAAAGTGGAAGTTCCTCTCCATGACAACAGGAAAAGTTTATTAACAATGTTTAACTTCCAAGAACACAGAACAAGTAACTCCAACATATTGACATGTAGGTCTTACATGTAGATCTACAGTCTGGTAACTCCAACCTTATTTACAGGTACAAAGTTGAATTTGCCATTTTATTGTGACGTCGGTCTAATACAGGTCATATAGGCGTGGCTTACAGTTACAAACGCAGTGCAATTTCTTCGTGACGTCAAGCTAGCTGCATGTGCACAACCATTTATTGACCAATGATAATTTTATAGGTGGGGGAAAATATTCATATCGTCCAATATTTTTTTATAAAACCCTCCAATATTTTTTTGATACCAAATCTCCATACGCGTACACGTAAAAAAAATTGTCCCATTTTACGTGTATTCTCTATGGGACGGAACTCTTTCCCAAATCTTGATTCTACTTTGAGCGATACGTCCGCTATTTCTCCTCTTTTTTGGCGGAGCTTCAAATAATTATGTTCGAGCTGATAATATTTTCTACAAGGAGGGTGACATTGATTTTTAAGCAGACTTTGACAGACCACCTAATTTGTCCCCAATGACGAATTCAAATGTATCGTTAATGTTGTTTTTACATTTCCGCAGACCAAGTATGGTATACCATTGTTTAATGTCACCTTTGTGGGAATGACTCCGTTCGCTTGCCTAGCGGTATCAGGATTTCCAGAGTTTTACTATGACTTTAAGATCATCTACATCAGCATCATACTCTTCTTCATCCCGATCGTCATCACCGCATTCATTTACGTCATCATCGTCGCTTACGTCCGCAGTAATAACCGGAAATTCACTAAGGTAACCATGGTAACGTGACATCACAGTAGGGGTGTCGTGGTTTGGGGAGCGTTTCATGAAAGGACAAAGTATTTTTTATCCGACAGTTGCCATAGTAACCATGCTTCTCAGCCAATCAAAATCAAGGAAAGATGTAAGATCTGACAGCTTGTCAGATGACAAATGTTGATGAAACGCCCCTTGGTGGATACGTCATCCGAGTGTGGATCACATGGTTCGCGGTTCGAGTCCGCCGCCACCACAACACTAATGTCTTGCCTAAAGACATTAGTGTCTACGTCTGCCACTCTCTACCCAGGTGTAGGCAGAAAATGATTATAAAGTATTATATTAGACAGATTGACAGATTGATTTTTATTATATTAGACAGATTGACTAATTAAGCTGGGTGATAATAATGGCGAACTCGTCAGGATATTGCTTGCCAGACAGTCGTGAGAACTATACAAGACTCTCCCATTATGCACATACACGAAAAAAATTGTCAATAAATCAGATGAATATTATCCGTAAACGCCGAGATATCAGAGGCGTATTCATAATTTCCTTTTCCCCCGGAAGGGGGGGGGGGCTGGTTCGCCTCTGGATCCGCTTTAGATGGAAATATGAAAATCTAGTACTCGTTTCATTTCATTACATTTCATGGAGGCTGTTCTAACAACATCGTACATCACCGTAGCCTACCTCACATTACATTTGCTACTCCCCACCCAGGAGTATAGTCCATCCAGTAAGAAGAAATTCCTTGAAAGCTTGAGTAAGCTATGGGACCCGGACTGAAGCAAGGGTAATGATTATGACAAAAGCCTCCAGGGAAGAATAGCTTTAATACTGATGAGGTAAAAATCTTGTGGGAAAAGAAGAAATATTATTTTATCTCGTTATCTCTGTCTCTCTGTCTCACCCTCTCTCCCTGCATGCTTGCAGATCAAGTCCCACTCAAGAGACAGCAATAGAATGCGTTCACACTGGAAGACAGCTCGGACTCTGCTGGCAACGTTCACATGCTACGCAGCTTGTTATGTTCTGTTGGCTACCTACACGTTAGTCCAACAATACTCCCCTGCTGCCATCACACCAATCATGAAAAACATAGGTAGGCCTATATATCGAGGGTCGAGTGCAACAAAGGGCTATCTGCATTTTTGGCAATTTTTGATAAATCTTGAAATAAAGATTTGTTGCACTGACACACTGTGCAGTTTAAAGCAGATAACCATATCTATTTTGGGTGATACCCAGCTGCAGCAAAGTTTGCTGTAGAAACCATTGATACCGATGGGTTCCTGGTTTCTACTGGATCATTTTAATTTCGAAATCTCATTCAAATAAAAAATGCAGATAGCCCTTTGTTGCATTAAACCCTCGAAATTATGATCCGTCACACTGGCATATCATCACATGCATTCACACCAACACGGCCATCAACACAATCCCGACAAAAGATCAAACGAACAAAATATATTTGCTCCTAATTAATGGCCAGAAATCAGTCTGTTTGGAATCGATTTGGAGTTGGCTTGGGGTAGCTGTGGAGTGTACATTTCCCCGTTTGCCGCGTCCCTCGTTTAAGAAGGATGGGTGTAAAGAATTAATTTCCTTATTAGGGCTATAGGAGTAAAAAAAAAAAAATAAATAAAATAAATAAATAAAAAGAGGAGGGGGTAAAAAATGTAACATGGCAGACTATACGAACCCCTCCCAAATAATTCCCCCCTCCATGGTCTTGTTAATTTTACTTTTCACCAGACCGGTGCTATCTCTCCATCTCCACGGCATCATCATCATCACATGGGTACCCACTTTATTCTCTGAAGTTGGGATGAGCTGGGGCAGGGGCAAATTCCCTTTTCTCCAAAACCTCCAACCGCCTCCTCCCATTATTTGTAAGGAATGTATGGCTACACTTTTCCGTGAATCAAGTTTTCTCTGTGACTTTATAATCATTTGCTTTCACTCCCTATGTTGGATAATATTGACATGAATGTTGCCATTGTTACTGATAATTGATATTGAATTAAATTACAAACCCAAATCTTGATGGATTTTCTACCCCAAAGGGTTACTCCTGCCTTACGCCAACAGCTGCATGAACCCCGTGGTATACTCTGTGGTGAACAGTCAGTTTCGCCGAGACTTCGTCGCTTTGTTCCCTCGTGTCCAAGGGTCCTCCTCCACCGGCAACACTCGGCCAGACAGGCAAATCAATGAATCCACCACACCCCCTAATGACTCCGGTAACCATGGTAATACAGCCTCTATATCCAAAGAAACTGTTACCACCGCTGACCCCTGCCCCTCCATCTCCTATGACGTATTTGTGAAGGGGACCATAACGAATGATGAGGAACGTGACGACAAGGGCGAAGTCCACATGGAAGAAATTGGAATTTGAATTTCAGGCGCTATGTTTAAATTAAAACAGTTATGATATTTCCACTTTTTATCATAGGTATAATGTGTATAGTGATAGAGCCAGTGGCGTATCTAGGCATTATGGCGCCCGGAGCAAACAGTGAAGTCACACCCCCTCCCCCTCCCGAGTGCCCAAAACGTATCTACATTATGATACAAGCGAGAGACCAAAGCGACCAAAGCGACCAAAGCGACCAAGCGGCGATTTAAAAAAAATAATCCGCAAAAGCGCAATTTCTTGCGCATTTTACCCAGGAAATTTGGCAATTGACCACTGAAACTGAACGGTAGAGAATATCGAAATTAGATATTAATAACCAGATTTCAGAATTGGGAGTAAAATTAACGAAAACCCTGGAGAACTGCACGATTATTTTTCAAATTCTGAACCCCCTCAAAAAAGGCTATTTTAAAAAGGCCGTGATATCCTTAAAGAAAATTCATTCATGCGAGGGCGCAAAGCGACCGAGAACTTTAAAAATGTGGCATTTTGGGCATTTTAAACCCTCAAAAACTCTATTTCTGATGCATTTACCCTGCGGATGGGGGAGGGAGCGCATATCCCTTAAAGATTAGATTTTTCTTCACTTCTCCTTTATCTTTTTCTCTTGCGTCTTTTGCGCCGCCCTTATTAGATGTTAGATTTCTTTCAAATGTTTAATCTTTGCAAAGTAATGCTGTATTATAAAAAAAAAATTATAGGCAACAATGGGGGAGCAGTATTTAGCAAGAGGCAGATAAAACCTACATGACAGCAAGCAAAACAACAACAATTGCATGACTGTTAAAATTCTGATCCTCTCTTTAAAAGCTTGTTTAAGAACTGTTATAGGGGGCGCGAAATTACGAGATTCTGGGAGGAAATGATCATGCAACGGGGCCCTGGACCCTGTTGCATAAAACTTGTTTTATTTTTTTATTCAACGGGGCACTGTAGTACTATTTTTACTTTTGTTACTTCTGTTGGAATTATCTGGTAGGTAGCCTACGGTTATCTGATTTATTTAACCTAATATCAAGTTTATACAGTTTGTCCCCCCCCCCCCCGAAAAAAAAATAAATTACGATGAACCTATAAGTATCAATTATGAAAGAAATCAGTTTGCAATGCGAAGGTGATGGTAAATTATGAATGCAACCATAAATATTTCTCTACCAGTCAGTTAAGACCCCGTCTGATTCGGTCCAGTAGTCACAAAGAAATAGGGATTTTTGTCATAAGTCCTATACTGTGCAAGTTTGAACAAAAGGGACCTTCAAATCACTATGGACAAATCACACTCCTTTTTGAATTGTATGTAAAGGAAATCACTATTTTCCTTTATTATTTGTGCTTTGGTTTAGCCTGTAATCTAGGCCTAGGATGCAGCTATTGTCTTTGCTGCTACGCTTAACGTCTGATGTGACGAGACTACGAACAGTGGACGCGAAGCATCCACCGCCTATATCCACTCGTCTAGGTGTAAATATTCATGTATATTCAAAATGGCGGAGCTATGAATAATTCACCAACCGCATTAAATACGGCATCCCAATGTTACGTTTGACCAATCGGATGTAAGAAGCCGCGACGAAAAAGATTTCGCTCGTCCATAAGTAGACGGGGGTAGTAAATAGGCAGATAGGGAGATAAAACTGAAAGCCTTTTAAACATACGTTTTTCTTGCACAGAACAATCGTCGAATCAAATAATTTAAATATGTAATTGACAAAGAAATATTTTTTGTTGGTATTTTAAAGAAATAACGTTATCGAATTTACGATGACAAAAGTGTCGAAAAAGTTACAAAGTTTGATGACGGTAAGTTTTTGTAATGTTTTAGCATGCACCATCAATCATAAACACAAGGGAATTGCTTGGTATATCGCGCTCTTTCCATATCCATTAGGTAAGGCAACAAAATAATCCCGCCGTCGTCAATAACGCTACGAATAGCAGATTCTTGAAGTTCTCGGAATTTTCCCCCAGGAATGCCTAGTTTGTTGGCCGCGTAAGTCAAACTTCTTCGCAGAAGATCGTCGTGTTTGCAAATACTCGCCATCTTGAATGAAGAAAGTAACGTAATGTCACGTGACCTATAAATTGCATATGCATTCGCCTCTTCTCCAAACGTATTTCTGATTGGTCAAATTCATTTCTTATTTATTTCTTATATTCACGAGGATTTTTCGTACGAAAAACTGCCGATTCATAGTCGAAAATCAGAAAACAACAACTAATGCAAGACGAGTGGATATAGGCGGTGGATGCTCCGCATGCTCTGTTTGTAGTCTCGCCGCATCAGACGTATCCCTTAGCAAAGACAATAGTCTCGCCGCATCAGACATTTAGCGTAGCAGCACAGACAATACCTGCATCCTCCGCCTAGATTGTAGGCTAGCTTTGATTGTGATGAAAACAATTTATTTTTTATCACAGTTATCATCATTCTTGGATGTTAATTTTATTGTTGATGTTGTAGTTGCAAATGAAGGGAATGTGGATATACATGTATGTTTATCCATAGCAAAATAAACCATGAATGAGAAAATATGAGCAGTTTTCACAGTTTTTAAGATGTTGGTCATCTGTAAGTTATACAATTCATGATTATAAAACAAAATTATGAAACATTTCGTAATTTCGTAATTGTACACACTGACACACTAGGGCACATTGTAACGGGGTGTTACACCTGCCCCATTGGTTTTACCTGTGTTTTAAATCATAATAATAAGATAATGATGATATTAATAAACACCATTGTTTTAATCATTAACTGCAAAATAGTCCCCAGTTTAAGGAACTTTAACCTCTCCAAATCTTCCTTGTGTTTTTCTCAGAATGATTTTAAAGTATTAACGAATATATGTTGCTGACTGTTTCGGGTCATGTTACACGTCAGTTATTGGCTTAATATTACTGAGCTCACATGTACTCAAAATACATGTATCACTGCTTTACAGTCCGTTTTAGATTAAAGGGGGGCAGGCAGAAACAAATTGGAAAACAAGAAAATACTCTATTCATGCAGATATTAGCCTAACTCATTCAGAGATGTACTGTCCATTTTCTTAAAATTATGTTTGAAGAAGAAGAAAAAAAAACAACGACCAGCTGTCATTGTCAATGTTTATTTTGAGTTTCTATATACATTGGTTTACAAGTATTAATCTTTGGAGTACTAATTGGCAAAATAAAGCAGATTCTGGAAAACAGTTTTAAGCATTCAATCTAAATCAGAATCACGTTTTGTTTGCTTGATGTTTATTTCAAATATGTGTTACAACTTTCCCCTAATCATGTTACAACTTGCCCCAAGGGCACGGTAAGCTGTAACGTAGCATTTTTATTTTTCTTCATCTTGTTTCTTGAGAACTACTGGATAACAAATCATGGTATTATGTGTGATAATAGCATACACTTTGAACATTAATAAAGCATCAGTATTTAAACCAATCGACAAAACGATTTCATTTCAAGGCTAGAAATTTCAAGTGTTACTTTTTGCCCCAGTCTCAAACACACACACACACACACACACACCCACACACACACACACACACACACACACACATACATATATATATATATATAGGTGAGTCTTTTTTTGAGTCTTTGCGCCAAATCGCTTGGCAACGCACCATATATCTATGGTTTTCTTGGTACTTAAGTACCTCGTTTGATGCGTCATATCATTCTCAGCTAGGCGCATTCAGTCTTGTTTCTCTTTGCAACTTACGTTATCTCAGCGTGACTTCTTTATGACGTAATGTGCGCCATATCTTTTTTTTTTCTGTGACTCATTAATGTGCGTTATCTTATGTAAAAAACACGGTGGTTGTTATGGTCACGTTTATATTGCGTCTGTTGATATTGAAATGGTTATTTTGTACATATTGCATTATCGTCTTTATCCCTGAGGAAGGGGGAGGCCCCCGAAAATTTGGATTAAATATATTCTATTGGCAATTAACAATGCATTATTGAGTCAACTCTTCTCACTGACTATTGTTGGTTTGTTTGTTTACCCATATACCAATATATATGTTATATATATGAGAAAAATTAGAAAACAACGCATTAAATTTCAAATCTACTATTTGCATTTCTTCTATTTCATTTCGGTTTTTTTCCAAAACATAAATCAATGTGAACCCATACAATATAGTTGCTACGACTCGTACGTCATTTGCGAAAATATAAAGATACCTCGAAAAATAACAAAATATAAAGACACATAAAATCTGGTAAAAGACATAATGTGAAAAAACAAAGGTGAAAAAACAAGAACAAAACTTGCTGCACAAAATGTGTACAATGAGAAAGAAAAGTAGAGGAAGAGAGAAAGGCAGGGAGAGAGAGAGAGAGAGAGAGAGAGAGAGAGCACGATATGAAAGTGAGCATGTTGCAACGCGAGTGGCCATAATAGCTACGGAGAGGGCAGGATAATGATTGCTTTTTATCAACTGTCAAATTTCCAGCACTTGGGAGCGAGTGAAGGAAGTGAGCTAATGTTTTTCACGCTTTATGAGAACACATCGATATTTTAATTTTCCTTTCCTCTTCTTTATCCTAATCCTTCTTTTTCCACTTTTTTTTTTTTTTTTTTTTTTGGGGGGGGGGGGGGGCTGCAGCCTTCAAAGCCCCCCCCCCCCCTCCCAATTCCTCCCTGAGTAAGTGCAGCCAGTGCCTAACGGGAATTAACCCCTTAGATTATGTACGTAAGTGCTTTTAAAGTTTAGGGGGAAGTATATACTCGAAAAAGATTAGAGAGAAAGAAAAAAAATAAAGCCAGAGCGAACTGGCGCCCTTGTATGAGATTTCCAGAGATTTCGAAATAGCGCCATCTCAGTCCTGAACTACTGATTCTGTCCATCGATATATATCGATGATTCTGTCCCCTTTTTTATCCCAACATGCACCATTCTGATCAGCGCGAGCTTTATTTTTCAGACACATCTGTCAAAATGTATATGTATTCAGACTAAGCAGTTAACTAGAAGCCAAGAAGGGCATGTTGTTTCGAAGACAGCCTCTGGTTGTGAGTAGCCGCAAGTTGGCGCTGTTGTAAATACATCATTTCAGAGCTATAAATATATATATATATATATATATATATATATATATATATATATATATATAGCATTATATTTATGGCATTCTACTACAAACTCTGATTCTTGTATTATTTAGATGCCAAGCAGACTCATTTTCATATGTATATATATATATATATATATATATATACATATATATATATATATATCCATATATCGTAACAGGACAACTCCCCCGGAGGACAACTCCCCCGGGGACGACTCCCACCTGACAACTCCCCCAGAGGACAAATCCCCAGGAGGACAGCTCCCCCGCAGGACAACTCCCCCGGAGGACAACTCCCCCGCAGGACAACTCCCCCGGAGGACAACTCCCCCGCAGGACAACTCCCCGGAGGACAACTCCCCCGAGGACAACTCCCCCTGAGGACAACTCCCCCCGAGGACGACTTCCCGGAGGACAAATCCCCCAAGGACAACTCCCGCGGAGGCCAACTCCCCCGGAGGACAACTCCCCCGGAGCACAACTCCCCAGGGGATGACTCCCATCACACAACTCCCCCGGAGGACCAACCCCCTCTTTATGGACAAAATTGCGCATGAAATTTTGTTTTTATGACAACGCCTTGCTCTTGAGGAACTGTTAAATAAATCTTTCCTTTTTATAAATCAAACTTAAGTAATTAATCCAGTATTTTTTTGTTTTCATTACAACTCTCCCGGAGGAGAACAGTTCCTCGGGGATCACACACGGGGATGGGCGAGGGGTAGATGGTTGCTATTCGTTTAATAAGTTATTAGGTAATTTGTCGCTCTAATTGCTAACTTTTTTGAAAAATATCCACTCTTTTGCTCCCATTTCTGCGCCAAAGTACACATTCAAGAAAAAAAACTCTAGTAATGGGTACGCTTTCCCGCCCAAGGGTGTTGGGTTTGACAGCTTCAGCGGCACACTCCCATCGGAACCAAATCTGATCATGAGAAGAGAGAAAAGAAAGGAATAAAATGAAGAAAGGAAAGTGGGGAAACTAAGTAGGAAGCTACAAAAGTAGAGAATGGTGTATCTAGTCGGAGTCTTCAGGAAAAGGGGGAGATGGCCCATAATCAAGCTTAAGAATAGAAGTCACTTCGCTCGATCAGCAGCCGTGATTGGGTCCCGTTCCTTTTTTTTTTATAATCTAAATGCACAATTTTCAGGCAAGATATCATATAAAAATCTTACTTTTTAGGGGAGCGGTTCGACCCCCCCCCCCCCCCCCGAGATCCGGTATCCGCCCCTTTGTTAAACTCACTGACTATAAATGAAAAGAAAACCTTAACGGAATTTTATATTGAATGCACGTTAATTTCATTTTTGTTAAAGGACTTGGCTTCTGCGTATTTAGCGTCCAGGGAGCATGTGCGAGTATCATTCTTTGCTCTGAAACCACATGAAAACATTTAATTATAAGTACCTCATTCTAGAGTAAAAGATAAACAAAAAGGAAAAGTCATCGTTAGATTCTTATGATTGACAAATTTGGACATATATTGAGCTCTGGTATCTAAATTTGCTGATGAAATTAATCATTTTTTCTTACTTAGAATATCTACATTCAGCTGACCTGAAACCTAGAGGTTTTATGTATTTGTTCTTTCTTCTTATTTTTTTATATATTGTCGTTTCGATCCATCACTTCGTCTTCTAATGTAATCATCCAGGCCCAACCCTCCGAACATTATGCCATAATCTTAAAGGTTCTCTTGGGGGGGGGGGGGATTGCCCCATAGATGTATTTTTGTATACGCCTTTATACTACACCAACTTCCAAACTTCGAAATGTGGCGGGTCATCACTACCCCCCTCCCCCCCCCCCCACACACAACAACACACACACAGCCCGCACGATACTGAAGCCCCTGTATCTACACCACTAAGACTACACAGCATGGGCACTTTGTGAACGCCTCCTGTGTGTTTGTTGTCTCAGTAACTATCTTAATAACTAATTTCATAATTTCGTTGATATTTGTTTTGTTAGTATATGTGTTAGGGAAAAAGCTATATGAAGACTAATTTCAAATGTTATTTATTATGATAAAATCTGAAAAAAAAAAAGAAAAATATTATTGAGGGGGTGTGTGCCTTTAGTAATTTAAACAGATACAATTCAAATATAATTGCGGGCTATGTTTGAAACTGACTGTGATGAGCTGATGATGAGGGAGGAGAATTACATGACAACGAAGATGATCAGGAGAGAACTGCTGTAAAAATCAAAGAAAATAAGCACGCTGACCTAGGATGGAAACGCGGATGGGAAAATGATGACTGCAGTGATCATGGTGATAACTGGTAAGTAGGTTGGAAAATCTCAAGTCGGTCATCTTCTCATTTTGTGCCAATCAGTAAGAACAGAATTACACTTTGAATTCTCACCCATTCCATTTCTTCAGATTTCTTCTACCCTGTTCCATCCTTTCCATCCTTTTAATAAGCTTTTCACCCATATCTCGGCTTTAGGTAAAATATAGTGCCCTGGCTCAAATACTCACAATGCACTAGTTAACAATCAGAAGAAAAACACAATTTTCTTTGGTATACAGTGCATTCTTTGAAGGACGTTGTCAGAGTAGAAAACTGTAGAAAAGTTGAAACTAAAAGATATATTGTATTTAGAAAAATATAGAGGATAAGAAAGGTGAATTAAGGCCTCCACACACAACACAAACACACACAACACACACACACACACCCAAATATCGTCCAGGTGTGGAATGTCTATTTGTTTTTTGATAAGTACAAACAGTTCTTTCTATATGATGTTACATTCAATGATGATAATAGCGTTACATAAATACAGGTATCTCTGACATAATGTTGAAATGATTTCACTTGTTTTGTTAACGGGTTTTTTTTTTCCAAGAAAATAAATACTTAAAACGAACATTGTGTCTCTTAGGGATTTTTTTCAAACTTTTACACCACTCTTATGTATGTTTGTTTTGTTAATGTATGTTTGTTTTGTGTGATTGTTGTTTCCATTCTCAAACTAATACAACTGAATTGTATAAAACAATTTGTTAATATGGTTTTATTAGTAAGCCAAGTTTCACCAATTGAAACATAGTTGCAATGGTCATATCATGTTTGATGATTGTTTATTTTGTACGCAAACATTATGGAATCAAATGTTATCTGACAAACATAGACTGGATTAATGTAATTTTTAATGAGTAAACTAATGTTTTCTCTAAGCTTTATGACTGATAGATTTCTTTAGGCACTGTTAGGCTCTATATAACAAAGAAAAACTAAGAAGAACAAATACATAAAACCTCTAGGTTTCAGGTCAGCTGAATGCAGATATTCTAAGTAAGAAAAAATGATTAATTTCATCAGCAAATTAGATACCAGAGCTCAATATGTGTCCAAATTTGTCAAATCATAAGAATCTAACGATGACTTTTCCCTTTTGTTTATCTTTTACTCTTGAATGAGGGTACTTTTATTATTAATGTTTTCATGTGGTTTTCAGCGCAAAGAATGATACTCGCACATGCTCCCTGGACGCTAAATACGTAGAAGCGCAAGTCCTTTAACAAAAATGAAATTAACGTGCATTCAATATAAAATTCCGTTAAGGTTTTCTTTTCATTTATAGTCAGTGAGTTTAACAAAGGGGCAGATACCGGATCTCGGGGGGGGGGGGGGGGGGAGGGGTCGACCGCTCCCCTAAAAAGTAAGATTTTTATATGATATCTTGCCTGAAAATTTGCAATTTAGATTTAAAAAAGGAACGGGACCCAAGTACGGCTGCTGATCGAGCGAAAGTGACTTCTATTCTTAAGCTTGATTGTGGGCCATCTCCCCTTTTCCTGAAGACTACGACTAGATACACCATTCTCTACTTTTGTAGCTTCCTACTTAGGTTCCTCACTTTCCTTTCTTCATTTTATTCCTTTCTTTTCTCTCTTCTCATGATCAGATTTGGTTTCCGAGGGGAGAGTGTGCCGCTGAAGCTGTCAACCCAACACCCTTGGGCGGAAAAGCGTACCCATTACTAGAGTGTTTATTTTCTTGAATTGTGTACGCAAAAAATGGAGCAAAGGGTGGGTATTTTTTAAAAAAAGTTGCATTAGAGCGACAAATGACCTAATACCTTATTAAACGAATAGTAACCCTCTACCCCTCGCCCATCCCCGTTTGTCAGCCCCGAGGAGCTGTTCTCCTCCGGGAGAGTGTAATAAAAACAAAAATACTGGATTAATTACTTAAGTTTGATTTATAAAAAGGAAAGATTTATCTTTACAGTTCCTCACAAGCAAGACGTTGTCATAAAAAAAAAATTCATGCGTAATTTTGTCCTTAAAGGGGAGGGGGGGGGGAGGGTGTCCTACGGGGGAGTTGTGTGATGGAAGTCATCCCCCGAGGAGTTGTGCTCCGGGGGAGTTGTCCTTGGGGGAGTCGTCCTCGGGGGAAGTTGTCCTCCGGGGGAGTTGTCCTCGGGGGAGTTGTCCTCCGGGGGAGTTGTCCTCCTGGGGAGTTGTCCTGCTGGGGAGTTGTCCTGCTGGGAGTTGTCTCGGGGGAGTTTTCCTCCGGGGGAGATGTCCTCCGGGGACTCGTCCTGCGGGGGAGTCGTCTCGTCCTGCGGGGGAGTTGTCCTCCGGGGGAGTTGCCCTCCGGGGAGCTGTCCTCCGGGGGAGTGCCAGGTGGGAGTTGTCCCCGGGGGAGTTGTCCTCCGGGGGAGTAGTCCTAGAACCATATATAATATATATAAGCGCCAGTTCACTAAGAGATCTAGAGGCGCCTCTGCCACACAAGACCAAAAAAAAAAAAAGGAACCTCTTTTGAAGAGGGTATTTTGGTTCGGGGGAAACCCTATTCTCTGCCATCCATATTGATTGTTTGGCGTATAGTCTTCATGGTTTATGTAGAGAGAGGGGAGTAGAATTAGAATTAAACAAATACCGAAGGGGAGGAAGAAAAAGAAAAGGAAAAGCAGAAGGGAAAAAAGAGAAATCAGTGTAGAAGAAAAATTATAAGAGCACTAGGAGAGAGAAAAGAGAAGTAGAAGGAATAATAGGAGAATACGAGAAGAAGAAGAAGAAAGAAAAAAGAAGTAGAAGCAATAAGAGGAGCAAAAAATATGAAAAGAGGAAGAGCAAAGAGAGAAGTATAAGACTTCAGAGGAAAAATATGAGTTGAGGAATAAGAAGAAACAAACAGAGTAAGTTTTTAAATTTCTTTCCGTTCGTAATGAACATACACTATCCATCTTCTTCATTATCATCTATCATCCATGTGTAGGCTCGCCTCTCTGACTGCTAAAACGACCGGGGAGGGGGTGGTCGCTTCCATTGAAGAGTGGACAGCATCCGCGAGAATCGTCCTAAAAAAAGCACCATAAACGAGGATTCAAGGGCAGACCGCTAGGACACCCTAAACACGGATTTTTGTGCAGCAGTCATTGTTGGGATATTCATACCCTAAACGAGGATATTCCCATTTTCATACCTTGAGAGTGATAGTGGGGTCCATTGAAAATTTGGAGCCGTTTTGATCTCGAAATAATTCAGTCTCATTATGTTACACAGGCGTTAATAGGATTTTCCGTTCACTGGTCTTGTTACAGTCGGTCCCGCAGTAGGTGCAAATTACATTATACCCTTTTCGCGTTTTAGATTATCGTGATTTAAGGGGCTTTTTTTTGGGGGGGGGCGTATTTGACACTCCATTCGCGTGTTTCCGCGCTTACCCCTAAAAAAATACCCTTTTTTCTCGTTTTGTTTCTCGCGGATGCTGTCCACTCTTCAATGGAAGTGACCCCCCCCCCCCCGGGCTAAAACGTCACTTTCTTTCCTTCTCCACTGCTTATCCGATCTCTTTCTATCTCTCTCTCCTTCTACACCCTCCCCTATTCTATGCATTGATAAATTAATATTCAGTTTTCTTTCAATGATGCATGCATGGGCTCATCATCACTAGCTCCAGGTGTATGATTTCACGCTCGGTGTTTATAGTTGGTGCTGCCGAACGTCGGTCACCGCACAATCACAGTGAATATAACCTTTTCAATACGAAAACACATACTTTTCTACAGAGAAAATTGTACACTCTAGGGGTATTTGTAGTAGAATGCATCAAAAACAAAGGACTTTCTTCTTTCCTTCGCTTACATTTTCAAGTAGATTTTTTTTCTTCTAGTCAAATCGAAAATTTTGACCAAATTGTACTGTTCCTTCAACGCAAACCATTTAGAATTTAGCAGAGACTGATTTACATATCATTTAAGTTTCTTTGAGATTTGAGAGCCTTAGTTAAGTCACAATAGGAAGAATGTTATATTTGGTGTTTGTATATGCATGTAATATAATAACAAAAATAATCCTTTCAAAGTGGATGTAGAATTTTGTATAATGTAATCCATAGTAAGTAATTACGGGAGTATCTCATAGTAACTAATTAAATGCTTGCTCCCTTAACCACTGTACATGTGTGGTCTTCCAAAGTAGATAGGTAATAAAATCTTGGTAAGATTTCTGTAAATGATTTGTTCTAATGTTAACATTGTTTAAAACAATGGGTGGAAATCCTGGGGATGGAGGATGTGGCATGAATTTGTAATCTTTAACCAAGCAGAGTGAAATTTTAAGCACATCCGGATGCAAAGGTAATTAATAGGAGCCAATAACATAGCTCCTGAAGCACAAAATTCAAAGTTCTAGGTCAATGGTTTGTCAGTGGGGCTACCAGAAATGGAATGTAAACAAAAGCACACATGATATAAAAATTCCATGTTTGTAATAATGGATGACTGGAGGCAAGCATTTAACTAAAGTCGGCTAGACAATTTACAAACCAAAAAGTTATTTCCATTGAAGTTTTTTTCATTGATTTGGGTTCCTATGTGGTTTATGAACATTTTCAGCTTTATTGCCCAAACAACAACTTTAAGCAAATTTGCATAAATCTCTTGGATGCAACCCAAGACAATTTACACAGAACCTGTAAAGTGATCTACATATGCTAAGTGTATGTGCAGTGATACGGAACTCTAATAGTGCTGTCTGTCTTGTGAATTCAACCTGTGATGAACGAAACGAGGTACACCGAATAGGATACTTATTACTTTCATAAAAATATTGTTTTGTAGGGGTGTACATGAATTTTATACATATTTTGCAATTACAAGTCAAGGTTTAGTACCTAAAATCAAGAAAATGTCACATTCTTGATAGCATGATTAGTACCATTATCCTTTATAGATCAAGGATAATGGTACTAATCATGCTATCAAGATTATATTCTTAATATAGGTCTATTTTTTTCCCAGCCATATTCTAGTCAGATTTAAGTAGCAATCATACACAGAATTACATGTCAGTGATTGAAAATAATCTGGGCACTAGCATTTTAACAATAATTGTATAGATAAATATATACATAAATACAAATGATTGCAATATTTGTATTTATTACAAAACACCTGAAAAAAATGTACTATGAATTGGAAACAAACTTGTGGTTTTAGGGCGTTTAAAATAAGTTGATTTAATCCCTGCAGCTAAAGGTACATGAATATGTAAAGGAACTTTAAAAAGTGCAAGATAGTCTAAAGACTATCAACCTGCTTGCTCACAATTTTTTACCAGTTCCTTAGGAGCAGGCCTACTCCCTTTCTAGGTGCAAGAAATACACTCCCTGTTGTTCA
>CM057166.1:16359883-16370820 GCA_029962745.1 Echinometra lucunter
TATTATTTTATCTGTCCTGTCTATAGGGATTTCAAGATGATATATCACATCAAGAATACACAGGCAACAAAAATTCCAGTGCTTGAATTTGTCATTTTTATTTCTTTGAAAAATCCTAGATCATTTTGTTGCAATAGGGCTCGGGCCTATACTTCTCCCCTGTATGTATGCAATTTAACTATTCATCACAATTTACGTTCTCGGGCGAGAAGTATGTGATTTTTAAAAGTCTTTATCGAACAAAAGATTTTATGGAAGTCGTAATTCTTATGTTAGCTCAATTTCCACAATTCACAAATTTACCTTATTCAAGTTCTGAGAATTCGAATTTTACACTTAACAGAGGTTATTTTCGAATAATTTTAAAATGACACTCTAATCACCTGTCTTCAAATAAGAGGTAAATGGTTAAGTGTCTCGTTATAAAGTACAAGTATAGGGATACCGGAGCTAAAAGTAACAAGGTAAGTTGTAGCACGGCATTTTACTCCACGATAAATGCCAAACCTGTCTTCAAATTTAGCTCATATCTTAACCCTTGGCCTATCTCGCTTTGCACAAGAAATCACCAGGAATGAATGCAAAAGAACAAAGTTATCTCAAAATTATGTTTTTGAGCTTGAAAAGTAAATTTTAAATTTTCAAAAAATGGCAGGTATGGTGCGAAATGTTGTTGTTTCAAATACATTTTGGCTGTCAAAATATGATTGTACGTGGCTTTGTTTTTGATAAAAAAGAAGGTAATTGTACAAACTGATACACTGGGGTACATTGTAAGGGGGTGTTACAACGTGCCCCAGTGGTTTTACCTGTGTCTTAAATCACAATAATAAGAAATGATAATATCAATAAACACCATTATTTTAATCATTAACTGCAAAATATCCACCAGTTTATGAAAAATTTAACCTCTCAAAATCTTCCTTTGTGTTTTTCCCAAAATGATTTTAAAGTATTAACAAATATGTGTTGTTGACTGTTACGGGTCATTTTACACGTCAGTTGTTTGCTTAACATTCCTGAACTCACATACTTAAAATGCGTGTATCACTGCTTTGTAGTCCGTTTTAGATTAAAGAGTAGGCAGGCAGATACAAATTTGAAAAAAAAAATACTCTGTTCATGGAGATTATTAGCCCATTTCATTCAAAGATGTACTGTCGATTTTTTTTTCATTTTGTTAAAAGAAAAAATGACCAGCTGTCATTGTGAATGTTCATTTTTAGTTTCTATATACAATGGTTTAAAAACATTAATCTTGGGAATACTAATTAACAAAAATAAAGCAGATTCTGGAAATCAGTTTTAAGCATTCAATAAAATTCTGAATCATGTTTTGTTTCCTTGATGTTTGTCTTAAGTATGTGTAGAAAACTTTCCCCTAACCATGTTACAACTTGCCCCAAGAGTGGGGTGAGTTGTAACATGGCATTTTTATTTTTCTTCACCTTATAATTTGAGAACTACTGGATAAGAAATCATGGTTTTCAACATTAAGAAAGCATCAGTATTTAAACCTAACGACAAAACGATTTCATTTCCTGGCTAGAAATAATATTTAAAACGTGTTACTTTTAGCCCCGGTCTCCCCTATATACGGTATTACAAAACGGCAGTTATTAAATAATTCTATTACTGAATATGACACAGCGAAGCATTATTCCAGCATTATTTATCACAAGATAAAATGAATGTCAGCACTAGTTTTTCCCTCTTCCTCTAATTTCATAAACTAACTTTGAAAATGTATCATCTATGAAAACTTATGTAGGGAGAAGATCACAAGCTTCAATGACGTTATTTGGATTTTTCGTTTAACCTCGGCTGTGGTCTCAAACGATTTCTCCACGCTCCATTTCGAAGACTGATAATTTTCTTGTTTTATTTTTATTTTTCAGTGTGAGACCAAGCAAATCAAAGCCCTTTGTTCAAGTCCATGCTTGGTTGAAAAAAAGAGAAAGTATCGAATTAGCGAATGTTTCTTTGTTGT
Organism: Echinometra lucunter; assembly: GCA_029962745.1. NCBI lineage: Eukaryota > Metazoa > Echinodermata > Echinoidea > Camarodonta > Echinometridae > Echinometra > Echinometra lucunter. Next base: position 16,361,874 of record CM057166.1, read on the forward strand.
TTATAAAATGTGTACGTCTATTCCCCAATTACTCATTTGTATGTATAAGGCAGAATAATAGTCTTCTTTATAGAGTGTCCTTTTTATATATAGAGCGTCCTTTTTATAGCATGTATAGACATAACGTGTCTGCCCTGGGACCATGAAACGATTTACATTATTGTCATAACAATGACAGAGAAAGAGTGAGAGAACATATCAATATATAATATCAGGGCAGATTGAGACTGAAAATCCTTTTGTAAATTTCGGTTCAATTGGCCCACTCTATGACGTCCATCAATACGATACGCATTCCAGATTTTCTCCATGTTACATGATTCCGATGATTGATTTTTGTTATTGCACATTAGGGCTTCGTTCGTAGTGAACAAATCTTGTCAGGTAAATGAAGTCTCTTGCTTATCAAAAACAGAACTATTTAGTATTTAGATTGCGAGCGAGGAAAAATCAAAATAAGAGCGAAATCAAACACATACACATATACACACGCACACACCCAAAAGAACCTGGTTGAGCAGTTCCAAGACTTCTCATAAGATAAAGCTTCAAAATCATTTGATATCTAGTTAAAATTCATCTAATAGTAAGCCACATCGCATATATGGCAACAAAGAAAATATGTACTATATACATGTATACACGGTGGATAAATTTTGACAAGTTGAAATTTCGTTTTGATATATGAAAGCACTAAAGGGATCATAATTGCACTTCCTTGTAATGGAAAATTGTCACCCGTAATTCTTTTCTATCTACATGTAGGATTAAAGTCACGCGGATCCCTAAGTACTGCATCAGCGATAGCTCTGTGAAGAAGCACGTAGCACAGCACGCAAAGCTTCCTAAAGTGCAAGTGTTTCTTCTCCATTCTGGAGAAAAGAACAAATTCTCAGATCTATTACAGCACAGAATCTTAACATGTATACGTATGTATTACTTCCATAAACCTTGCAGTCCGGTTCTCTGAAGAATCTTCTGCAAATCAAGGGAGCTACCACCAGTCCTGTCCTTCCAGATACCAAGACATTCTCTAATTGCCTTCTCGGAGTCATTTCCGTGTTTGACGAGAATTCCCTGCGCCTTGTTATGTATAATGCCGAGATTCACGGAAAGTTCGTTGTATTTCCCATGTGGGAGTTGAGATGATAAAGTGTTCAGCTTTTCATCCGACGCAGCCGTGTCGCTGTTGTGTATCATAAGGAAAAATGGCATGCGATAAATCCAAATTGCAATTACATGTTGATTAATGTTATTATGTAGCATTTAGTATAGATCATTCATTTGGACCCCTTTCAAAAACAGAGATTAGATGACAAGGGCTATCCAACCCATGAGTGTTGAATAAATAAAAAACCCAAATACTAGCTTATACATATATCACTTGCTAGTATTCAGTTTCTAAGGTATGGAACTTCATTGTCGTAATCTTGATGCGCTGTAAAAGCTTTTTGTTATTTTTGAAAGGTCAAAGTACATATAAGCAGATAGATTATCGCCAGGAAACAATTAAAAACAAACCAAACCAAAACTAAACCGAAGCTGAAATCACGAAGACGTAATTCTTGTTTCAACAGGTGTACAGAGTGCCATAGGAGACACAAAAACAAACGAACCAACCAATATGATGAAAAAGGGAAGGAAAAAAGCAGAATTAATGCCGAAAAGGGGCAACCTTGAGGAATTGACATAATTTACATAAAATAAAGTGACCGATACTATACACATCATGCAGCAAAAAACACTGGCCGACGTATAGCAATAATACCAAATTTTATTTCTTTTTTTTTATTCGTATTTATTCAATAAACCTCAATGCAACATGTTTGACAGTGTTGTTTATCTTGTATAATGATGACTAGCATGTGCTATAGGCGAATTACATGTCAGATAACTTGGCCGTATGCAGCCAATTTTAGCCAGGGTCGGGGGGGGGGGGGGGTGAATAAGTAAGATGTTCAAAGAACACGCAAATGAGCAAGCGAAGCGACCGAGTTGGTCACGGGGCGCTTTTGCATTTTTGAGATAGAAGGGCCGTGCACACTTCGGGTGGAATTTTGTATTTCATTTTTTTTTTCACTTTTGGAAATTCCCCCCCCCCTCCAGCTGTGTTCGATTATGTCAGAAAATGATAAATTTTAGAACTATTTGGGGGTGGGGGGGGGGGGTTGCGGGGCATAGAATCTAATTTTATTTACCCCATTTTTAATGTAAAGTCAGTTTTCAGTATACTAGAGGTGAAGCATGTCAAGTGAAATAAAAAGTTCTTATTATATATCAAAGAGCCATGACAACATACAGTGTGACATTTTTTTGGGTGTTCTGACGTAAAGGGACAAAATATTACAACTAACAAAATTAATTTCTTTTAACATCTTAATACAACGAACTTTAGGGAGTAGGACACATATTTAAGAAAGATATGCCTTTGCGGTCCATAGCTATCCAACCTTAAGTTGACCTGATTCCCAAGACTTTGACTGTAAACAGCTCCCAATCAAAGTTGTAAGCACCACTAACCCGTCTTTAATGAATTGTGAAGTATATCTAAATAAGTTTTTAAAAAGAAAACTCCGCAGGGAATACATGGTAATATCCTTGTGACTGTCATCATTGGCCAAAACCTTATACATGTGTAACCATGATAAAAATAGCTTAAATTGAATTTCTTTATCCCAAACCACTAAATTCAAACCACTTTCTCTCATCAACTCTCCATCTATCATGTCCATCGTCAATGTCAAGATATAACTATCCTGAAGTTTACTTGACCTTAAGATTTCAAAATGCGAAAATGACCTTAAACATGGATACCATGCCCCGAAAAAAACTTACTAGAAAAAATTTACATAACATTTCACGTAGTAAATCGCAATTACTCTGTAAGCTTCCATCCTATTCTAGAATCATTGCTCGGTATAGTTTAGTATTATTATCATTATTTCTATTATAATAATTGTTATTCTTATAATTATTTTATTATTATTATTTTTTTATTATTATTATTATCATTATTATTATTATTATTATTATTATTACCATTATTATTATTATTATTACTATGATTCATTTGGCAATTTCAGAAATGAATTCAGGTTGATACTTTGATACATTTTCCGTAAGCTGACTTTAATAGGCTGCATCATCTGTACAACAGCGGTCACTTTCATACTTAGGCAATTCATGATTAGAGATCAAGGAAACAACTTCAACGGAAAGAAGTTTTTCAGGTTTGCTATTGACTTTATAGCTGTTTCAAAATGGAAAGTGATCTGTTTAAAATTTGAAATAAACTGTATCAAATTCTGCTGCTGTTTGAATACCGATTTCAGTAATTTGTAGGCCTATAGGCCTACGCTATCTCAGAATGGGAAGTATCTATTACGTCCAGTATTTGGTTGAAAGCTGAAGCAACCACGGTGAAGCTATAATCATGCGCTGACGTAAGAATGAGCCAGCGCTAAACTCTTTCATTGAATGATTGTCCGACACGAAAGTATAAACATTTGAAATTACTGAGTTTGCAGCATTGTTTTTACAATTCATATATCAGCCCCGGCTGACTTTCAAAGATTTATCCCCATGCCTTTTTGTATGCCCTGCCTCAAAATAAAAATTTGCTGCCTGAAAGTCGCAGAGTAGGCCTTGTAAACAGCAAATAAAGTAAAGCTATAGGCAGTTTTTTTGTTTTTGTTTTTGTTTGTTTTTTTTTTTTGGGGGGGGGTTACCATAAGTAATTTTCAGCCAGTATATCAATAAAAAAATTCCGTCATGGTGGATGAATTAAGAAACGTGTTTGTTTTGAAATCTTACTGAATTTGTCCAGGCAGCACTCCTTGGTGTGGGGTGAATGGACCTGTTGAAGGAATAGATGAAATTATTTTCATTTTCATTCATCGATATGATAACAGTACCATGACATAACATTCAAAAACAATTATATAACGATACTCCACATCAGTGATCGATAGCCGAAATTACACCAGCATAAGGGTGTATGTGGGTGCGTGGAGAGTGGAAACACTCCATCCTTTCCTTTTTATATCATAACTTCATTCAGTTTCATTAATCATTATGCAATGGGATATGACTTTTATGGTTTTGTTTTGTTTACATAACTACTGGAACATACCTTTGTCAATTTTTATTGGTTATGATTGGCTGATTTTATATTTTATGAATAAATTAAATTAACCGCCTGTAATATGAATATGTCAAATAATATGATTTCTGTACAATATTTTCTGTATTATGAATAATTATTTGCCTTTATAAACTGTGTTTTGTTTGATGTATATTGTAACATTTGCAATGTACCATTGTATGATTTGAACTGAAATGATTTAATAAATACTATTACAAAACAAAATAAGAGGCCTAAATCAGTTATTTCTATTCAGCTAATGGTCAACTGCCTGCACATTAAGCTGAAATAACTGATACATAATGAGATTTCTTGAGAAATGTAAAAAGGAAAGGAATGCCATGTAGTTACTATTTATATTTTAAACCATAATCATTTGGCATGATTCTTATTGCGCCAAATTAATAACCTTAGTTTCACTTATTCTCTTTTTCATTAATGTTAAGTCTTGCACAACGGACCATTTTGAAATAAGGTGATTGGATAGAAACCCTTCCTGTTACAACTTGTCATGTTTTGATATGTGTGTGCAAGTTACAGATGTACGACAGGCCTGAAATGGTTATTTAAAAATAAACTTACTACTAATGCGTCCAATGTTAAACATCATCTCCTGGGTGTTGGTCTGAGTCAGTTCCAACTTGACAGTTGTCTCCAGTTTATCCTGGAAATCTAATTCGAAGAACACGGCGCATTTCGTTGTGTTGAAGAGACGACTTTCTTCGAGTTTCTGCCGGAGGTCACATAAAAATGCCAATTTTAGTGTTTTGATTAACGACATATTGAAGTAGAGTATAAATCTAGGATGATTTTAACACACAAACACATTTTCAAGGTACAACATACATGTACAAGTACATCATTATTGAAATCCCGATAGGCATTTATGTATAAGACAGTTTACCATGTTTACTAGGAAGTATGGGAAAACGTGAAAAAAAAAAGCAAAAAATACTACTTTTTCATTGTCATAATGCATCTCGGTTGTATGAATTCCTTTTTCCTTTGGAAAAAAAGTGAAGTGATTTCTCCATTACAATTTCTACCGAAAATTCAGCAATTTTTTGGAACAAAACAGGCAAAAAAGTAGGCCAAGATAAGTTTTCGTAAGTTAGGTTATACTTAGTTTATGTCATGTGCGTTTGCTTTTTGTGACATATATATATTTCACAGCATAATTGCAGGAGGCTTAATTGTGCGAGTAGCTATCACAGCAGAGATTTATTATTTTCAAAGTAAGTATCTTCGTATACCCTTTGTTTATCATTTTAATTCTAACGTGGTATTTATTTATCATGCTCACCTTTTCTTGTTTATTCTCCTCATGTTCACAGCTCACAGTAAGGTCTTTCCGTTCGATCATTATCTCATCATCTTCATCTAGTGCTGGTCGGAAGCGTTTTTCTTCTGGTAGTGTCTAAATTCGATCAGTGATAAAAATAATTGTACACATTTTCAGTTTTAGCTGGTGGATTTAACAACTTAAAGCTTGCCAGTATCGAAACATAGTTCAGGGGTGGGGATGGGATGACGCATTAATGGCACGTCACACGTCGTATTCGAGCATGTACCTGCAATCCTCCTCTCACTTCCTCAATACTTTTCTTTCGTTTTCTGTTCCTTCTCCTTCGTCTACTTCTTCTTCTTCTTCTTCTTCTTTCTGATCACTTGAAAAATGGCAGGGGCAGCATGTCCCGAACTGTAGCACCGTCCATGACATTATTAGACCGATATTTCAGTCTGCATTGCCAACGTGGGACATTAATGTTAAAGTAAAATTATTACCTTACCCATAAATTGTCCATGAAGAGTGGAGTACTTACGGATGGTTGAGCACATTTATTTCGAAGCCGTACTTCCATAACAGGTTTCCTGTTCGGAGGCATAGTCTTTGGTAGGTACGGCATGTAAAGCATCAATTTTCCTCTCACAAATAGGTAGTCCCACACTATGGCCAACCATCGTCTACAAAAGTGTTCCACCGTTAGCTCGAAGTGATTCTGATGTACATTGCACGTTGGAGATGTCAGCAGAAAGCGTTCTACTTTTCCTACATAATGTAAAATCATTCACCGAATAAAACAAAGGAGACTCTACTTATTATTGTACCACATTATATATATGTTAGTAATGAAGCAAAAAATGTACACATGAAATCATTAGGTGAAATCATAATGTGAAGATGTTTTCAAGGATATTCAAAACACATCCCTTCTTCAAAATTAAAACCAAAAAAAAATAGCTTGATAACTTATTTTTCTACCTTTAATGCGCATGCGTAACGCTTAATTATTCATTGATTTGCGTATGATCTTAACAAATCTCTTTCACCAACAACTGTCCACCCATCTTGAGATGAGGTAATAATAAATGTGCTCCTGCAAGAGTTTAGTCCATGTACTAGAGCCCCATAGGTCAAGAACGACATAGTGGATGACTACAAAAGCGGTGCAACACCTTCGACTTGCCAAAAGGATAATTTCTACTTCTTGAAGCAAATACACATGTATAATGAAATGCTGAAAAAGCATCAGTGTAACTCTGACAAAACATGTGTTATGTTACAGTATTGGATACATGTAACTTGTTGATTGAGAAGCTTGTAACACAACAGAATAAGGATAGCAGCTTTTCAAATACGTTCACGCTTTAAGAAATAAAATGTTAAATCACCATTTCAAAGTGCCGAGGTCTGGTGTTACTATACTTGCTAAAAATGGTATATGAACACTTTGACCATGCTGGATTCAATACTATAAAGGCTTAAATCCAGTATGCTCAAAGAACTACCCAATTTGAAAAAAGTAGTCACTCTTTGGCTGTTAAAATTTTGTTTTAACATTTTAGTTTAAGAGTTTATACTTATTTCATATTCGCTGTTTTCTTCCTATTACCTGGATATCGATGACTCCACGAATAAAGCACTGTTTTCACTTTTCGCGGGTCATTGAGGACGGCACAGTGTGGCATGATCAACTTTGCAGGTTTCTTGAAGTTTAGGCCTGATGGCAAGCACTTGAAACCAGGACTAACAACTATCTCATCTTCTCGCAGCTCGAGGTCATCTGGTAGCTCTGTAAGAACCTCTAGTGTTATCTTCGTTGGTGATTCTTCCTCTAAGGCTCCAGGGGGGATGTGTAGAATACAGCCATGGGTGTCAAGGCGTAGCTCTCCACCTTGGTGATCAAACAGACCTTCAACGCGGTTATCATCTAGAGGGAAATATCACAAAGACCACAGAGTGTGATAGTTCACTTGAATAAAACATAACTGATTTTAAGATGACATAAAAGGAAACTACAAATTGAGCATTGTATAAAGCCTTGTGTAGTCTCTTGACTGATGTGCTTGAGATTTTAGGCCTCATTATTATAAGTCAAAATAAATTTATTCAACTCAAGGAGACTCCGAACTTTGTTTGTCATGAATGTAATTTCTCTGGTACTGTTTCTAAAGTGGAAATGCATGACATATACTTGTCCATCAGGCACAATGTTTTATTTATCAATTTATCTATTCATGTATTGTTATTATTACTATTATTATCATTATCATTATCATCATTATTATTATTATTATCATTATTTCCATTATTATCATTATTATTATTATTATCATTATTATTATTATTATTATTATTATTATTATTATTATTATTATCATTATTCTCATTATTATTATTATTATCATTATTATTATTATTATTATTATTATTATTATTATTATTATTATTATTATTTTATTATTATTATCTTTTGGGGATGGGGATTAAACAAGGGGATTGACAGGGTATTCAGAAAACAAGTAACGGATGACCAAACAGCATAGTGCATGAGAAAATAATAATTGCCTATAATGGTAGTAACAACATATCACTGTACCTTTCGAAAAACGTTTCCAAATACCATTTTAGTATGTTTGGTAATACCAACCCCCAAATCCACTTTTGCAAGCAGTATCTTTTTATCTTACGCTTCGTGTTTTCCGTGCTCTCTTTACCATCTCTGATGTCATCACGCTTCTCTTCACTCTGTTCAAGATTTCTCTCTTCATGCTCTTCAGGATCATCTTCAACCTCATCTCCTTCATGGCTTGTCTTGCTCTCTTCATCTGCCTCATTGTTGAAACGGGAATCAGTTTTTTTCTCATCACGTGACTCGCTGCCACCCTCATCCTCTTCTCCGGTGCTGTCAGTATTGTCCCCGCTACTGTCATTCTCTTCTTCGCTGTAGTCACATTCTTCATCACTAGATTCCATCCTGAGAAGGAAATTAAATGAGCCAAGGCAGCAGTTCGGCAGGTTCGGAGTGAAGAGACAGTTTAAATTTTGCTTTCCAATAATTTTGTACATATGAATGTGAGTCCTGAGTAGATGACTTTTTTCACAGGAATGCAGCATTCTATTTCAACGCAGAAATTGGCTGTCTGCTCCGGTAAATTAAGTGGGAAAAAATCACACTAGTCTACTGTTTAACAATCTTCATTGCACAGTGTCAATGCTTTGCCTAATCATTCTTAATTACCTGTCAGTATTTCAGTCTCTTGGGTCAGCGAAATTTATATTATGAGAATTTACAGATTACTAACTTAAAGGTAATAACTATTTTTAGAACCATCAAGGAAAAACGTCATCCAAATCAACATTGCACTTTTTTTTAGGGGACTCCAGCTTCGATTTCCCTCATTGCGAGAGTCTTTTTTAGCATTTTTTAAACCTAGCTAGGAATGATGCTACTGAAAAGTTGATGATGAATCTTGCCTGACATATGTCAAATAGGGCATGAATTTCACTTTTAGATCTTT
>CM057166.1:16371320-16426564 GCA_029962745.1 Echinometra lucunter
CCCTGTTGTTCACAGATAAGCAAGTTGGCATTAACACAATTCTTAGTACAAAAGCGTGATTTCTAATTGTAATAATAACACTGAAATGAATTCTATGTCCAAAAAAAAACCCTCAGTGGATGCGCATCTATATCTGACTGTGTGTATTAAAGCCGTTTTGTTTATCACAGGTTGCATAATTCAAGAGATGGACAACACTATTAGAGTTCCCTATCAGCGCACATACACAATTAGTGTAGTTCGGTTTAAACATTCTGTGTAAGTTGTCTTGAAGCTGCATAACCCTGTCTGCATAGTCATATTTACACAAATTAAATTCAAATTGCTCAAAGTTGCTGCGTGGGCAACAAAGCTGAAATGTTCATGGAAAGCATAAGATCATAAATCTGCCAAAAACGTCAAAGGAAAGAACTTTTCTAGGTTACACTGTTGGCTCAATAGGAATGTCTAGCCGACTATAAGGGTACGTATCAGCATTGCACATTTCATGACAAAATGCATTGTAACAGAAGTAGTGTTTCAAAGAGTGGCATCATTTCTCATCTTCACCCAGTGGCGTAACAGCCGGGGGGGGGGAGGGGGGGTGGTCAGAGGGGGGGGGGGGCAGAGTGCCCCCCCTGAAGGATTTCAGCGGGAAAATCACAAACCACCGGGAAAAAATGAAAGGAAGGAAAGGAAGAAAGGAAGGGAGAAAGTGAAAGGAAGAGAAGAGAGGGAAAGAAGAAGACAATGAAAGCAAAGAAAGAAGGAGAAAGGGAAAGAAAGGAGGAGAAAGGGAAAGAAAGAAGGAGAAAGGGAAAGGAACAAAGGCGAAAGGGAGAAGAAGAAGAGAGGGGAAAGAGGGAAGAAAAAAAAGAAAGCAAAGTGAACAAAAGAATGAGGAAAATTTAGTACAAAACCCCCCCGCAGTGGCTTTCCCTGTAGACCCCCATCAGGGGCCCTAAGCCAGAACCCTGGGACCCACCCGCTAAGGGCTTCAAAACAAGCAACTCGCGGTGCGGGCTCACCTCCGCATATTATTTTCAAGACTTAGTTACCGGGAAATTTTCGGCTCTGCCCCCCCCCCCCCCCCCCCCCCCCCCCGAAAACAGGCAGAGAACTACACCACTGATTCTAGACTTAATTACCGGGAAATTTTTGGCTATGCATATGCCCCCCAACTCCATAACAAGCAGAGAGCGGGAACTGACAGCGCAAAAACGGCCGGAGCTTCCGCGCTTTGCGCGGGAGGGGGAACCTTCCCCCTCCCTGCACCCTCCCCCCTAGGGAGCACTACCGTCCTCCTAAAATGAAATCCTAGTTACGCCGCAGAAGATAGACTTTATTACCAACAACTAATAATTCAAAGAAACGTCGGAGCTTCCGCGCTTCGCGCGGGAGGGGGGAAACTCCACCCTCCCTGCACCCTCCCCTCTAGGGAGCACTACATTGGCGTAAATTCCAGGGGGTAGGGGGATCTATCACCTCCACTTGGGGGAGAGGGGGGAGGGTGTGTACAAATTCCCCCCCCCCCCCATGCAGACACTTTTTAAGGAAGTAAATATATTTCAATTAATCAGTAAGTAAAGATTCTGAATATCTATCATAAACAACCATTATAATAGAATTTCTTTTTGAAAATGATATTGAAAACAAAAAAGGTGGTTATTTTTGGCTCTCTCGCTTTGCTCGCTCGTCAAAATCTTAGGATTTGCATCCGAAAATGCGATTAAAATCGAGAAAAGTGGTTATTTTTGGCTCGCTCGCTTCGCTCGCTCGCAAAATAGATATGAAAATGTGTGTGACAGGGAAAAAAAATCTTTTAAAAAGTTTTTTATCCCCCACTCCTCAAATTGGATTTACGCCGGTGGAGCACTACCGTCCTCCTAAAATGCAGTCCTAGCTACGCCACAGATTCTAGACATAGACTAGTTACCGGGAAATTTTGGGCTCTGCCCCCCCTGATAACAGGTACCTGTTACGCCCCTGTCTTCACCATCTGAACCCTCACTGCCTATTTCTAGATCAGATTCTTTGAGTCCACCTTCTATCATTTCGCATAAACTCGGAGGAAGGATAGCCTGATAGTTGATTTTGTGTCGTAAGATGGCTCTGATAGCCATTTCCTCAAGGCGCAGAGGTGTGTTTGGTGGACTGACTAACATCAGAAATGTTGGATCAGCCTCGTGGTCATACATCTCCTCATCTTGCAAGATGCCTCTGGCAGTTTCACCATCATTATTCACCACTTCTATTGGACACCCATGCCGAACAAAGGCCCTGGCAAGATCCTCAAGATAGTCAAGATCTCTAGCTGTAGAGACACAGTATGTCACTAAATGCAGTATATTGCTGCCACTGCTATCTCTGTAAGAAGCATTATCAATGAACAAGACCCGGAGTATTACAAACTTTACTCTGAGAAGGCACCTGGAAGAAATTAAGCAATACATGTTATCGACATATGCTTCCCCCAGAAGTTCCATGATCTTGAAAGTCACTGAAGGCATTTGGTGATACTTGTCAGGGTTCTCCCTTCGAATTCTACCTTGGATGATCCTCATTAACCGCTCTATGGCTTGCAATGTGGACTTCAAGATCTCAATGTTTGAGCAATTGAAGGCTTCATGAAATAGCATTTCACCGAAACTTTCCACGAGAGAGCCAACATTGTCTGACAGGCAGTCTAGAGGCGCATGATCGAGAATGGATTCATATGCACACAACAGTCCCTGACATTCCTGAAGGTAGTGAGCAATTGAATCTTCATCGTCAAATAACAAAGTAGATTTCGTAGCTAGGTGAACTGCAACTGTACCTAGTTTCGATGCACCCTGACGTTCCAAACCAAGGGTATAAGACAATACTTGAAAGCCTTCTACAGACATTTTGTGTTCAAACATTAACTCACTTCCAAACTTGGTAAGTGATGGGTAGAGATATTGCTGCTTTAGATTCTTTGGAAACAGCCTCTCCCCAACCAAAAATGCATGTGCTTTCATAGCATCTTTTGATTTCTCAAGTGACTTGATTTCCTCTTGGGTGCAGCATTCTTTCAGAGAGATTTTCGAGAAACACACTGCTAGTTCAGACATCTCTGGATGTACTTTTGGAAGACCTGCATCTTTTGCATCTTGCTGAAAGGATATGGCTCGAGAGAAAGAATGAAATGCATTGTCAAAACTGTGATGCTCATCCAGAGTAGCCTGTGACACTCCCAGTATTTCAGCAACTTTGATCTTGATCTCCAAAGGAATACCATCCATTGACAAGAACAAGTCAACAATGTCTGTCAGAATGTACAATGAAGCTACACAGGGTGGACTCCATCCTTCTAGGTTGTCCTGAACAGCCAGAGCCCGATGACCTAGAAGAAACTTCACAATAGCAAGCTTATGAGTCATCCATGTACATGGCCAATAATATCTTCCAGATAGTGAATACTCTTCTGCTTCACTTTCTACAATGCAAGCATAATGCATAGGAGTGTTGCCATCCTTGAAGCACTTGGAGTTTGGGTTAGCTCCATTGGTAAGTAAGAAACTTACAGTATCCTTCAGACCTTTCAAACAAGCCAACATTAATGGTGTCCTACCATCCTTGTCAGGTACATCAATTTGACCTTTCTCAGCAAACAGCTTCAGCACTTCTTCACCCACTTCTGTTCCTTTACAAATCAAAGTGGCCAAGTCACCTGTTTGCTCAGAAGAGGTTTCTTCGCTGCTACAAGTAGATGCCATCGTGAGTGTGATGTCTCAGCTCTCAAAAAGGTTCAAGGCTACATCCATTGGCTGATTCCTGTCAAAGAGAGACAAAAACATAACCAAAATTAGGCCAGAAAAAAATTATCAATCACCATATAAGAACGGTATGTGAAACTAACTAGGGTACATGCAACATGATAATGAAGACATGAAAGCCTTGAAATTGCATAAGAAAAGACTGCTGTATGCATGATAATGATGACTGATAAAAACGTTATGTTGGCTTCATGTACCTTAAATCTCCTTGTACCCTTCTCTACAATAGGCACTCAATACGCTTGCTTTGAAATGTCACACTTTATAGATAAGCTCTTGATTGGTCAGAGTTTCAGTCAAGAATGTTTCTTTCCTCTTACGGGGAATACACAACTGCAAAGTTGAACCCTGTCCGAGGCTTGATGCCCTAAACTGTGGACTAGGAGAGGTCTCCAAGATTACCGGTCACCCAATATGTACAGGTTACGTCTCGGGGAGGGGGGGGGGGGGGGTTCATAAAGCTGTTCGTAAGTTACGCATGACTGGAACATGTTCTTGGGTAGTAATCAGATTCTCAATCATTTACATTTAGCACAAGAACATATCACCAGTCATGCGTAAAGTCGTGCGTAAATTACGAACAGCTTTATGAAACACCCCAGGTCATATGTGACAAAACGTCACTGTATACAAATTACATGATACAAATTACAGTTCTCATACAATTGCTCTAACTACATGTTTTATGACTAGATGCACTCATCAACAAACACTCATATTCTTTTTCTATTTCTCCTCTACATGTACAACACTTTCCTCATTTATATTCAGTTCTTTATTATATTAGGTACAGTGGAACTTTCTCATAAGAATGCTTATATAATTAATTCTAGTGAAAAAACACGATCAACTTGCAAGTTCTAATTCTCTGTTGTTTCAGTTGGGTTTCAAGCCCTTTATGAAAGAAATTTCAATGCAACGAGAGTAAAATTCATTTGTGATGTGATGTTGCTTACATGTATAATGGACATCAACTGTACATATCTAATATAATGTGGCAACTACATGTACCCCTCTAAATCAATGAACAGATTCTTGGAAAAAAATACTAGTGCTAAACCACTTTTCTACAATCTCTTGGTCAACTTCTCCCGAGACACAATTCTCTCCTCACAATATAATACACATAACTCCTTCAAGGAACAGAACCACAAACAGGTACATGTAGTAGTTTAGAGGATTAAAAGGTATGCTATTTCGAGGGTTTAATGCAACAAAGGGCTATCTGTATTTTTTGGTCAAAATGAGGTTTTGATATCAAAATGATCAATAAGAGACCAGAAACCCATTGGTAATAATGGTTTCTACAGCAAACTTTGCCACAGCAGGGTATCACCCAAAGTAGATATGGCTATCTGCATTAAAAAAGTGTTTACAACATAACTTCATTGCAAGTTTTCTCAAAATGGCCAAAAACACAGAAAGCCCTTTGCTGCACTAATCCCCTCGATGTGTTTCCTCTCTAGACACAAGGGGAGCAGACGCAGCAGAATAAGATTGTTACTATTATCATTTATTTTCTTCTTGTCTATTTACATGCTTTATTGAACTTTTACGCAACATTGTTTCGTCATTTTTGGAAGCCTCTTTTCAAATGAATAATGAACAAAAAGTAGATTCATAAATGTGCCTACATGTATGCCTTGTTGATTTTCTTGAGCTCATTATCAATATAGACCGGGAGCAAGAGGGGCCACGTAGCAAAATAGTAACTCTTTTTCATGTGCGTAGCAAAAATCATCTCCCATGCATTTCACACGACAGACATTCATTTTTGCAACCGCAGGTATGTTACGCTAGAGCACACAGATGAATATAGAAGTACATTTGACAGTTTGTCATACTATCCATTTTGTCTTCGTTTTCAAAGCAAGGCAGTCATGCATGTGTGAACACAAGTGAGTGCAACAGAAGCTGTCATTTAGGGCCCATACTGCCCCCCCCCCCTCATTTTCCACACATGACAAATTTTTTTTCCTAGCATGTTTTGTCCATAAATCCTTGCTATGTACTCGTACATGAAAAAAGAAAAAGAGTTCCTTTTTTTTTTTTTGCTAGGTTGATCTCCTCTGGCTCCCAGTCTATTACAAAGAAGAGAGAAATAGATAAATACATCTTCTGTACATCCAGTAATTACATGTACTTCATGGGTCAAAATGTAAATATTAATTTATGAAAGAAAAAAAAACAAAAACAAATTTCAGGAATTTTCAATTTCAGAAATTGAGCTAGACGTTTGACCTACTTGACTAGTCAGTTTTCCTTAATTGCTACAGTGGGAAATCCGTCTAGAGAGATCTGATAGAACAATATTCCTGATAACAAGGTAATATTCCTGGTCCCAGCTCTTCAATACATTGGTTTTAAACCTGATAGAAGATTCCTGCTATAACAAGGTATATTTGATGGTCCCATGCAAGGACCTCATTGAGTTTCCACTGTATTGTGATGCACACTATATGAAGTTCATACCTCAAATGCTTCACATCATGTTAACAAGGCTAAAACCAGAAAATTATAAAAAAACAAAAACAAAACAAAACTGAACTCTACCACTTTTGACTTAGGTACCCAAAGTGTAATTAGATTGTCTTCTTATGGTAATACATACTGACACCAAGTTAAGTCCACAGATACTGCGTAACTTACCCGAAAACCTGAATTTTCAAATGTGACCTCTATGAACTTTGACCTTTGAAGTTCATACCCATGGGTGTCGATTTGTATTCGCGGATGGGAGGATGACCGATGACGAATATCCTCGACCGCGGAGCAAAGCAACCTAGCGGGGAAAGGGTGTGGAGGTTCAAACGTGAAGGATAGTCTACAAGCGGCGGACGGGGGGGGGGGGGGGGGGGCGGTTAGGACCTGTTTTTGCTGCCCATATCTCTGCATTATTAGTTTAATCTACCGTTCCTCTAATTAAGCGCACAAAAATTGTTTTGAAACAATATCGCAGAGGTACATCCTTATCACTTGAATGAGAGCTTTAGGGAATTGAACCTTTATGAACTATCGCGAGCGAGGAAAAAAAAAATACATTCTCTGATAGCTTCAAAGATATATCTAAATAGTTTTGATCACCTAATTGCCAAATCTTGCTTTTTGGTGCATCGCTTGCCTTCTATTAAAGCATTTTGTTCCTATGAGCGAGTGAAGCGAGCTACCGAAAAAAACTGTTTCTTTCTAATAAAACGTAGAATTTCCACCAAAATAGATTAGATGAATTTTATTAAAAGCTTTACATCTCGCTGTAAAATATTACAATATTTGGATATGTTGCTGAGGGAATAAGAGCGCTTGCCTTCTAGGAGGCTATGAAATTTTTTCATTTTTTTCATGGTGAATTATTGGGGGGGGGGGGGGGATGATTGTACAGGCCATTCCCCCTGACCGAAATATTGGGGGGATATATCCCCCCCCCATCCCCCCGGGATCGACACCCATGTTCATACATGTACCTCAATGGCTGAGATCATGTTAAAGAGAAGCTTCAGTTCTGGGAAAGGTGAAATATAACATGTGAGCTTTCTTATTCTTTCCATGTGAGATAGGAAGAATCTTATAGTACAAATGTCCGCTAGAAAGGATTGCTCTTCAAATGCCCTAATATTGGATGACCAGAAAAAACTGAAAAGTTGGGGGTAACATTTATGCCAGATTTTGTGTGGTCCCATATACTCATTTCTTTGTGCAAGTACCTTTTGAGGGTAAGTAAGTGAATTTCTTATCAATTTGATACTAGTAATCTCCAAATCTCACACTAGACATTTGTGTTTATATACAACTGATATCTCTCCCAAGTTGCTTTAGAACAGTTTCTTTCACATTAATATGATCATATGACTAGAACTCCAATCTGTCTTTAGAGCAAAACTTGAAATTTTAGAATTGAACCTGTGATCTTCGTCCTTTAACTTCATAGCCGAAAATCTAATCAGATCACATAGGGTGGTATTCTGAGACTGTTTTAACTCTGTTTTAAGTCTGTTTTAGCAAATCGGTATTCTGAACACCATTTTATCTCTGTTTTAACTTTTGTTTTAACTTTAGGGGCCTGGGGTGGTATTCTGAGACTGTTTTAACTCTGTTTTAAGTCTGTTTTAGCAAATCAGTATTCTGAACACCTTGATAAGAAATAACGACGAAACTGAATACAGGCATCGTATTGACGAGTTTGTAACTTGGACTGAACAGACATCACTGGTCCTCAACACTAAGAAAACAAAAGAGATGGTTTTTGACTTTCAGAAGAGCAATAGGGGAGAACATCAACCTGTATATGTTCATGATGATGTTATTGAACAAGTATCAGAGTATAAGTATCTTGGAACTGTAGTAGACAACAAATTCAGGTGGGATGAAAACACAAGGCAAATCCAGGCCAAGGGCAATCAACGTCTCTATTTCCTTAGGAAGCTTAGATCTTTTCACATGAGGAGTCAAACCCTGGTTCTTTTCTACCAAAGTGTGATCCAATCTGTGTTATGTTTCTGCTCAATCATTTGGTTTAGTGGACTAACGGAACAGAACAAAACAAAATTGGTGAGAATAGTTTCACAATCGAGTAAGATCATTGGGATCCCGTTAACTAAGTTAGAAGAAATTGTTCAATCTGCAATATCTGTGAAATTTCATACCATCCTAAAGGATAAATCTCATCCCTTACATGGGGAGCTAACTTTGAATAGATCTGGTCGGATCAGACTCCCGAAGGTGAGAACCGAAAGGTTTAAGACATCTTTCCTGTTGTGGGCGTCAAAGTGCTACAACGCAAATTTTGGAAGATAATTAGGATAGATGAGATCATTGAGACTTTTTTACATAACTGGTTGGACTGAACCTCTACATATATGTAAATTTTGATATGCATAGGAAGGCTTGGAGGCCTCATTGATTATTCCATGTATCCAGGTTTATACTCATGGTAACGTAAGGTGGATTATTGCAGAGATGCCACCTTTACAGTGGTCTTTGGTTCTGCTGAGCCTGATACTGGAAGTGTTTTATCATAATGTATGTGCAATTTCTTAAGGTACATGTAGTGGCATTGGGCATCGGTTATTATTTATTACATGTACCTATTGATACTTGTACAGTGGACTGGTCCTGTTTTTTCTGGTCGGGCAGTGGGGGGGGGGGGGGGGGGGGGAGGGAGGAGGGGGGAGGGGGATCTCTACACATAATATTGGAATTCTCTCACACTACATATTGTATTTGCAATTCTTAAGGTGTTGGTATTTGGCATTGGTTATTACGTAGGCCTAGTGCCTATTGGTTTTTAAAAAATGAAGCTCTACAAAATGTATGATGTCAACTCATGATATGCATGCATATGTAAGGTGAATGATGGCTATTACTTTTACACATATACAGTGGACTGGTTTTTTTGCTCTTGATGTTGTGAGGGGGGGGGGGGGGGGGGCTTGTAGGGTCTGTGTGCCCATGATTTGAAGTTCATTATTACATATATTTAAATTTTCGACACAGTAACTACCCAAGATGGGGAAGGGGGGGGGGGGGGTTATCACTTTTATAGTGGACACCCTGGTCCGTTCTTGTTTTGGTGTTGTGGGGGGGGGGGGGGGGGCTTATGGTACCGTTAACGCATATGATTTTGATACTTCATTACTACATGTACGCAACTTTTCTTTAGGAACAAATTCATGCAGATACTCCAGGGGGGGGGGGGGGGAGGGGGCATCAGTCACAGGTTATCGGTCATCAATAATTTTGTGCAATATGGGGTATGGGTAACAGAGGAGGGCATTTATGACATTTTTTCTTTTGTCTCTTACTTTTACATAAGTTGTATTTTGCATATGTCTTTCTCAGGTATTCATTTTGTATTTGTAGCACCCTATTTGTGTATATTGTACATGTCAAAGATGTTTTTGTTGTTATTGTATTTTATAAAGAGTCCGAAAACAATTTTTGTGTTTTTAAAACATGACAATAAAGAAAATTGAATTGAATTGAAAATTGAATTGAATTATCTCTGTTTTAACATTTGCTTTAACTTTCTAACAGCGCATTTTGATTTGCATGCTTGGTGCAAATCGTGCGGAAGCTCGTAAAAATGCCATATGCAATAATAGTATTCTGAAGACCGTTTTATCTTCTGTTTTAACTTTTTCCACTGGACAATTCATGCTCATAAGATAAAACAGGGTGGGAGGTGTTTTAACTTTGTATGTGGTATGTCATGGCGGCAATTTTTCTCGCTCATTGTGTTTTTGGCTGCAATGAGGGGGATAACGAGATCCAGTAAACCTTTCTGATATTCCAAAACAACATTTCAAGAGAATTTTTGCCTCGCGTGGAGAAATTTGGCAATTGTCTGCGATAATATTAGAGATGATTTGCACAAGTAATTCTGTCACATCATCACATCAGTTAATTCAAGCAAAGAAACTAAGCGCAAATTAATGCGCTCATTTACAACGCAAATATAAGTTCATGCATCCCTTCCCCAGGGGGCGATCTTATTGGCTGAATCATCTTAGAACCATCTCTTACGACTTTCCCTACTGGATGATATTTTTGTGGTGAGTGTGGCTTTGATGACTTATCACATCGTTTATAACACCGTTAAAACAGTTCCCAGAATACCTTTTAAAGACTGTTTTAGCGGTGTTGTAAGTCGGTGACTTAAAACAAAAGTTACAACAGAACTTAAAACACAGTTAAAACGATGTTCAGAATACCACCCCTGATGTATACTAGCACCAACTTTGAAGTTCATATCTCAAATGGTTCTTGAGATACTCTGTTAATGTTAATACATGTACCTGCAATTTTGGAACTGACCTCTGTGACCTACATCCAAAGATCTAAACAGATCACCTTCCTATGGTTATACATGTACATACATTAGCACCAAATTAATAAGGTTCATACCTCAAATGGTTCTTGCAATATCATGTTTACAAGGTTAACACCAAAAATTTCATAAAGTGACCACTGTGACTTTTAACCGCCAATCAATCCCTTTTGATCTCCTAGAATCAGATCAATTTATCAAAGTCAAATCATGTCTACTGATATTTACAGAAAATTATAAAATGAGAAAAATGATTACAGTAAAAAAGAGCACTGTACGAGTATATCAAAGCAAAATATAACATTAGCAAAAAGCACCATAATAATATATACATGTTACAGTCAGTACAAAATAACACTTGAGAAAAACAATGAGATGTACATGTATAAACACAAGAACGAACAGTACAGGGCAATGATGGGAATGTACATTATGAAGGATTAAAGCATCTTTTTAAAAATGAATTTAAATATGAACCCTGCCATAAATTCATCTTTTGAACTAATTTGATTAAATGCACAAATTTTTATTCTAGAATTCATGCTTTTAAGACCCATCAAATATGCCACTCAACACCAGGGGAGTGTTTCATAAAGAGTTTTGTCGGTGATTTTCACTGACTAATATGCTTTCAGCCAATCAGATGCGAGGGTTTTCAGTAGCTTATAACATTTGTCAGTGATTTTCACCGACAAAACTCTTCATGAAACGCTCCCCAGGTACGTGTAGCTGCTCTCTTTGACATTCAAGACGAGGAAATCACATCAAAATGCATTTCTAAATGACTTCCATCACGATCCAGGGCCCCATTGCACCAAACTTACCATTAATGGTAACTCTGCGATTAACGGTAACTTCCATGGAAACCTTCAATTTGATTGGCTGTTGAGCAATGTTACCATGTTAATTACCATTGATAGCAGAGTTACCATTAATGGTAATTTTTATGCAAAAGGACCCAGAACATCCACTCAAACAAATTTCCCATGGTTGTACAGTGTCTCCTTTAACTTTTTAAAGTGACACTACTGAATGATTTTTGATCCAGAATGCTTAGAATGAGACAATATGCATGAGAAGGAAGAGCTAAAATCACAGGAAATCGAGTCTATTTCTAACTACATACATGTAAGTATAGACAGTCCATTTTATGAATATGAGAGCCTTGATTGGATAAGCATTACAATCTCTAAATCTGCAATGCCAATTAAAATATATAGGTAAGTATTATTTTTATGCACAAACTTTCTCTTAAATTTTGCAATTTAAGATAAAAATTGGTTCATATGCAAATACACTGTACATTGCACAGGTATACATCTTTCTCTAATACATGTATTACTGGACCACATGTTGGAGCACTCATTTGTAGGTTGAGGTTTAGAGGATAAGTCTTCAGACTCTGAACCACAAGGTTCAGGGTGAGCATCTCTGGTGCAGCACTAATGTCCTTTGGTATGACATTAATCTACATTTGCCACACTCAACCCAGGTAAGACGAGTAGACATCTGGACGGAATTACTTCCTTAACCTGTTGACAACTGAATTCTCAAACTCTCATAGACTTAATACAGGGATCATCTGGTTCTGCAGGCAACAGCTTAAAATGCTTGAGTACTGCATTATATGCAGGAGTAGAAAGCGAAAACGATTTATGGCACTAATTTGAGGAGTTGAAGATAATTAGACCCTTAGACCCTTCAGAAAACTCTAAACTACTATCACCAGTGCATGTGCTATCAGTTTTGCGATTTTCACCATGATGTTGTCTTTTTGGGGGAGGGGGACCTACATGTATTTGAAACCATCAAGACGACTCATACACAATGCATTTCATTAAGAGTACAAAAACAAAGTGATATTTTGTCTCCACTCCCCTAATTCCCCAATGGAGAAAAATATACAAAAAGCATGACTATCAAAACTTCAAAAGGGGATGTTTTACATCAAGGCGATGGTGGCAAGGATTATATTTAGTACCCAAGAAGTAATGTTTCGTAGAATGGAATCACAACTCCTCCTCACTATCTGATTCCTCAGTGTCCGATTCTTCACTATCCAACTCCTCGCTTTCTCCTTCTGAGTCCTCACTTTCTTTTTCTGAGTCATCACTCCCTTTATCCGAGCCCTCATTGCCTCCTTCTAATTCAGATTCTGTCATTTCCACTTCTATCATCTCACATAAACTGGGAGGGAGCTTATCCTCATAGTTGATTTTGTGTTGTAAGACTGCTCTGGTAGCTAGTTCTTCCAAGCGTAGTACCGTGGTCGGTGGACTAACCAACATCAGAAATGTTGGATCATCCTCTTCGTCATACATCTCATTCTCTTCCAAGATACCTCTGGCAGTTTCACCATCATTATTCACAACTTCTATTGGACACCCATGCCGAACAAAGGCCCTGGCAAGATCCACAAGATAGTCAAGATCTCTAGCTGTAGAGACACAGTATGTCACTAAATGGAGTATATTGCTGCCACTGCTATCTCTGTAAGAAGCATTATCAATGAACAAGACCCGGAGTATTACAAACTTTACTCTGAGAAGGCACCTGGAAGGTATCGTAACATACATGTTATCAACATATGCTTCCCCCAGAAGTTCCATGATCTTGAAGGTCACTGAAGGCATTTGGTGATACTTGTCAGGGTTCTTCCTTCGAATTCTACCTCGGATGATCCTCAGTAACTTCTCTACGGCTTGCAATGTGGACTTCAACATCTCAATGTCTGAGCAATAGAAGGCTTCATTAAATAGTATTCCACCAAAACTTTCCATGAAAGAGCCGACATTGTCTGTGAGAGAGTCTATGGGTGCACAATTAAGAATCAATTCATATGCACATAACAAATCATGTGTGTACTGAAGATACTGAGAACTTGGTCCTTTGTTCTTGTATACAAATAATCCACATTTTTCAGCAAGTTCAACTGCTGCAGATCCCAACTTCAATTCACCTTGACTTTCCAGACCAAGGCAATATGATAATACTTGAAAGCCTTCTTCAAGCATTTTATCTTTAAACATTAACTCACCCGCAAATGTGCAGACTAATGGGTACAGATATCTCCGCTTGAGGGTCGGAGGAAATATTCTCTCCCCAACCAAAAATGCATGGGCCTTCATAGCAACTTTAGATTTTTCAACTGACTTGATTTCCTCTTGGGTGCAGCATTCTTTCAGGGAGATTTTAGAGAAACACACTGCTAGTTCAGACATCTCTGGACGTACTTTTGGAAGACCTGCATCTTTTGCATCTTGCTGAAATGATATGGCTCGAGAGAAAGAACGAAATGCTTTTTTAAACCTGTCATCAAAAGTAGCCTGTGACACTCCCAGTATTTCAGCAACTTTGATCTTGACCTCCAAAGGAATGCCATCCATGGACAAGAACAAGTCAACAATGTCTGTCAGCATGTACAATGAAGCTACACAGGGTGGACTCCATCCATCTAGATTGTCCTGAACAGCCAGTGCCCCATGACCTAGAAGAAGCTTGACAATAGCAAGCTTCGGAACCATCCATTTAGATGGATCATAATATCTGCCAGATAAGGAATCCTCTACTCCTGCTTCATCTTCTACAATGCAAGCATAATGCATAGGAGTGTTGCCATCTTTGAAGCACTTAGAGTTGGGGTTAGCTCCATTGGTAAGTAAGAAACTTACAATATCCTCAAGACCTTTCAAACAAGCCAACATTAATGGTGTCCTACCATCCTTGTCAGGTACATCGATTTGACCTTTCTCAGCAAACAGCTTCAACACTTCTGCACCCACTTCAGTCCCTTTACAAATCAAAGTGGCCAAGTCACCTGTTTGCTCTGAAGAGGTTTCTTCGCTGCTACAAGTAGATGCCATCCTGCATATGATGTCTCTCAAAAAGGCTACACCCTTTGGCTGTTCCCTGTTACAGAGACATGGAAAAAAAAGAGATCTGTATAAGATCTACAACAATATCCATTCTAGGATCAATCAAGGGCATGGCAACAGTAACGTACCAAGGGATGATATCAAGGTTGACACAGTGTTTTAAAACAAGATTTAAAATGCCCCATGGATTTATTTGTTAAAAATTTACATGCATTTATCTGTTCTTATATATGTAATTATTTTCATGCTTATAAGTAAAATACTTGGTTTTGCATTTCATTTTGCTATTACTATAAGATACAACAAAACTCTTTGGGTTATACTCTTTCCAGGTTGTATTGGCAGAATTTGGAATAGACTGCCAGAAAGTATTTAACAAGGCAAACGCCAAGCGTTGTCTCGCCTGCATATTGCAGTCATGAAGAGACTGCATGTCAAAACTATGCTATATGACTTCTGAGGCTGTCAGCAGTTTAGGGGGTGAATTGTGGTTCTGACAGTTTACATATGCAATAATGGTATAGGCCTACTTTATCCCTAGGAAATCAGATAACACTAAGAATGCTGTTAATACTATGAAGCTATAATTATTTCCATGCAAGTAAGGAAATGAATGTTAGTGAAAAAGAATGTAACTGATAATAATGTGAGTAAAATTGTAAAATTAAATTAATTATTAAGGTGTTATGGCAAACTTATTGTTTGAAAAATGGTATGAATTTGGTGATTCCACGTCAAAGCTATAGAAAGTTATTAGGTGTACAACATAGCACAGTGCCAGATATGAAAAGTTCATTGACCTTTGACCTTTGACCTTAATCAAATTCAACTCACATTCGAACTTGACCTGCACCTTCAAGAGATGGACCTCTCATATGAATTTGGCAATCCTACCTCGAAGGTATAGAAAGTTATTGTGTGTACAACATAGCACAGTGCCAGTCATGGAAAGTTCATTGACCTTTGACCTCTGACCTTATTCAAATTCACCTCATACTCAAACTTGACCTGTGCCTTCAAGAGATGTACCTCTGGTATAAATTTGGTGATCCCACCTCGAAGCTATAGAAAGTTATTGTGTGTACAACACAGCACAGTGCCAGTCATGGAAAGTTCATTGACCTTTGACCTTAATCAAATTCAACTCACATTCGAACTTGACCTGCACCTTCAAGAGATGGACCTCTTGTATGAATTTGGCAATCCTACCTCGAAGGTATAAAAAGTTATTGTGTGTACAATATAGCACAGTGCCAGTCATGGAAAGTTCATTGACCTTTGACCTTTGACCTTATTCAAATTCGACTCATATTCGAACTTGACCTGCGCCTTCAAGAGATGGACCTCTGGTATGAATTTGGTGATTCCACGTCAAAGCTATAGAAAGTTATTAGGTGTACAACATAGCACAGTGCCAGTTATGAAAAGTTCATTGACCTTTGACCTTTGACCTTAATCAAATTCAGCTCACATTCGAACTTGACCTGCACCTTCAAGAGATGGACCTCTCATATGAATTTGGCAATCCTACCTCGAAGGTATAGAAAGTTATTGTGTGTACAACATAGCACAGTGCCAGTCATGGAAAGTTCATTGACCTTTGACCTCTGACCTTATTCAAATTCACCTCATACTCAAACTTGACCTGTGCCTTCAAGAGATGTACCTCTGGTATAAATTTGGTGATCCCACCTCGAAGCTATAGAAAGTTATTGTGTGTACAACACAGCACAGTGCCAGTCATGGAAAGTTCATTGACCTTTGACCTTAATCAAATTCAACTCACATTCGAACTTGACCTGCACCTTCAAGAGATGGACCTCTTGTATGAATTTGGCAATCCTACCTCGAAGGTATAAAAAGTTATTGTGTGTACAATATAGCACAGTGCCAGTCATGGAAAGTTCATTGACCTTTGACCTTTGACCTTATTCAAATTCGACTCATATTCGAACTTGACCTGCGCCTTCAAGAGATGGACCTCTGGTATGAATTTGGTGATCCCACCTTAAAGCTATAGAAAGTTATTGGGTGTACAACACAATTGTTGACGACGACGCCGCCGACGACGACGACGCCGACGACGCCGACGACGCCGACACCGGAAATAGTGATATCTATGTCTCGCTCCGCTACGCAGGCGAGACAAAAATGATGAAACTGCTGACTGCTTCAAATCTTAAGACATTTTTTAGTCCATTTTGACAATTTACAAACCTAGAGAAGTTCTTTCCGTTGAAGTTTTTTCATTGAGTTAGGTTCCTATGTAGTTTATGAACATTTTCAGCTTGGTTGCCCAAACAGCAACCTTAACCAATTTGCATTATTTGCATAAATCTGTACGGATACAGGATATGCCACCCAAAATAACTTACACAGAATATGCAAATTGAACAACGTACTAATTGTGTGTGTGCGGTGATACAAAACTTTAATAGCATTGTCAATCTTGTGAATTCAACCTTTAATGCAACGAAAGAGGGTACACTGATGTGGGATACTTCCATAAAATAAGGGTTTTGTAGGGATGTAGAAAAGAGTTAAATGTATTTTTGCAATTACAGGTCAGGGTTTAGTACTGAAAATCAAGGAAATGTCAACTTCGTTATCTAAATGATTGAAAACTTGGTCCTACATTCATTAAGAATGGTAATAACAGCGGTATATATTCTTCGTTTAGGCCCATCTTTAAAAAAAAAGTTTACAGCAGCCATATTCTAGTCGGAATTAAGTAGTGTTCACGCACAGAATCACATATCAATGGCTGAAAATATTTGGGCTCTAGCATTTTAACAAAATACAAAGTCTCATGATTAGAAACTAGGCATGTAGTTGTATCATGCATGCTGTCATTTTGCTCAAGGTTATAACCAGGGGTGGTATTCTGAACACCGTTTTAACTGTGTTTTAAGTTCTGTTGTATTCTCGAAACTGTTTTAACGGTGTTGTAAGTCATCAAAGCCACACCCACCAAAAAAATATCATCCAACAGGGAAAGTCGTAAGTGATGGTTCTAAGATGATTCAGCCAATAAGATCACCCCCTGGGGAAGGGGGTGCATGAAATGCATGAACTTATATTCGCGTTGTAAATGAGCGCATTAATTTGCTTGAATTAACTGATGCGATGATGTGACAGAATTAGTTGTGCAAATCATCTCTGATATTATCGCAGACAATTGCCGAATTTCTACACGCGAGGCAAAAATTCTCTCGAAATGTTGTTTTGGAATATCAGAAAGATTTACTGGATCTCGCTATCCCCCTCATTGAAACCAAAAACACAATGAGCGAGAGAAATTGCCGCCATGACATACCACATACAAAGTTAAAACACCTCCCACCCTGTTTTATCTCATGAGCATGAATTGTCCAGTGGAAAAAGTTAAAACAGAAGATAAAACGGTCTTCAGAATACCGTGTTATTGCATATGGCATTTTTACGTGCTTGCGCTTGCGCCAAGCATGCAAATTAAAATGCGGGGTTAGAAAGTTAAAGCAAAAGTTATAACAGAGATAAAACGGTGTTCAAAATACTGATTTGCTAAAACAGACTTTAAAAAGAGTTAAAACAGTCTCAGAATACCACCACAGGCCCCTAAAGCTCTGCCATTTTTTCCAGATTCATTTGGAGGCTGACCTATTAAAACAGCATCAATATTCATGATCAAAAATTAATAGTTCATTTTGTACATGTAAGATGATTCCAGAGAGTAGCGTGCATTTGTAAATGTACATGTTTTAAAACTTCATGCCCATCGGCTAACCACTGCGCAATAAATGCACAAGAAATGTCCAACAAATGCGCATTAAATCAAAGTGTCACAATGACATAGATATGAATAATGTAACAGTGCTATTGATATCATGGTGAAAACGGTTGCTTATCGGCTCCTTCAAATGATCCGAAAGAGGCAGGGCCTAATGCCATTTGTGTAATAATATCCAATATGATAGTGTATGCATATATAAGTAGATACATGCCTTCTGAAAAGAAGATATACAAACCTTCTGATAAAAGGGGGGGGGGGGGGGGGGTTGCAATATTGCACACCCTGTCAGAAGGCCTATATATCTACATACATGTACACTATCATATTGCACTTAAAGTTTGATTTATGTAAATTTCCTGAAAAGATTAATTTCTTTTTCATGTATTCATAATGTAACCTCAGTGTAGAAGAATGCACGTACATGTACATGTAATATGAGACGTGTCAGCATTTTAACAACACAAATATCAATACGTTGGGCAACAGTGAATTTTCAAAGCAAACTATTTTGAAGTTTTAAAAGGTGAAGAAATAAAATATCATCTTTGCTTTTAACATATTTTGTGAACATTTTAGTGACAGTTAACATATACTTCAAAATCAAGTTTGATAAATGTGTGCCCGGGGGTAAAAATCAAGGTCAAAGTAAAGGTCAATAGGTCATGACGTTTCATATTCCTCTAGCACTAGTTTTGATATATATATTTGGGGATTCCTTTCTGAATATCCTTTCAAATGGTACCAGTTTCATGAAAATTGGTCAACCCGTTCTGGCACAACGGCCATTTGAAAGTTGGGGGTCACGCCCATTTTTGCTAAAACAACAAAAAAAGGACGGGCCACAGCATGGGAACCGATGGGCCGTTTGCACTATTTTTCAAAATTTTATGCGAGGCACATATAAAATTTTTCACATACCAAATCTGAACACATTCTGAGAAAGCAGGGTGTAACTCATTGGGTGAATCTAGATGGAATGACCCAATATCGAATAGCTCAATCTACCCGAGTTGTGCACAAAATCTGACCAAGAGCTCTGTTAGATAGTTATTTAGATATTATAATTTATAGTAGAAAATGTTTTCATTTGGCCTTGGTACATGTTAGTGATTTAAATGATAGTGATATAAAAACTCTGTAGTCTATTCTTAATTTTGTTGCTTTCTGAACAGAGTGTATGATTAGAAAAATTATTATGATGAATGCGAAATACATTTTGCTTGAACGAATGAAGGTTGTTCTAGTTTCCTTTTATCAGAATAAAATTACATTAACATGTAATTACAATGCAGTAAAATAATCATTACATAGTAAATCCATGCTGTATATTTGACTGCAAGTGTAGTTTAATACTGATCATGAAAATTGTAGCAATTTTGGAAGGAATATGATAATTTTCATACATGTATACATGTACAACTAAACACATACCGAAGCCCCCTCTTATTGGATGTATATCAACAAAATTAATATTGGGGGGGGGGGAATGAAGTGACCAGGATACATGAAGGAAATTTGCACTCAAAAGAGAGATGGAGAGGGGTGGAAACAGAGACAGAGACAGAGACAGAGATAGGAAGAAAGAGATGAAAATCAAATTTACATTATTTGATGAAAAATCAAGGGTGTTGAGAAAGAAGGGAGGGACAGAGAATGGAAAAGGATGGGGTAATGGAGAGTTTGTGAAAGAGGAAGCGCATGCAGCGTTGCACTCTCGCACGTACGTATACGGGCCCCACGTACTCTACGTGCGCACAGTTCTTTCGCCTGCGCCTGTGGTCTAGGCTAACGGACGTAAATAAACTGACGATGTCGGAGGTCGCGCTATTGTCTTTGAAATGAAAATTAAAAGTCTGTTTCTTTATTTCTAGACTAAGTAAGAATTTAGAATCTAAGTTTGCTGTTAGATCTATCGGCCCGATGGCGAACTTGGAAGGTAGTTTCCATGGCTAACTGGGCAGGAGAAAGTGTGATTTGGGAACATATTTCTTTTGTTGACAAGCCGGTCTATAGTATACCCAGTTGTTGGATGTCCGGACAGGTTGTATATCTGGACAGTCGATTTTAAACAGCCAACTGAAAAAGTTCACAAGCAAATCTCTTAAATGTTTTAGCACAAACTGTTAGACAATATTATAGCGAACAAATATTGATGATGATTAGTACAAATCAATGCATAGTTTTTGTTTAATCCAAAGACAAAAAAGAAGGCTTCATTTTTGTTACGTGTCCAGACACCGAACCCCCCATCCTACATGTCCTAACAGGGGCAAATGCGCTTGGGTCAGGGCGTTCAGTGAAATAACAGAATAACACCACTGAACGCTCCTCAGGGCTAGGTTGATGAGTACTTAATTAGTAGACCAAAAATTCTAATATTCGTCGTTACCATAACTTACAGGTTAGCCTCTTATTCTTATTTCTGGTAGGGTTGGCACTCGTCCTTTATTTATAAATAGAGTAGCCTAGATCTAAAGGATAAGGATAAAGGAGGAGTGCCGACCCTACATGCCCTACCAGAATAAGAGGCTAACGACATGAACGACAAATGTTAGAGACAGAGTTTTTCGGTCTATGGAGTTTAACTTAGATCAGTAGATCTAGATCTACTTAAGTTAGACTCAGAGCTAACTTACTGAGGTAGCAACTAGCTGACACAAGCGACGCTAGGGCCTAGCCCTGGCCTAGGCCAAAGCCAAGGTCAGCCATGGCATGCGATTAAACTAAAAAAGCTCAGGCTCAACTTGAACTTGAATTCCCTGCATCTCACCACTCAGGGAACCATTGGTATGCTGAGCTGTGCAAATTTATGTGAAATGCTGCCCTCTATAGTTGGAGATAGAAATCACTAAAATAATCAACAAATTCTTGGAAAATGTTTGCTTTTTACACCCAGTATGATAACATATCCTATTTTCATTCCATTCCTTCAATTGGATCTAAATTATCTTCATCAAATGAATTTTGAGAAATCTTTTTCTGATCACTGCTCTTGTTCCTCTGTCCCAGAAATGTGACAGAGAACACTACTTTCCTATTGTCAGCAATTTCCACTGTACAGGCCTAATTCAGTGCAAGGTTATCTGATGATAACCTGGCATTCGTGCAAGTGGCATCTCACCTGATTTTACCTCTCGACAGGTATCAAAAGTCAAGCCAAGTCTCGGTTCACCGTCGTCAGATGTCCGATGTAACGTTAGTTTAGTAGTCCTTTGCAGAAAAGTTTTTTCTCAATCTGTAGATATCTAACGCGAACGTTAGATTTATGGTCTGGATATGGCTGTATGATGTATTATATCATATCTAGTCTAGATCAACGAACGTAGAGGGCGTCAACACAGTCAGTGCAGAGTGGATTTATAGAGAGAGTGACGAAAACGGAAGTCGTTTCTGATTGGTCAGTTATTTCATGGAGCTCAAAAATAGTTCCCTCGGCTGATTTTCTGCTTCAGCAGCGTCTGTGGTGAAAAGATACATGCACTTAAATTTCAGTAAGTCGAATTTTCTCTTTTCGTTTTCTGGTTCTGATACCGCATTTTCCCTGAAAAAATATTTTTCTAGGACAGTTGTATCACTTTTATATCAATTAAGTCTGATCCTGTGGAGTTTGCGTAATGTCTTTTCAATGTAAATAAACGCCGGTTTAACAAATCCAATTTTCATGTTCTTTTAGGGAGAAAAATGACGATTAAAGATTATTTTCGCATTTTCTGTCAGTACTGATGGTTATGATGTGTTGGAAAAAAATTTGCATGTTATTTTCAAGGTTGCCATTTTTTGAATTTCGTTATTTTTAACGAAAATAGCGTAAATTTAGACAAAAACCAGACATAGAAATACTGCATGAGGGACCACTGGAATGTTAAGGGAACTATTTTGATTTTGTGGCTAGCGCCGTCCACGGCACGGCCAACTCGGGCAAAGCCGAGGCGGGCGGCCTAGGAGCCTAGGGCTGGCCTGGGCTGGAGCAAGAGCCGCGGCCCATGCTGAAATTTTGGGGCTTCGTGCACACGTTTCAAATTGTATTCAGATTTTTTGAGCCTGCTCTTTTAATGATAATAATTTCAGTTTGCCTTAAGTAAAGTAAAGACTAAAGGCCTAAATTAGTAAATATTTGAATTAAAAATCCCGACCCAAGCCTTGCCCTAGCTCGACTCTAGGGTACTATTAGTCTAGGCCTAGCTAAGTTAGTCCTAGACTGAAGTGTTCTGTCGGCACTCGGACCCTACCAAAATACAAGGCTAACGACGACTGTTAGAGACGGAACACTTCAGTCTAAGTTAGTCCCAAACCAAAGTTCCCCCTCCAAACTAAGAGTAAGACCAGGCCCAAGCCCAAGGCCAAGAAAAGATTTAAATTTAGGGTCTAGTCCAGTCAGTGTTAGACCTGGATCTAGAGCTCTAGTCTCTAGATCTAGAAGACTATATATCTAGGTTCTGTTCAATTAGTTCCAGATCTACTGAAGATCAACTGAATTCCAGTGTTAATTCAATAAATTGGTTGAAAAAACTGAATGAAAACCAGAAATTGTTACAATTTTGCATGCAGAATCTGTATAGGGCCTACCCCAGTATTATTGTTGTGCTTATTTCTTGTGCAGACTTGTTAATGCCTGTATGAGAAATCCTTTGGCAGGATTATGTAATCATTTAGGACGACTGCACTGGACCACAAATCCACTGGTATCTACTAATTATAAGACTAAAAACCTCACATAGTGCATATGGATAATTTAGACTTTTCCTTTATTAGCAACTAGCAATCTCAAGAAAATATGAAATGATAATCTCATTGTTCATCATTACTTTTTTTTTTTTAATAGTTTTTTGGGGGAGGGGGGGGGGGGTGTGTTGGCTGCGCTTAAATTTACCCTTAAATTGCCTGTATTGGAATGCAAGTTTCATCGTTTTGTACACATGAATTCATGATGAAGTAAACATAGATTTGATAACATTCCATGATTCCTCCACGGACTGTTTTTATCCAATGATAATTATTTACTATTTGATATTTATTACAGGATGCTGGACCATAATTAATGATTTGATGGAGTTGACACAGACTGAAGATACAGAACTTCAATACAGAACTTCGCTTCATGAGAGGCAGGATATGCCATGAAAGAAATGTTGGCAGATGTCATGTTAGCTTTTTTGTTTGACTTCAGCATTTAGAGGTAATTTTG
The DNA here is from genome assembly GCA_029962745.1 of Echinometra lucunter. Taxonomy (NCBI): domain Eukaryota; kingdom Metazoa; phylum Echinodermata; class Echinoidea; order Camarodonta; family Echinometridae; genus Echinometra; species Echinometra lucunter. The sequence goes on from CM057166.1 coordinate 16,394,755, forward strand.
CATACTGATATTGCATTATTAAACTTCTTTGTTAAAGCACAGATCATATCATGAGTATAACAGTCTCTATCTGATGAATATGTGACCAGCATCATAAGATCAATTCATACATGTATAAACCTTATGTAGCCTTGGCTAAATTTCTTTTAATATTGGAATGGTGCAAATAATTTCTTTTCCAGTAATTATGAACTGACTGAATTAATCTGCTTAGTCATTATCATTTGTTTTTAAAAATTGCTAGTGTAAAGACACTTTAAATATAGGTTAGTTTACATGTCAGTTTTTCAGTAATGAAAGGAGCTGAAAGCATGAATAATCTGATAATATAAACTATTTCTGTTTGTCTTTCTTTCATTTCCTCTGCCCTCCCTTTATCTTTCTATCTCTCTCTCTCTCTCTCTCTCTCCCCCCCTTCTGTCTTCCTTTACTTTCTCCTCTTTATTTTATTTTCTTTTGCAGAGCAAAATCAAAATGATGCATGCTACGAAGAATCATCACACCGCAATCTTTGGCAAAGACAGAGAGAAACGGGCAGAGATTTACATCTGCTGAGGGCAAGAAAATAGACGAAGCACAGACTGAGCAGAGATAGAATATTACTGCCTGCCCAAATAAGTGGTGGAATTTCAGGTAGCCAGTGTCCATGGCAGTAGCCTAAAATTTAGCTTTGGCATAGACAGAAATTTAGAAAGGGGAAGGGGAAATATTCCCATATCCCACCTTGTTTTTCTTCTTCTGGTTAACAAAGAATTGTGGAGTTAAAGGACTCTTATCTCATTTCATTGCATTCTTTTTTCTTTGATTTTTCCCCCTTTCAAGTTACACATTTCTTTGTGAATATGCCATATGGTGAAGAAGTCGGGGCAGCCTGTAAAAGAGTCTCATTTTCACTGACAACTGCCATAAGCTACTGAAACTCTTGCATCTGATGGGAACAAATCATTATTGGGCTAAAGTTCTTCAAAAATTTCAGAACATTTAAAAAGATGTTCTTTTTTTATATATTATTTGTGTGGTCCTAGCACTTTGTTTTGAATGAGTAGTCTATTCTCCCCATTAAATGTTAATTTTTCACCAAAACAGGTGTTGTCAAGAGCAAATAGGAGATGCCCTCTCCAAATTGTGAATTTGATTTGGATTCATTATAGTTTTAAAATTTGCCATTAGGTTAGTCAATTACATCTTCGAACTTTTGGCATCAAGCCATAAAATATTTCAAAGAAAGGTAGGGGCATTTAGCTGAGTATTTTAATGTAATGTTCAAAACTTATTGTTATGTTTAAGCATTTGCACTACATCGTTTCAGAATTTGAAGAGAAATTAGCTAATTTCAATTTTAGATGATAGATAAAGTAAAATTATCATGTTATCAAATTTACAAAAATATTCCAAAGAATAAATCAAAAATGAATGATTTTGCTCTTAAGGCATCAGGAAGGTGCCTTTACAAAACTAAGAAAACAAAAGTTTTGTGTTAATTTTTTTTTTCCTTTTCAATCCTAAACGGGAATGTACTGAGATCTAAAACTTTACAAGTGTCTTTCTGTGGCTTAAAGCAATATAAAGTAAAGCTTTTGTGCAGATTGGTTGATGCTTGCAAATGTGGGGTACTACTTTGAAGAGAAATTAGAGTCTTTTGTGAAACTAAGAAATAACCTGAAATGATTTTTTTAGTATGTGTAGAATGCACACATTTTTTTTTTTTTTTTGCTATGAAAGTCTTTATTTTCTATATGATGTAACTCTGTAATTCAAAGGTACAGAAATTGTGTGACCATATGCAATAATTTTTGTTGCATGTTAGTTTTAAAGTATAAGAATTTATTTCATACTCATCCATGGCCGTACACAGCAGGGGGAAAGAGGTGCAGAGGGGAAAGGGGTGCAAACTGACATTTTTTACTGAAAATTTTCTGAAAATCCACCGAATACTACAATTTAACTTTTAAAAATACAAAAGCATCCTTGTGACCGAGTTTTTTCCAAAATTTTTTTTTTAAAAATACGTGTCTTGCCCCCTGCCCCCCCCCCCCGAAAAAAATTTCTGCATATGGCCATGTACTCATCTCATTTTTGTCCTCAGCCAAGTGAAACTTTTTGCTTTCAGGGCATGTTACTCACATTCAACTTTTATTATAATAAATGAATTTTTTAGTATGTGTAGAACAAAGGCATTTTTTTTCTTACTATGAAAGTCTTAATTTTCCATATGACGTAACTATAGAAGTCATAGGTACAGAAATTATGCTACCAAATGCAATATTTTTTGTTGTATTTTAGTTTTGAAGTATAAGAATTTAATTCATACTCGTCCATGGCCGTACGCAGCATATACTTAAAAATGAATTGACTTTCTTGCTATAATAGAGCGATGGTCAAATTTTCACTGTCATGCTACTCACAAAATAATTGAAGATGAACTTCCCTTTTGAGGTGGAAGCCAATATGTTGTAAGCGCAATGAACACCAATACAATCGGATCGTTTATGCTAAGTAATTGACTTAGAAAGTAGCAGTCTATACTGATAATTAGTTGCTACTGGTCAGTATGTGAGCAGTATCGAAGCTGATTTTCATAAACGTTGCCAAAACTACGTACTGCACTCATGGATGGAAATCTGTCTTGAAAGGTGAGGGGAAGCATAAGAAATTCCAATAGGTGTCTCCTTGTATCTGAAACTTCACTGAAAAAAAATGTTAAAATCCCCCCCCCCCAAAAAAAAAAAAAAAAAAAATGGGCGGGGGAGGAAGCTACGTTTGATAAAATGCCTCCACCTTCCAAATTGTGGGTACACGATTGTGAGGACATGCCCCCCTTGGAATTTCTGCCCTAATGCAAAGGTTGAAGAGTTTCCCTTCCCCCTTTTATTATTATTTGGGAGGGGGTGTTAATAGAATTAACATGCATTTGATTAGAGACATTGAATCAGATTTAGCATTTTAATAATTTCACTAGAATAAATTATTCTTTCATATTATGTTCAAAAAACCCTGGTAGTTTAAAAGTATGTTATACTTCAAGAATGCTTTGTGGAGAGGGGTGTGTCTTTCAACGCATATGCAGGATTGGGGAGGGGGACATTTATGGCCAGAAAATCGGAAATTGACAGAATGCGAGAGAGAGAGAGAGAAAAGGGATGATCTGAAGACAGTGTAGAAGTAGTGATAGATATAAAGAAAGAGAGAAAAGGCAAAAACGTGGAGAGTTTTCTTGAGTTGAATGACAGAGAGTGAGAGAGAGGAACAGAGCTAAATCTTTTAAAATGAATTTCTTATAATCAACGAATGCAGACAACAAAAGAGGAGAGTGTTTATAGAAGATATGCTATAGAGAAGAAATAAAGATTGTTGAGTTATGGTAGAGTGAACTGATTTCAGCATTACTTCACGATATAAAATTTAACCAATTGACACCCAGTATTGAGGAAATGGACTGGCCGGGGGGGGGGGGGGGGGGGGGGGAGGGGCACGGGCCTAATATGGTATATGGGGGTGTGTCGCTGAGATGAGTCGCTTTTTGGAAGAAATCCCTTAACATGGGGTATAGTTTCGAGTCGGAAAATCCCTAAACATGCTCCTCACTTTTTTTAAAATCAGCAATCCGAGAGTCGGGAAATCCCTTAACATGCCCCTCACTTGTTAAAAATGGGTAATTTTATTCTTTAGAGTAGGCCTATACATCCGAGGTGCATAATCCCTAATAATGGGTGCCCTTCTCTGCCAAAATGACCATTAAACATGGGTACGGTTATGAAGGCTTCAGCGACACACCCCCGTCGGCACCAAATTCGAGCCCCGGGATGAACTGCCGTCTGCAAGAATAGAGTTTGCTAAAAATGATTATCAGATGAGTTTATATTAATCCTTATCAAAAAGAAAGAGAGAGAGAGAGAGAGAGACAGAGAGAGAGAGAGAGAGAGAGAGAGAGAGAGAGAGAGAGAGAGAGAGAGGATGATCAGCCACATAAGGAAATGGACTGAGCATAGCAGTATAGTGTATGCTTACATAATTCGGAATTATGTTTGAATAAAAGAATTTTAAAACAATAATGGTAACGAACAGCTGCAGGGTGAATGATTAGTAAATGCCATTCAGGCTCAAAACAGAAGACTTTTTTTTTTTTTTTTACCGGAATCAAACATTGAGATTTTATGCTGCATTTCCTTCATTCGGGAAGCTTTATACATACTGTCAGTAAAAAGTGGATACAATCAAATATCGTCTTGCAAGCTGGCAGCAAGGCACCTTCGTTCTGTTCATGTAGTTAGCAGACGACGCAACAGACTGGGAGGGAACTATTTTGATCCCCATGTTTGACCTTTGACCGCGCGCCCCATAGCTTGTACATACGCGTGTCGCCACTCTCTCTATAAATCCACTCTGAGTCAGTGCAGAGTGGATTTATAGAGAGAGTGACGAAAACGGAAGTCGTTTCTGATTGGTCAGTTATTTCATGGAGCTCAAAAATAGTTCCCTCGGCTGATTTTCAGCTTCAGCAGCGTCTGTGGTGAAATGATACATGCACTGAAATTTCAGTAAGTCGAATTTTCTCTTTTCGTTTTCTGGTTCTGATACCGCATTTTCCCTGAAAAAATATTTTTCTAGGACAGTTGTATCACTTTTATATCAATTAAGTCTGATCCTGTGGAGTTTGCGTAATGTCTTTTCAATGTAAATAAACGCCGGTTTAACAAATCCAATTTTCATGTTCTTTTAGGGAGAAAAATGACGATTAAAGATTATTTTCGCATTTTCTGTCGGTACTGATGGTTATGATGTGTTGGAAAAAATATTTGCATGTTATTTTCAAGGTTGCCATTTTTTGAATTTCGTTATTTTTAACGAAAATAGCGTAAATTTAGACAAAAACCAGACATAGAAATACTGCATGAGGGACCACTGGAATGTTAAGGGAACTATTTTGATTTTGTGGCTAGCGCCGTCCACGGCACGGCCAACTCGGGCAAAGCCGAGGCGGGCGGCCTAGGAGCCTAGGGCTGGCCTCGGCTGGAGCAAGAGCCGCGGCCCATGCTGAAATTTTGGGGCTTCGTGCACACGTTTCAAATTGTATTCAGATATTTTGAGCCTGCTCTTTTAATGATAATAATTTCAGTTTGCCTTAAGTAAAGTAAAGACTAAAGGCCTAAATTAGTAAATATTTGAATTAAAAATCCCGACCCAAGCCTTGCCCTAGCTAGACTGAAGGGTACTATTAGTCTAGATCTAGGCCTAGCTAAGTTAGTCCTAGACTGAAGTGTTCTGTCTCTAACCGTCGTCGTTAGCCTCGTATTTTGGTAGGGTTGGCACTCGGACCCTACCAAAATACAAGGCTAACGACGACTGTTAGAGACAGAACACTTCGGTCTAAGTTAGTCCCAAACCAAAGTTCCCCCTCCAAACTAAGAGTAAGACCAGGCCCAAGCCCAAGGCCAAGAAAAGATTTAGATTTAGGGTCTAGTCCAGTCAGTGTTAGACCTGGATCTAGAGCTCTAGTCTCTAGATCTAGAAGACTATATATCTAGGTTCTGTTCAATTAGTTCCAGATCTACTGAAGATCAACTGAATTCCAGTGTTAATTCAATAAATTGGTTGAAAAAACTGAATGAAAATCAGAGATTGTTACAATTTTGCATGCAGAATCTGTATAGGGCCTACCCCAGTATTATTGTTGTGCTTATTTCTTGTGCAGACTTGTTAATGCCTGTATGAGAAATCCTTTGGCAGGATTATGTAATCATTTAGGACGACTGCACTGGACCACAAATCCACTGGTATCTACTAATTATAAGACTAAAACCTCACATAGTGCATATGGATAATTTAGACTTTTCCTTTATTACCAACTAGCAATCTCAAGAAAATATGAAATGATAACCTCATTGTTCATCATTACTTTTTATTTTTTAATAGTTTTTTGGGGGGAGGGGGGGGGGGGTTGGCTGCGCTTAAATTTACCCTTAAATTGCCTGTATTGGAATGCAAGTTTCATCGTTTTGTACACATGAATTCATGATGAAGTAAACATAGATTTGATAACATTCCATGATTCCTCCACGGACTGTTTTTATCCAGTGATAATTATTTACTATTTGATATTTATTACAGGATGCTGGACCATAATTAATGATTTGATGGAGTTGACACAGACTGAAGATACAGAACTTCAATACAGAACTTCGCTTCATGAGAGGCAGGATATGCCATGAAAGAAATGTTGGCAGATGTCATGTTAGCTTTTTTGTTTGACTTCAGCATTTAGAGGTAATTTTGCATACTGATATTGCATTATTAAACTTCTTTGTTAAAGCACAGATCATATTATGAGTATAATAGTCTCTATCTGATGAATATGTGACCAGCATCATAAGATCACTTCATACATAAACCTTATGTAGCCTTGGCTAAATTTCTTTTAATATTGGAATGGTTCAAATAATTTCTTTTCCAGTAATTATGAACTGACTGAATTAATCTGCTTAGTCATTATCATTTGTTTTTAAAAATTGCTAGTGTAAAGACACTTTAAATGTAGGTTAGTTTACATATCAGTTTTTCAGTAATGAAAGGAGCTGAAAGCATGGATAATCTGATAATATAAACTATTTCTGTTTGTCTTTCTTTCATTTCCTCTGCCCTCCCTTTATCTTTCTATCTCTCTCTCTCTCTCTCTCTCTCCCCCTTCTGTCTTCCTTTACTTTCTCCTCTTTATTTTATTTTCTTTTGCAGAGCAAAATCAAAATGATGCATGCTACGAAGAATCATCACACCGCAATCTTTGGCAAAGACAGAGAGAAACGGGCAGAGATTTACATCTGCTGAGGGCAAGAAAATAGACGAAGCACAGACTGAGCAGAGATACAATGTTACTGCCTGCCCAAATAGGTGGTGGAATTTCAGGCAGCCAGTGTCCATGGCAGTAGCCTAAAATTTAGCTTTGGCATAGACAGAAATTTAGAAAGGGGAAGGGGAAATATTCCCATATCCCACCTTGTTTTTCTTCTTCTGGTTAACAAAGAATTGTGGAGTTAAAGGACTCTTATCTCATTTCATTGCATTCTTTTTTCTTTGATTTTTCCCCCTTTCAAGTTACACATTTCTTTGTGAATATGCCATATGGTGAAGAAGTCGGGGCAGCCTGTAAAAGAGTCTCATTTTCACTGCCATAAGCTACTGAAACCCTTGCATCTGATGGGAACAAATCATTATTGGGCTAAAGTTCTTCAAAACTTTCAGAGCATTTAAAAAGATGTTCTTTTTTTATATATTATTTGTGTGGTCCTAGCACTTTGTTTTGAATAAGTAGTCTATTCTCCCCATTAAATGTTCATTTTTCACCAAAACAGGTATTGTCAAGAGCAAATAGGAGATGCCCTCTCCAAATTGTGAATCTGATTTGGATTCAGTATAGTTTTAAAATTTGCCATTAGGTTAGTCAATTACATCTTCAAACTTTCGGCATCAAGCCATAAAATATTTCAAAGAAAGGTAGGGGCATTTAGCTGAGTATTCTAATTTAATGTTCAAAACTTATTGTTATGTTTAAGCATTTGCACTACATCGTTTCAGAATTGGAAGAGAGATTAGCTAATTGCAATTTTAGATGACAGATAAAGTAAAACTATCATGTTATCAAATTTACAACAATATTCCAAAGAATAAGTCAAAAATGAATGATTTTGCTCTTAAAGCATCAGGAAGGCCCCTTTACAAAACAAAGAAAATAAAAGAAAAATTTTGTGTTCATTTTTTTCCTTCTCAATCCTAAACGGGAATGTACTGAGATCTAAAACTTTACAAGTGTCTTTCTGTGGCTTATAGCAATATAAAGTAAAGCTTTTGTGCAGATTGGTTGATGCTTGCAAATGTGGGCTACTACCTATGAAGAGAAATTAGAGTCTCTTGTGAAACTAAGAAATAACCTGAAATGATTTTTTAGAATGTGTAGAACACACACATTTTTTTTTTTTTTTGCTTTGAAAGTCTTTATTTTCCATATGATGTAACTATGTAATTCAAAGGTACAGAAATTGTGTTACCATGTGCAATAATTTTTGTTGCATCTTAGTTTTAAAGTATAAGAATTTATTTCATACTCATCCATGGCCGTACACAGCAGGGGAAAGGGGTGCAGAGGGGAAGCATCCTTGTGACCAAGTTTTTTCCCAAAAAAATGTACGTGTCTTGCCCCCCCCCCCCCCCCCCGAAAAAAATTTCTGCATGTGGCCATGTGTTCATCTCATTTTTGTCCTCAGCCGAGTGAAATTTTTTGCTTTGATGGCATGTTACTCACATTCAACTTTTATTATAACAAATGATTTTTTTTTTTTTTTTAGCATGTGTAGAACAAATGCATTTTTTTTTTCACTATGAAAGTCTTGATTTTCAATATGACGTAACTACAGAATTCATAGGTACAGAAATTATGTTACAAAATGCAATATTTTTTGTTGCATGTTATTTTTGAAGTATAAGAATTTATTTCATACTCGTCCATGGCCATACGCGGCAGGGGGAAGGGGGTCAGTTGCCCCTCCCTCCCCCTCCGAAATTTTAAAAACTGATATAATTTTACTGAAAATTTTCTTAAAATCCACCAAATCCCTCAATTTCACTTTTAAAGATACAAAAGTATCCTTGTGACCAGCTCGGCCACTTCACTCCCTCGTTTTCAAGTTTAAAAAAAGAAAAATACTTGCCCCCCCCCCCTGAAAAAATTTCTTCGTACGGCCATGTACTCATCTCATTTTTTGCCCTCGGCCAAATGAAAAATTCTTGCTTTGATGGCATGTACAGAAAAATCAAGTGTTTTCAGTATTGAATCCAAGCAGTATACTTGAAAATGAATTATGACTTTCTTGCTATAATAGAGTGATGGTCAAATTTTCACTGTCATGTTACTCACATTCAACTTTTATTATAGTAAAATATTTGAAGATGAACTTCCCTTTTGAGGTGGAAGCCAATATGTTGTAAGCGCAATGAACACCAATACAATCGAATCGTTTATGCTAAGTAATTGACTTAGAAAGTAGCAGTCTATACTGAGAATTAGTTGCTACTGGTAATGTATGTGAGCAGTATTCAAGCTGATTTTCATAAACGTTGCCAAAACTACGTACTGCACTCATGGATGGTAATCTGTCTTGAAAGGTGAGGGGAAGCATAAGAAATTCCAATAGGTGTCTCCTTGTATCTGAAACTTCACTAAAAAAGAAAATATTAAAAATCCCCCCCCCAAAAAAAAATGGGCGGGGAGGAAGCTACGTTTGATAAAATGCCTCCACCTTCCAAATTGTGGGTACACGATTGTGAGGACATGCCCCCCTTGAAATTTCCGTCCTAATGCAAAGGTTGAAGAGTTTCCCTTCCCCCTTTACTATTATTTGGGAGGGGGTGTTAATAAAATTAACATGCATTTGATTAGAGATATTGAATCAGATTTAGCGTTTTAATAATTTCACTAGAATAAATGATTCTTTCATATTATGTACGAAAAACTCTGCCAGTTTAAAAGTCTGTTATACTTCAAGAATGCTTTGTGGAGAGGGGTGTGTCTTTCAACGCATATGCAGGATTGGGGAGGGGGACATTTATGGCCAGAAAATCGGAAATTGACAGAATGCGAGAGAGAGAGAAAAGGGATGATCTGAAGACAGTGTAGACGTAGTGATAGATATAAAGAAAGAGAGAAAAGGCAAAAACGTGGAGAGTTTTATTGAGTTGAATGACAGAGAGTGAGAGAGAGAAACAAAGCTAAATCTTTTAAAATGAATTTCTTATAATCAACGAATGGACAACAAAAGAGGAGAGTGGTTATAGAAGATATGCTATAGAGAAGAAATAAAGATTGTTGAGTGAGTGAACTGATTTCAGCATTACTTCATGATATAAAATGTAACCAATTGACACCCAGTATTGAGGAAGGTTCGGTGTAAAAATGTCAGAGGTAAAAATGTCAGAGGTAAAAATGTCAGAGGTAAAAATGTCAGAGGTAAAAATGTCAGAGGTAAAAATGTCAGAGGAAAAAATGTCAGAGGAAAGAATGTCAGAGGTAAAAATGTCAGAGGTAAAAATGTCAGAGGTAAAAATGTCAGAGGTAAAAATGTCAGAGGTAAAAATGTCAGCTCTGAAAATGCCGAAGTGAACGTGTTACAGGTAAGAATATTGAATTTGAAATTAGGAAGAGCACGAGATATTAAAAAAAGGATTCATACTGTATAAATGGAGTGATCACAATAATACTGCTCTCTGTAAAAGTGTGTATGTTCAGTCATTCGACTGGCCTTCCTGTCTTACTCATTTGATGTGAAAGTGATAATGCTGCCACATTCAACCACATAATGAGACCAATCTTGTTTTGGCCGGGAGAACATCCTGGTATGTGCGCATTGCCCAAAAGTGTTTTGATCTTCCGAGCACTTGTTTATTTAGCTGACTCCAAATATAGCAGCAAGCGAATGCCCAGTTTCCTCTCTGTGTTTAAGATTCGGCCTCTTGACACGATTGACTGTGAAACATATTTATGACAATTTCAGCAAGCGATAAGTAAATCGCGCGTTTTGGGTAAGAAATATAGCATGGGATGATGTTCATCAATTTCTTTGTGAGATTAATTAAGTTACAGGATTATATCTAAATGATTTATGATCTTAAGTGGAATGACAGAATGTTAGATGAACTTAAGAACTTAAGAAGGGATATCCACGTTTGATGTTTTGCATATGCTAACACAATTATCTAATTGAATAATTCTCTTTAAAAGTTGTAAATTCCGCAGCGTATCGGATGAAATAATACAAAATATCGAGAAATAGATCGAATTAACGATTCAATTTCGCTTACTTCCTATTCTTCCTTACGTATAAGGACAATAATATTGAAGCATTCGTTCACATATACCACGCTTTATTGGAGTGGGGGGGGGGGGGGGAGCTTATGAAGAGGAATGTACATCGCGCAGTCGTGTGGAATGTGTGTGGTCAGCTACTCGTGTTACCAACCCAGTTTTTTCCCACCATCGTTTTTACAATGCCCGTCCCCGCGGTGAAAACGAGGGCAATGCGCGCATACCAGAACGTTCACCCCGCCAACACCATAACCGTTATTTCCAAATGGCCAAGACAAGGGCATTCAAGTATAGACACAGTATGTTTACAGAAAATATTTGAATATATCCCACTCCCCATAATTTCTATAATTCAGTATTCGTATACCTGAAACATGTCACTTAAACATTTCCAAATCTGGCATACCTCTGACATTAATTTTTTACCTCAGACATCTTTACCTCCAGATGACATACTTCTGACATTTTTACCTCTGACATTTTTACCTCTGACATTTTTACCTCTGACATTTTTACCTCTGACATTTTTACCTCTAACATTTTTACCTCTGACATTTTTACCTCTGACATTTTTTTTCCTCTGACATTTTTACCTCTGACATTTTTTCCACTGACATTTTTACCTCTGACATTTTTACCTCTGACATTTTTACCTCTGACATTTTTACCTCTGACATTTTTACCTCTGACATTTTTACCTCTGACATTTTTTCCTCTGACATTTTTACCTCTGACAATTTTACCTGCCACCTTGAGGAAATGGACTGGCGGGGGGGGGGGGGGGGGGGGGCACGGGCCTAATATGGTCTACGGGGGTGTGTCGCTGAGATGAGTCGCTTTTTTGGAAGAAATCCCTAAACATGTGGTATAGTTTCGAGTCGGAAAATCCCTAAACATGCTCCTCACTTTTTTAAAATCAGCAATTCTATATTGTTTAGAGTACACATCCGAGAGTCGGGAAATCCTTTAACACGCCCCTTACTTGTTAAAAATGATTAATTTTTTTCTTTAGAGTAGGCCTATACATCCGAGGTGCATAATCCCTAATAATGGGTGCCCTTCTCTGCCAAAATGACCATTAAACATGGGTACGATTATGAAGGCTTCAGCGACACACCCCCGTCGGCACCAAATTGGAGCCCCAGGATGAACTGCCGTCTGCAAGAATAGAGTTTGCTCAAAATGATTATCAAATGAGTTTATATTAATCCTTATCCAAAAGAAAACTGAAAGAGAGAGAGAGAGGGGGGGGGGGATGATCACACACATAAGGAAATGGATTGAGCATAGCAGTATAGTGTATGCTTACAAAATTCGGAATTATGTTTGAATAAAAGAATTTTAAAACAATAATGGTACCAAACAGCTGCAGGGGAATGATTCGTAAATGCCATTCTGGCTCAAAACAGAAGACTTTTTTTCACCGGAATCAAACATTGAGATTTTATGCTGCATTTCCTTCATTCGGGAAGCTTTATACATATTGTCAGTAAAAAGTGGATACAATAAAATATCGTCTTGCAAGCTGGCAGCAAGGCACCTTCGTTCTGTTCATGTAGGTAGCAGACGACGCAACAGACTGGGAGGGAACTATTTTGATCCCCATGTTTGACCTTTGACCCCGCGCCCCATACCTTGTACATACGCGTGTCGCCACTCTCTCTATAAATCCACTCTGAGTCAGTGTTGCTATTAGGAAGGTTCACTGCGCTTATTTTTTGTGACCATGATTTTCTCAGATTTTCTCTCAGAGAGGTTTTTCAGTAGATTGTAGAGTTGATTTTTTTTCTATTTGAAAATTTTACCACTTTTGAATAAAAAAATTTGAAATAAAATCTTATGGCAAATAATGTTTTAATGCTTTTATTTTATTTTAAGGAAGAAAAAAGCTAAAATAGCGATAATTTTATAATCTTGCTTTTTGATACAATAATATGGATTTGTGAGGTTGATAACGTTCTTCTGCTAGATTTCGCTGCTACTGTATACTACTATAGATCCACTCTGCTGTACTGTGTGTATACTGTGGTCTGATGCCCCTTGTCTGCGCAGTGCCCAAGTCTGCGCATACGCGTAACGGCGCGATTCTAACATCACAAAAAACGCAACGAACACAATCATCTTTAAATCAATTTTAGCAATATGTATCACTGAAAAAATTACGAAAAACGGGCAAAAGGCGTCTATTTTATGTGTTTTTACTCACATGCCTTGAAAATGCCACTTTCATGCAAAAAATCCCGAATTGCGTGTAAAGTGAATGAGTGCGCAGACAAGGGCACCTTCCTCTTTTTAGCGTCAAATTTACACCATCGCCTTTTCTTGTAAAAATCACATTGTTCTAGTTCAGATTTCGATGAGATTTTCGGCACAGTTACTCCCTAGGATATGAGAATTAAAATCAGGTCAGCCATTAGAGGAATACAAAAAGGAAAGTTTGTCACTTTTAAGTGAAATATTAGGTGCGCAGACAAGGGTCCCCCCATCATACTGTCGATGTCGCGAGTCTAGTCGGCTAGATCTATATCATCATGCGATGAAAAATATCCGCCTCGTCGGAGTCCGAGAAAGTGAACAAAGTTGGACCAGGTATGATTTGAATTATGAAATTTAATGTTAGATTTACTTATTTGAAATGATAATTAATCAAATTTGGCAATTGAGGGGAATAAGGGACCGACTGTCTGCATGCAAATTATTGTCTAGATTCTAAGCTTAACCTCCTAGATTTAATTTTTGCCAACCCGCGCCTGTGCCTGCGGGCCCCCTGCGGCAGTCCGCGTGCGTGCGAAGTTTACTTCGGCCCGTTTTCCGATCGTTCTGGGGCTAAAACTTAAGTCTAGGTCTAGTCAATCAAGACAATTATTATTAGGCAATTTCTTTGTGATCAAATCCAATAACTTATTAAAACTGTCAGCAGTATCGTGAAATATGCCCGCTCTAAAAATGTTCTAAGTTTCTTTTAGGGTTAGCCGGTTGGGTAACAACACCAACGTTTAACTCGTCTCGAGTAGATCTAGACTTAGCCCCGGATCGGAACGAACGCTGCTACGGCTACGCGTTCGGGCTGCCGCAGTAACATAGCCATAACTTTATAGGCCAGACATACCAGATTCTTTTTGCCTTTTCTTTTATGATAGGAGAGACCAGCCATTTATGACTTATGTCATGCTTGTAAGGATCCTCCAACTAATTTGTACAATTTTATTGTTTGATTGTAAATACCTTTTTATCTTGATGTGGTTTGTAGTGATATGAAATGAAAATGAAAATTACATTTGAAATTTTTGTAGGGTTAACACATTATATCTGCAAAAAAAAAAAAAAAATCCAAAGTCATGGACATTGATAATGTAAAAAAAAAAAAATCAAATAATTTGCATGACTTGTCAACCTGTGAATGCCATTCACATGAAATTATGTCTTGTTTTTCAAAATTTTGAAGAAATCTCCATCATTGACATTGTTATTTCTTTTTCTTTTCAGTAACAAAGTTAGGGTCTGTTGAAGATCAAGCTCCTGTAGCCACTATGGCTATGCCCAGGCAAGATCAACAAATTGCTCATGGCTCAACCTCCCAGCCAATCTTCACCATCTAAACAGAGAACATTGTCGCCTATCTCTGAAATAAAAGAGCTGCTAAAGATACTGATCCAGATGCTGGGCAGAAAATGTTTGGTAGGTTTTATGTTTGTTAGGTCAAGTCCTACCCACATCAGCTTTTAAACTCCTTCTGGCTAGTCATTACCGCTGGAAAAGCTTCAATAGCTTTTGTGTGTATTGGCCTGCATTTTGGTATGCTCGATAATTCATACATGAGAGGAAAAGAATTATTTAAAATTTAAATTTCAAGTCTGAATCCCCAAATCTGTGGCACATTAAGAGTTGAAGAGTCCCTGAATCAGATAATCTAGCAAATTTAAGAAAATTATATCTTGCTTAGGGCAATTTTGTTGTTTGCTTTGGACCCATGCAATGGTGAATGTTTGATAGCCTACAGTCACACACAAGTTTGATCTTATGTGCTCCTACCCTCTTTTTAAGGAAATCAAATAAAAATCACAGAGTGAAAGTTGAGTAAAATTAGCCATTGGCATGATTGGATCAAAATTACAAAAATTTACATTTAAACAAGGATATTGCATGTACATGTATGATTTAACAATTTTCATATCCCCCCTCAGAAGAGTGAAAGTTGAGTAAAATTAACCATTGGCATGATTGCACCAAAGTGACAAAAATTTACATTTAAACAAGGATATTGCATGTACATGTATGATTTAAAATTTTCACATCCCCCCTCAACATAAAATCACTTAATTGTTTAAGTCATGTAGGTTTGCATTTTCATATATTTTACAAAATTATAAATCTTTGCACTTTTAGTTTTGAGCTATTGCAAAAATATTTTAATACTTCTTTAAAAAAAAACTTATTTGTTATTATATTATATTATTTTTTCTCTTTTTTCTTTTCAGAAGATTCTGTTGATCAAAATCCTGTAACCCCTAGACAATCAAAGAATTGCTCATGTCTCAACCTGCCATGCCACCCTTCACCACCTATAAAGAACAGAGCACATCACGGCCTTTGTCCGAAATGTAAGGAGCTGCTGATACTGAACCAGATCTATGCTGTTCAGAAAATACTTGGTAGATTTTATTTCTTTTAGGTCAAGTCCTACTTGCTTTTCAAGCAAATTGAATAATCAGAGAAAAATATGTTTAAGTACTATTAACGTTAACTTATTGCTCATGTAAATGATTAAAACATTAACCATAATTTACTGATGACCATCACCTTCCATCCACACTCCTAATTGTGCAATATCATATTTTGTTCATTTTAACATGTCTGTAGTATTGAATTTAGAAGTGCATTCTTAATAAACTAAGGGTTTGCATTAGGACGTACCTTTCCTACTTTTTCTTGATGTTAATTGTATATATATTATACTTTATAACTCAAGTAATACTCATTCTGGGGTACAATATTCTTATGTAGATGTGTAAGAGATTCAGCAATGTTTCACCATCATTCAGTGTGTTTAATGTTTATTTGATTTAATATGAGCAGGTGGATGGATATACTTTATTGACGGTGCAAATGATGTTGCACACTCTCATTTCTTTGTGTATTTTATTCATTAAAAAAATGTAAGGATGGACCTGCCATTTTAGTATACAAGTAAGTCACCAGCCCATTCACTGCCGTTTATCTCGTCAGTGCTGGTGACTTCTTTCCACTCTCATAGACTTTGTACACAGTGCGAGCGCACACGTAAGAAGAGAGGTGACTTATTTCATGATAAGGCCATTGGCTTAGTGATTTATAAGTTTAAAATGTGTGAAATTCAAAGCTAATTATACTTTGAAATTAAATGTCAGATTCCCATGAAAATTTACAGCACCTTTGATTAGGAAAACAGATTTGTTCTAGGTCAGTTCTTCCATTGGGTTGGATTGGATGGGAAATTCGTTCAGTGCTTCACTTCATTTGTACAAACTATTTCAATTTGTGAGACAGTAGTTAGAATTAATTATCTCTATTATAATACTTATATTATTGTGATTATTTCTTCAGTCTTCTTTAAGTTATTTAATTTTTCAAATAACTCTAGAAATTAGCTTTACTTTTTTCTTAACTATACATACATTGTATTATATGTATCTTTCTCTCTTACCTTTTGAAATATAAATGTATGAATATAACTAGATATAAAAAGATATTGGTCAGTTGTGAGAAATGAAATGGCAATGCATTAGTTAGCTTATCAAGCCTGACCATTTTAACCTCTATTACCGAAATCGGTTTGATATTGAGTTGATAACACCTAAATAACCAATTTGAGCCAAGGGAGCTCCCCATAAAAAGCGAAACAGAAACTGCCATTTCACATCAAATACTTCCTTTTCTATTGTACCCTATTCTTCTGTTATTAAATTTGGTTTGATTTTTTAAATTGTACAAGTAATTGGGGTTTAATAAAATCAGTGACAGTGAATAATTCAACTCGCAATATGTAATCACAGTCGTAGCCTTGATAATGTTTAAAGCACATTAAATAAAAAATAGTTTTATAATTGAATGTACAATTACACCTGTCTATCTTTTATTCTAGGGCGTAACTTGGATGAATTGAATCGTAAATCGAAAGAGCCTGGGAACAGAATATGAGAGAGTAAGAGTATACAAAAGAAAAAAAAGAATGAGAGAGAATATTAAATACCTGGGATAGTGAGGTTTGATAAAAATGGGAGAGAGAAGAAAAAAAAAGTCGGGGTGATAGAAAGAGTGGGGGAGAGTGAGGGAGGAAGAGGAAAAATATAAAGAGAGGGAGAAATGGTGAAAAAAAAAGTTTCCAAAGAGGTTGAGTTGGGGGAGGGGTATCAACATCATTCGATGTGATGTTCCCTATTTAATGAGAATTACCCTACCTCCTTCGCCTTTCCGGCAGCCTTGTTGGAGAAGATTAAAATGACACATGAGGTCTCAATAGAAGTGGTGGTGATGTCAAACTCAAATTAACTCTGCTCTCCTCGCAAAAAAATAATCAAATCAAGATAAATGAATCCATAAATACATAAAGTAATTAACTAATTCATTCGTGCATGTCATAAAAAAAAACAAAACTTAAATTAATCGAATTGGTAAATATTTGAATAAATGGGTAAGAAATACAAGATGAATTCATAAATAACCAAAATCAGTGATAGGCTGGAAAAAAAAAAAAGAATTTGAATACATGTCGAAATTTTTGCCCCTAACATTCGCCGTCCGTTTTGTTGTAGTGGTTCGTTTGTTTTTGTTTTTTTCATTATAGTAAATTACAAGTATGGACAAGTCATGCCATGTCAGCGCTTCTACGTCCTCGGGCACGTAAGTCCAGTGCCCTCTGTACCTTACCCAGGCGCCTGGGCAGGCGCTAGCTAGCTATACCGTACCGTAAACAAAGCTTAGCAGACGACGCATCATATTTGCATGTTGATGGATCAGCGCACAGATTTTATTCAATTTCAGTAGTACGCCCGCAGCGAGGGAGAGGTACCCCCTATCCCGAAATGCATTGCGCGTGGTCACAAAATCAGCTTGGCAAAAACGTCATAAATTTAGCACACTTGTAAAATCACTGATAACAGTGGTCACTAATTACTGAAAGATTATAGATTTTAGAAACATATTTTTCAAGGTATCAAATACTTAATTTTGTTTTGCATAATTTATGCTTTCAATATATATTTTTATTTATAATTCGAAAAATCTTATTCTTGTCATAATCCCTCTTTTTGTTTTCATGTCGCTACTACTCCGTCATTGTATTATATCGCTTTAAGGTTTTATTGGCATGACTACCGAAATGTGCGCGCACTTCAACTGCTTGCGCGTATGAAGTGAACCTTCCTAATAGCAACACTGAAAAGTGTTGACGCCCTCTACGTTCGTTGGCCTAGATCTAGTAGATATGCGCACTGAAACCAATTCCATAACGCGAGAGGGCAGCAGACTGTAGACAAAACTCACAGCATGCAGTGTGCACCCAATATGCAGATTTCTCCCGGGGGAAGGGGGGGGGGGGGGTTCACTTTCATTTAAGAGTGGATGTCTGCGAGAAAAAAAAAAGGCGGAAAAAGGGTATTTTTTCAGGGGTAGGCGCGGAACGCGTCAAAAACGCCCCAAAATTAAAACAGCCCCCTAAATCACGATAATCTAAACCCGGAATCTAAAACGCGAAAAGGGTATGTAATTTGCACCGACTTAGAGACCGACTGTAACAAGACCCGTGAACGGAAAATCCTATAACGCCTGTGTAAAACATAATGAGACAGTGAATTATCTCGAGATAAAAACGGCTCCAAACTTTCAATGGACCACACTAACACACTCGAGATATGAAAATGGGATTATCCTCGTTTAGGGTGTGCAAATCTGGGACATCTACAGAAAATCCGTGTTTAGGGTGTCCTAGCGGCCTGCCCTTGAATCCTCGTTTAGGGTGCTTTTTAGGACGATTCTCGCGGATGCCTCCACTCTTCAGTGGAAGTGACCCCCCCCCCCCCCCCCCCGGAGATTTCTCTGAGTGTTTGCAATGAAATCAGGGAAGCTCAGGTGGCAGCTGTGCGGTGCTTATATGCAACAACAATGGGAGAAAGCTTAAAAATTGGAAGCTAACAGAGTGCGAAATTCACTCGCCTTTGACTCATGAAGTCTACACCAAAGACATTGGTTACAAGACAAATTACTCTCACCTACTTCCGTAATACGTTTTGGCAAGGGTAAATGCTGTGTTTAAAACGGACTCGGAAAAATGCGTCCGCCATTGATATACGTGTGAAAAGATGTCTCATTTCTTCTTGATATTTCATATCTAAAACTTTGTTCTTAAGCCTGATTTTTTTTCACGAGCGGAAGGATGGATAGATATGAAAACATTTCTTGATTCTTTATTTTCAATAAATTGCACTATAAATCCCAAGGATCATGCTTGCTTTTTGATTGAGTCATCTGCCATAGGGCTAACACGTGAAAACAAGGATCTTAAGAATGATTATTGTTTCCCTATTGTTATCTTAAATTTATGGCAAATGTAACTTACATGTAATTTGAGATTGAAAAAGCTTGCTGAAGGCTCAAAAAGTGAAAGAGATCCCCCATAAATCTGCATGCTTTAATTTAGTCTTCCAGCTGCCATTAACACGCAAAAACAGGGATTTTGAAATGATTTTGATTCCCACAGATTTATTCATATTTAAGAAAGAATTGATTTACATGAAATTTCAAGCTCCGGAAATATGTAATTGAGGCTCGATGATTCTAGTAAACCCTTCATAAATCCCCGGGAATATGCATGCTTTTGACCCCCCAAAAGCCTCGCCCGCCTTAGGTTTACACGCAAAACAAGCAATTTTCCGATGATTATTATTCATATAGTTTTTATTTGTAGATATAAAAAATGTGAAATGTATGCAATTTGGGACTTTGAATAAGCTAACTGAAGGCTAAAAAAAAATGAAAACCTCCAAAAAATCCCTGGGAATATGCGTCCTCAATCAAATTCGATCACAGTCTGTCATTTATCCTCATTCTTTGTTTAGAGTTCTCAGTAAAAAATTTAATGTGTGATCGGGACTGGGATTTATTCGAGATGCAAGGAAACAAGAACAGGCCCCTGGCAGCGCCGGGGGTTCTGCAGCACACCCCAATGAATTTTTTTAGGGTTGCAATTTAAAAAAAATATATATTTATTTATTTTTGGGGGGGGGGGCTATCGGTGCTGGGGGTGATGCAGCACTCCCTGATTTTCATGAGGGGTAACATTGCACCCATCAGAATAAGTTATTTCCCAATCCCATCTCTATACTTCTCATTATCAATAGAATTACACAAGATGTTTAGGGGCAGCAAGCACTGTTATTGAGAGATGCTCGAATATCATAATATTTGGTCAGCGAGGTGTCCGACTATATACCCTGGAATTCTGCAGGAATATGTTCATAATGAAAGTTATCTAGTGTATTTCGGTGACCAATCTACTTTTTAAATGAAATGGAGCTTTTGTAGGTTAATATAGCTCGCTTCGCTCCCTTGTAGAAACAAAATGGTTTAGGTCGGCAAATTTAGAATTCTTATAGAGAAATATATCGTATTTTGATGACGGCCATGAAAAAAGAGGTTATTATCTCGCTCGCTGCTCCCGCTCGTATGATATTTGGATAAAGGATGGATCGGGAAAGCAAACAAATTGGCAAGCTAGGTGGCCGAATTATATCTTATATACCCATAGTGTATTTTGATGACGAATTATCACTTTTACTATAAAAGTTATATTTTCCTCGCTCGCAACGCTCGCTCTGTGATATTCAGATACAAGAAAAGGAAAAGGAAAGCAAAAAAAAAAAAAAAAAAATCCAGCATACAGCTGAGGTGACCGAATGTACATATATTTATTATATTTCTAAACATGTTAAGTGTATTTCGATATCGAAATACATGTAATACCTCTGTCGTCGAAAGAATGCGTTTTTCCTCGCTCGCTTGCCTTGATTGTAATATTTATAAACAGTGTTGTTTTGCGGGACAGCATTTGGACGAGCGAGGTGCCAAAATAATTAAATTCATATTTGGCAGCAAGGTGATCGTGTCATTCAGATATCCAAAAGGCCTATGTACAGTGCATTTTGATGACAAAATGAGGCTTCATTCATAACTAGAATGGCTTTTTTTTTAGCTTGCTCGTTTAGAATGCAGTATAACTGCCTGCAAATTTAGGGCTTACAAGCCCCCTCCCCATTCATGTTCCCCGAATACTGAAGCGCTTCTTGCTTAACGTGCGGTAACCTAACCGAACCGGTGGCTCAGGGACTCAGCACCCATGTGAAAATGAGTTGGGCTACTATCTGCACAAACCAAGTATTTTTTTTTCACATTTGTTTCTGTCTGCCTACTCTTTTATCTACGATGGACTAAGCAGTGGTAGTATGTGAGTTCAGTAATAATAAGCCAAGAACTGACCTGTAACGTGACCCGAACCAGTCAACAACACGTTAATATTTTCAAATCATTAATTTTTCGGGAAAACACTAGAAAGATTTTGAGAGGTTAAAGTTTCTTGTGGCTATTCTACGGCTAATAATTGAAATAATAATGTTTATTATTACTATCATTATCTTATTATTGTGATTTGAAACACAGGTAAAACCACTGGGGCAGGTTGTAACACCCCGTTACAATATGTGCCCTATGTGTGTCAGTGTGTACAATATCTCTCCCCCCCCCCCCCCCAATACCAAGCCCCGCACCATCACACTTTACACGCCAAATGTTTTTAAAACAGCAACATTTCGCACAGTACCTGCCATTTTTTATCACTTCGAAACCTCTCTCCACTATGACAAAAATATTGCAAAATTCAAATTTTACTTTCTAAGCTCAAAAACATAATTTTGAGATAACTCTACTCTGCTGTATTCATTCCTGGTGATTTCTTGTGCGAAGCAAGATTGGTCAACATATCAGGCTAGTTTTCGCAGGTTTGGCATTATGGTGGAGTAAAATGCTATGTTACAATTTACCCCTGTTACTTCTATCCCCGGTCTCCCCCACTAAAGTTAAGCCATATTTTTGAGGAGAGTAAGCCGACTTTGTTTTAGTTTTCACTGAGCGAGTAAGTAGCTGAAAATGAGTACATCACAACGCAGTAATGTTTCAGCTCATCTTCTATGCTAAGAGGGGGGGGGGGGGTGAAGGGGTGCTAAGCCTGGGCAAAAATACATTTTGAGAGGGGTAGGCCCCTGAAGGTGAGGAGGACGGTGTGAACTTATTCGATCAAATTCGGTCATTTATCCTCATTCTTTGTTTTAGTACAAGTGTCTCAGTTACCCTATTTCATTCTAGATGCAAAGAAATAAAATGTAAGTTCGTTTAAAGAAATGATAATGCTGCTCACGTTGCGAGTACTAACTCTATTATATATTTAAACCATAATTATTTTTTAGGAGAGTATGCTGACTTTCTTTTAGTTTCAGTGAGCGGGAAAGCTGTTAAGCTAAAAATGAGTTTCTTACAGCTGTATTGTTATGGTCGAGATTGTTAGAGCAGAGAGGTGCAATAGAGATGTTTCAGAGATAGCTAGCTTCCCCACACCACCTCGACACTGAATCCGTAAGAAAAAAAAATGACCTTGATCTTCCTCCGTATGCCAGGGGCCGGGTCTTTTCCATAATAACTATATGAGTGAGTGAAAACTTGGGGGCAGAAAAATATAGGTTACAAAAAAAGTTTGGAAATTTCAGCAACATTTTGTAAACCACTTGACTGTATCGAATTAGGAATAAACCACGTTAAAATTTAATGGGAGGTGGGGGGGGGGGACTGCCCCTTCCCCTCACATTAGTAAGTGACATTATACATGTACTATGAGGCCATTCTCCAAAAAAGTGTGCAAAAACGCAATTTTCTTGTCGCCAGCATGTTCGTAGAGTCTTAATAGCTAATTCGTCGCTAGGAAGTATTTTTTTCTGTTTAAAATCATTCTAGAGGTTAGACCTCTAAAATATACATCAACAGAGCTATCAGGACACAACGGATGATATCAGAAATACAAGCAGAAGTTATATATTACCTTCAAAACCCATGTCGCCAGCAAAGGAAGTGCTCATATACCCAGTTCTTACTCTTTAACATAATGATTGAAAACAATTATTTTGCCTGTCATTCATTGCCCCTCATGACTTGTGTCTGAGTTATGTATAATATTATGTAACAATATGGAGTTTTGATTTTCTCTTGGAGCTCATTTAGACTATGTCGCCAAAATTAATTGCAGTCAAATACGTTACCTTTTTTTGATACTCTTCAGAGGTCAAAATAATGTCGCATAGCCGTGTACTTAAACATATTACACCAACTAAACCTTGTGAATATATGACACCATGAAATATTAATCGAATCTCTTGCTACAAAAATTTATACAGATCCAAACACTTGGAAAACTAGCGTTACGATGAGCTGGTATCAGATGCGTTACTTAAACTTTTCTTTATTATGAAAAAAAAATGCTGTAAATTGATGCAAAGCTTAGGTACTTTGGAATACTTATGTTATAAGTTTAATCACACACCAAAGATTAAATAAGAACATTATTCTTTTTGTGAAAATACTGCGAGAACGGAAACGGCACATCAGATACGTTACGTCAAATACGTTACCATCGGGCTACTGATAAAATTTGTCACACAGCATGGTCAATGCTACGGGTCTTGAGGAGCTGATTTTAACATTTCGGACTGTGTGATATACTTTTTGTAAGCATTGTGGCTTTAACACCTGTCAGTCTGCATGCAATTAGATATGGTAACGTGATCTGATCAGATCAGATCAGTAAGTATACCTGTAAAGGTGCTTATTTCTCATTTATAGTCTATGTCTGTATTTCATATGATAATCATAAATATAAATTTCAACCTTTTCTGCTGGCATATTCCCCGCCTTCTCTCTCGATCATTTCCTTTATTCTCAATTATTTTCTGATCAGGATGGTAACGTATCTGATTGGATAATTATTTACTACTAATCTGTTGATTTCCAATTTTCTTTGGGCATTATTTTATGCGGGAATAGGTATTGAAATTATGCATATTATTATCATCATAATAATATTCATTTTCACCGTCTTTCGTAACTACAAATCCTAGAACTATATATCAGAAAAACATTGTAGTTTTGTAGTTTATTGTTTTTATTCATATTTTAACATATCTCATTATATTATAGACAGGCATATCTCCATGCTACAGAAGAGTGAAATCTCTTATCCATGTAAAAATCATTCTTCACTGATAGAAGTATGTTGCTTTCATCAGTATAGTCGTATTTATATATTTTACAAATGTTTATGTTTTATATATTACACTTATTGGGATTGTTGTTTCATGGAACTTCCGTTGCGTCAGATACGTTACCATACACCGTTCTTCTTTGCATCCATATTTCTTTAAAACTAGCCGAAATAATATGTGCCATTTGTGTTTTATCACAAGTATAATACTTATTCATAACGTTTCATGTATAATCAATGAGATTATTGATGAAATCAAACTACCAGATAGAAAGTCAAGTTAGGGCTACATTTTCAAGCAGAAATATATTCACATTTTCTGCCTTTTATTTAACTTTCACATTATAAATCACGATCATTTTTATGAAGGAAAGATCAAGGTTGACCTCAAATTGTTTTCATGATGGTGGTATATATTCTAACTTGTAATTTGACATAAATGATGAAGATTTGAAGCAAGAATAAGCAGACTATCAAAGATTTTCGAAGATACTACCTCTGGTATCGTATATGCGATTAAGGTTTGAAATGTTAATTCAGGTTATTTTGTTTGAGACAATTTCTTGAAAAAATGTTGCTTGCCAAAAAGTGCCCATTGATTGTTTGGTATTCTTAAGGAATTAAAGTTTCTGAATACATAAGACTTTTATGAAATCCGTGATGTTGAAATTTTGACATGTTTCCAACTCTAACCGCACACTTAATCGGAGAATGGCCCTAATGGTCAGTGATTACGTAACTCCCAATGTACATAGACTGCTAATCTTCAGCTGTGACGCAATTGCATGATTCATCAATATTTCGGAAGAAGAGGTATGGTATATGCTCACGTTGTCCGTTTTGACGCGCCTCGTGAAATCTACCATTCAGCATCCCCGTTCCTTAAAATAAAATAAAAAAAACACCATCGTTCCACTTAAAAACTGATAATGGCAGGCTTCAGATCATCCTCGCCTTCGACTTCTGCTCTGCTGTCTGCATTGCTGGTCATATCGTCTTTCCTATTGCTGCCCGTATCTGCCAATGACCTTGGTGAGGACCAGCAGCCAGTAATCAAGACGTCTACGGCTACTCTCCGCGGGCGGCGTTTTCGGGTCCGCACGAAGCAGGTGCCTGGTTTCGAGCGCTTTGTGGATGTCTACTCACGCATTCCGTATGCCGAGCCACCAGTAGGTGATCTCCGCTATGCCCGCCCTGTCCCCAAGTCGATTGAAGGCGACTTCGACGCCACAAGAGATCCAATAGGGTGCGCTCAAGTAAAGAGCCCTTTCTTCGTCTTGGATCTTCCTTTTTCAGAGGACTGTCTTTATCTTGATGTGACCGTCCCACAACCACAGGTAGAGACCTAACTTATGTGAAAAATTTTATTATTACACTTTACAGATGAACCTACTGTCGATCATGTCGATTTAGCTTTCTGAGAAGTATTAAGAGAGCATGTAGAGAATATCTAATAGATAAGAAGAGAAGGAATAAACTGTATACTGGAGACAGTACCTTGCATCCAGCTGTATATTTGAAAGAGCTCTGTCTTTGTTTTCCTTCTTTCCTCTTTCTGTGCTTTTTCTTCTGCTTCTTTAGATCTTAAATCCTCTATATCTCATCTCTCTTTCCCTCATGCAATCCCACATTCTCCTTGATCCTGTTTGCTTGAATACTTACATACATGTTTAAGATCTGCCCTTTCACTTTTCCACATACAGTGGTGGCACCAGGATTGTTAAAGTGGGGGGGGGGGGGGGCGGGGGGCAAATGAAGGGCAAAAGAAAATGTGGGGGCAGGGGCAGTCAAATTTACAAACGTTCTCATTTTTATTTTGCGAGTGAGTAAAGCGAGCGAGCCAAAAATAATGACTTTTCTGGTTTTTAATCGCATTTTCAAATAGAAATTCTAAAATATGATGAGCGAGCGAAGCGAGCAAGCTAAAAAATAACCACTTTTCTGGTTTCTAATCACATTTTCAAATAGTTATTCTACAATAAGATGAGCGAGCGAAGCGAGTGAGCCAAAAATAACTAATTTTCTGGTTTTTAATCGCATTTTCAAATAGATATCCTAAAATATGATTAGCGAGCGAAGCGAGGAGCGAGCCAAAAATAACCACTTTTCTGGTTTCTAATCACATTTTCAAATAGATATTCTACAATAAGGTGAGTGAGCGAGCCAAAAATAACCACTTCTGTTTTTCAATTGCATCTTCGAATAGAGATTTTAAAATAAGATGGTTATTTATGACATTATTACAAGTTTTCATTTCTTCCTTAAAAAGTGGGGGGATGTTTGTACACACTCCTCTCTCTCAAAATATTGGGGGATATATCCCCCACCCCCTGGGATTTATGCCATGGGGCAGACTTTGAGTATTTGTTCTCCACGTCCCCCCCCCCCCCCCCACACACACACATATTGCTGACAATTGAATACACGCCATGTACTGTAGTTAACAATTACATTAGCTTGTGTATTACACACTGAAATGTCTGCCTTACTATAAGATATAACAAGCGATATAAACTTAGTTATTACAAACTAATAGTGTGAGAAGAAGCCAACAGCGTCTGAGTTAGAAAATTTTCAAGTTTTGAAGAGCGGAAAATGGTATTTTAGAGCACTTCTCAGCTTGAATGTGATGCTTATGACAGCATCTACTTATTTACAAATCTACTGTATAACTTTTCTTTTCAGTCCTCAAAATTTCGGGGGCTCCCCATGCCCCACATTGGTGCCGCCACTGTCCACATAAGAACTGAATGTTTTTGAAATTTCATTTTGGGGATGCCTTTGCCATCCTTAAAATTTGAACTACATAAAATACAGTGAAAATCGTGGAAAAGCAAAGCAAAATCCAATAAAACGACCGTGCATCAGCGGAAAAGCTAGATCAAACCTGTTCGTAGTGTTTAGCGTGTGTTCGCCATGTTCGCCAAGCTTTATCTGCATACTGCATGTGCGTGTATTTAGGGTAACTTATGTTTTTTTTAAGATTGTTACTATTTACAATTGCTTTATCATGTTTTGTACATGCCACTGAAGAACACAGAATTCGAAGTTTAGAACACACCGAAGAACACGGAATTTGCATTTTAGAAAAACGGAAAACTGGGGACTTTACATGTACCTTAGTTAACTACAGCTCTGATAGCACCTCATATCAGAACTACAGTCTATTTTCTCTTTTTCTCTGAAGGGAAATATAG
The DNA here is from genome assembly GCA_029962745.1 of Echinometra lucunter. Classification (NCBI taxonomy): domain Eukaryota; kingdom Metazoa; phylum Echinodermata; class Echinoidea; order Camarodonta; family Echinometridae; genus Echinometra; species Echinometra lucunter. The sequence goes on from CM057166.1 coordinate 16,422,134, forward strand.
CATTTGAGTTATTAAAAAGGAAACCCAGCTCAGGATCTTGGGATTTCATGTTTTATGGTATTAACTCCTCTGGGTTACCATAGCATAGCTACCAAATACTTACATGCTATTGGATGACAGAATATACTTGAATATACATTACATAAAGATTTTCAAGTCAAACTTTAGTGTGTACAGGCATTGACCCTACTGGTACAGGTATGGAGAATGACACACCATACAAATCTGAGGGAGCATTTTTAGTTGCAAGTCATCACGTACCATAACAACCAAGTTCAGCTGATCAGATTTGAATACCCTCTCTAATTGAAAAACTATTAAAGGTAATCAGTCACTGCCAATCAAAATTAACCCTTTCCATGTGTTTCACAAACTGGCCAATGCAAATTGGCCAGTTTGAACAATGATTGTTCTAGAGTTATTAAATTTTATGTGACGTGAGGCATTGGAAGAATGAAACAAGTAAAACGCATAAAGGCAATTATCTTTTTTTTTTAATTTCTGCTAAAACATGGAATACAGGTAGGTGAAGGGAAGTATTTCTTCTTTTCAAATGGGACAAGAGTTGAACAAAAAACAATGTTTTATTTGCAAATGTTTTTACCATATTTGAGTACAGTGCTGGTGCTTCTTTAATGGGAATGAACTTTTTATTCCCAATCTAGTCTGAAAATGCAGCAGTCATGGTGTGGATCCATGGTGGTGGCTATCATGTTGGAGCTGGTAGAGTATCATACAAGGATACTTTTGTTCTATGCTGCCAGAGCCGATGTTATCCTCGTCACCATGAACTATCGTCTCGGCATGCTTGGCTTTATGACAACTGGTATGAGTACCTCGTTCATTAAAGAAATATCTGATGCAATGTATTAGTCACATATTGGTTTTAAAAAAAACTTTATGAATAGTACCATGAATAACTCCTGTTGTATGTGTGCAATGATGGCTTTTGGAAATTTGCCATATCCAGAAGATCGTCTTAAGTGCAAATGGGCTTTGAGATGGGTGTACTATCTCACTTTAATTAAGTTCACTTTATTCAATTCAATTCCTTCTTTAAAACTGTTTAACAACACAATTAATGAAAACATTGTAGAATATAAGATAAAACATTTGAAATAGCATGCACGTGCACATGAAATGGTAATGAAGCTAAAATGCTAAAATAGTTGGGTAAAGCTTAAACAAAAAAAAACAAAAAAAAAAAACTCAAGGTCTTGTCAGGACAGTTCCCAAATGACATAAGATATGAAATTTGGATAGCAAGAGAAAAAATGCCACTTAAGAATGGAATGAGTAATGAATTGCACAACATGATAAGTGATTAAAGAGGATAAATAGCAAAGGAGAGAAGAGAAAAAGAAAAATGAGAGAAACGGAATCTTATAAAGTACATTCAGTGAGAGTCAGATGTCATTAAAAACCGTTTATGATTTATGCTAATGCTGTTAAACGCTGTAAAAAAAAAAGGAAATTGAGGTTACAGATATTAGGAAGTGAGTTCCAAATTAAAGTTGCATGATGTCTATACAGGAAAATAATTCCATGATCATATTCCTTCTGGGATATTGATTGTTATATTTTGAATTATAATTGTGTATTGTGCTGTTCTTCATAAACTTATCAAATAATTTTGTAGGGAGTTCAGTATTTATATGCTTAGATGTAAGTATACTGTACTGTATGATAATTTAGTTGGATGAGCATTTATTGGAATAGTATAAAACCCATTTTATATATTTATTTTTCCTAGCTATTTGTAATCTCTGTAATCTCTACCCATTTGCTTGACCCATATCCAAAAAGTATGTTTTTATGCCTCCACCCGCCAAAGTCTGTTCCATTTTCATCCTCGCGATAACCTGAGAACCATTTGACAGATCATCTTCAGACTTGGCTTATGTGGGAGCTCAGTGACAATGATATTATTAGATTTAGGGGTCATGAGGTCAAAGGTCCTAGAAGTCATTGTATACATGAAAATGACTCGTTCTCGCCATAACTTAAGAATTATTTAATGGACTCAACTTCAGTCTTGGCTCATGTATGCCTGTTGCAGTGACAATGATCTAATTAGATTTCGGGGTCATGAGGTCAAAGGTCAAATGACATGGAGGTCATTACATACATGAAAATGGTTCATTCTCATGTTAACTTAGCCTTTTGATGGATCAACTTTAACTGGTTCATTGTGTATATTGGAGCGGTAATGATATGAGTAAATTTGGGGTCACAAGGTCAAAGGTTACAGAGGTCATTGTATACATGGAAATGGCATGTTCTCACGATAATTTAAGAACCATTCGACAGATCAGCTTCAAACTTGGCTCATGCATGCATATGTGAATGACAATGATCTGATCAGATTTTGGGGGTCGCAAGGTCAAAGGTCATAGAGGTCGAAGGTCACTGAGGTCAAAGGGCTTGTTCACAATAACTTAAGAACCATGAGATGAAAATGAAATCAACTTCAAACCTGGCTCATGTATGCCTATGGGGGAGTGATGATGATTTTTCTATATTTTGGCATCAAGAGGTCAAATTTCAAAGGTCACATAGGTCCTATAAATGAAGTGGCTCTTTTTGTGCCTTATATTTTGATTTCTGGCAAGGGCGGAGGCATAAATTTTGACCGCGCGCGGTCGACGATTCATCTAGTTTTTATTTAGAATTGAATTCATGATATTATAAGCGATCATTGACATCATATTCAGTAGATATACTGTTATTGTATTTTTTCGTTGCAAGTTCCATCTCTTCCAACAGTAGTTTTGTATTGTCTTTTACTTTCAAGGGGATGATTACAATGCCAGGAAATCTTGGGCTTCTAGGACACAGGCGGCAGGCGTTTACTGTGGGTACAGGAACAATATTGCCGGTAAGTTTGATAGACTGACAATGAATTATAAATTTTCTAACATTTTTCTGGAGAAATATTTTGGTTCTTCTTTTCCATATACATTTAGTGACAAAAATTGATACGGGGATATATGGTTATCAGTACTTTTTAAACAGGAGGTCTGGAGGTGATGTTATATATTTAAGTATTGGCAAAGTGATACTCATATTAAAGTCTTAAGAATGACAAAATCACCTGCTCATCTACTTCAATCCAAGTTACATTAATCAATGAAGTGATGGCTGTGTTTCTTTGAAATTCTTCTTATTTTTGTTTTTGTTGAATATACAGCATTTGGTGGTGATCCTAGTCGAGTCACAATTTTTGGGGAGAGTGCTGGATCTGGCAGTGTCAACCTTCACCTTCTATCTACCATGAGTGCTGGGCTCTTTTCAGGTGCTATTATGCAGGTAAAATATCCCTCTCTGCTTTAATGGGATATATAGCAGTTGAAGAGTGATGATGACTGTTATATTTTGATTTTGATGGTAGATGCAGTGTAACGGTGGATCTGTAAAGTCTGTGTTGTGATGGTGTCTGTTTGTTGTTGATGGTGTAACTGTGGATTTGTGATATTGGTAGTGCTGTGTTAGAGGTGCACAATGGTGGAGGTGTATCAATGATGTGGTAATTGAAGTATAGTGGTGTGTGGTGTGGTATGGTATTTGAGGTGTATGTTGGTTTGATATGGTATGGTCTTTGAGGTGTGTTATTGATGGTGTGATGATTTTGGAGTGGTGATGTGGTAAATGATTGTGATGTGATCATAGAGGTGTGGTAGGCGATGGATGATATGTGGTATTGGTGGTCTGATTGAGGTCGATGTTGTATTAATGTGGAAGTACTGATAGATATTTGGTTTAAGAGATGTTGTGATAGAGATACAATATTGGTATTGTAATTGTTGACATAATTATGTTGTAAGTTTTGGTGCTGTGTTAGAGGCCAGGCATAGGTGATATGACACTGGAGGTGTAGTATTTGTGATGTTAAAGTTGAAGTGTGATACATGAGTTGTGATGGATTACATGGGGTATTGGTGGTATGATGGTGGAGGTGTGGTATTGGTGGTATGGCGGAAGTGTATTATTGGTGATATTGGTGATGTGAGGGTGGAGGTGTACGTATTGGTAGTATGATGGTGGAAGTTTAGTATTGGTGGTATGATGGTGCTTGTGTATTGGTGGTGTGATAGTGGAGGTGTGGTCATTGAAAGTGACTCACTGTGGTGGAGTTGTGGTATCGATGGTGTAATGGTCAGATGGTGGAGGTTTAGTATCGGTGGTATGATGGTGGAGGTGTGATATTTGGTGGTACCGGTGTGATTGTGGAGGTTTGGTATTTGTATAGGTCATGTGATGTGAAGGTGCGGTATATTAAAACACAGCAAAAAGAAAGTAACTACCCCCTAAACGGCAACTTTTTAACGAAGCGGTTTTGAGCAAAATGACTTGGCATGAATGTTCCTACACTAATTTACCAACTTCTGTGTGAAAATGAGATTGATCCATCAAGTCATGCAAGTTCTCAAC
>CM057166.1:16427064-16447251 GCA_029962745.1 Echinometra lucunter
ATAAATTTGTTACTGTATTCTCGCACTCCCATGACTTAATGATAACAACAACAACAATAATAACGATAATTATAATAATAACAATGATAATAATAATGATAATGCGAACTTATAGAGCGCACACAACGTCCAAGGACGCTCATGGACAATCCGCTTCCAGTTATGAATTATAATATTGCTGTAATAATAATTACTTAATTACTTACATTAATTCATGAATTCACTTTTTTTCACTTAACCTCATGAATTGACTTTTACTGATAATTTTCTATAGAGTCACTTACTATATATACAAATATATAAATATACAAATATATAAATATACAAATATATACTATACAATATTTCCTGAAAGACTTTATGAGTCGTATCTATAATACTAGATAAACTGAGGCATCGTATCTTCTTTAAGCAGAACATACAAGCTATTCTAAAGTTCCACGTCATGATCGTCATGCAGTCATCAGAAAAAAATCAGCAACAGCGCCAGCTACAACCAAGATCTGAAGAAAATATCAGCGTAGAAAGCAAAGGGCTCCTTTCTTCCTAATTACCCCTGTATTTCCCAGAGCCATCGTAGGTGCTCTTTACAGCATGCCTACTTAATTAGGCTACTGTACATCTATATATTTCTTCCATAAACCAAATAATTCAGAACTGTCAAGAATCTCTCGCAAGACTGCCAAGCTACCACCAGACTTGTTTTTCCAGATGCCAAAGCATTCTCTTATCGCCTTCTGGTAGTCATTGACATGCTTGGCGAGAATGTTCTTCGCCTCGTTGTACTCGATGCCTAGCTTTCCGGATAGTGTGGGGTATTTCTCATGTGGGACGTGAGTCGATAGAGTGTTCAATCTTTCATCTGTCACCGTGTGTCTGTATGAAACGGTTAAATTAAACGAAGGATGGTCTCGTGTGAACAAGGTTTCAATTAATTTTGCTATAAAGACCTGACATTTTTGTCTGTGGGTTCTTATTCATGGAATACAAAGTACTCTTCTGACTGGAAGGTAGGCTAAGGCAAAATAAAAGAGTTTCGAAAATGTAACTCTTTTCAAAAAGGAAGTCCTTAAAGAAAAGGTGTAAATATTCACTCTTGATTGATAAGAGTCTAATAAGCCTAAACACACAAACACGACAAGTTTGTTCGCATGTTCAAAAGCCATATCCCATGTGACAAAAATTAATCTAGTTAAGCTCAATTCATTTCAAAAGCATGATTTTTTATCATATCATACTATGCAATATCATTTTGTCTCTCCTCTCCGGCTCAAGTATGGAAATAACATACAGATTCTATTGTAAGGTTTGAAAATTGAAATACATAAAATAAAGAAATAAATTAATAGCATTTATAAAGATAATGATATTGATAACTATAATATTTTTAATAATAATGATGATAATAATGATAATGATAATAATAATAATAATGATAATAATAGGATTTCTCATTCTGGAGAAAAAAAACAAATTCTCAGATCCATTACAACGCAGAACCTTAACATGTATACGTATGTATTACTTCCATAAACCTTGCAGTCCGGTTCTCTGAAGAATCTTCTGCAAATCAAGGGAGCTACCACCAGTCCTGTCCTTCCAGATACCAAGACATTCTCTAATCGCCCTCTCGTAGTCATTTCGGTGTTTGGAGAGAATTCCCTCCGCCTGATTATATGTAATGCCGAGCTCAAAGGAAAGGTCGTTGTATTTCCAAGGTGGGAGTTGAGTTGATAAAGTGTTCAGCTTTTCATCTAGCACAGCTGTGTCGCTGTTGTGTATCAAAAGGAAAAATGGCATGCGATACATCCAAATTGCAATTACATGTTGAATAATGTTATTATGTTGCATTTAGTATAGATCATTCATTTGGACTCCTTCCAAAAACAGAGATTAGTTGACAAAGGCTATCCAACCCATGAGTGTTGAATAAATAAAAATCCCCAAATTCTATAGCTTATACATATACCACTTACTAGTATTTAGTTTCTAAGGTATGGAACTTCATTGTCGTAATCTTGACGCGCTGTAAAAAACTTTTTTGTTATTTTTGAAAGGTCAAAGTACATATAAGCTGATAAATTATTGCCAGAAAACAATTAAAAACAAACCAAACCGAAACTAAACCGAAGCTGAAATCACCAAGACGTAATTCTTGTTTCGACAGGTGTACAGAGTGCCATAGGAGACACAAAAACAAACGAACCAACCAATATGATGAAAAAGGGAAGGAAAAAAGCAGAATTAATGCCGGAAAGGGGCAAACCTTGAGGAATTGGCATAATTTGCATAAAATAAAGTGACCGATGCTATACACATCATGCAGCAAAAAACACTGGCCGACGTATAGCAATAATACCAAATTTTGATTATTTTTTTTTAATTCGTATTTATTCAATAAACCTCAATGCAACATGTTTGACAGTGTTGTTTATCTTGTATAATGATGACTAGCGTGTGCTATAGGCGAATTACATGCCAGATAACTTGGCCGTACGCAGCCAATTTTAGCCGGGGGCGGTGGGGGGGGGGGGGGGGGACAAATAACATGTTCAAAGAACACGCAAACGAGCGAGCGAAGCGACCGAGTCGGTCACGGGGCGCTTTTGCATTTTTGAGATAGAAGGACCGTGCAAACTTTGGGTGGAATTTTGTATTTCATTTTTTCACTTTTGGAAATCCTCCCCCCCCCCAGCTGTGTTCGGTTATGTCAGAAAATGATAAATTTTAGAACGATTGGGGGGTTGGTGGGGGGGGGGGGGGGTTGCGGGGCATAGAATCTAATTTTATAATTAAAAGACAAAATATTACAACTAAAAAAATTAATTTCTTTCAACATCTTAATACAACGAACTTTAGGGAGTAGGACATATTTAAAAAAGATATGCCTTTGTGGTCCATAGCTATCCAACCTTAAGTTGACCTGATTCCCAAGACTTTGACAGTAAACAGCTCCCAATCAAAGTTGTAAGCACCACAAACCCGTCTTTAACGAATTGTGAAATATATCTAAATAAGTTTTTAAAAAGAAAACTCCGCAGGGAATACATGGTAATATCCTTGTGACTGTCATCATTGGCCAAAACCTTATACATGTGTAACCATGATAAAAATAGCTTAAATTAAATTTCTTTATCCCAAACCACTAAATTCAAACCACTTTCTCTCATCAGCTCCCCATCTATCATGTCCATCGTCAATGTCAAGATATAACTATCCTAAAGTTTACTTGACCTTAAGATTTCAAAATGCGAAAATGACCTTAAACATGGATACCATGCCCCGAAAAAAAAACTTACTAGAAAAAATTTAAATAACATTTCACGTAGTAAATCGCAATTACTCTGTAAGCTTTCATCCTATTCCAGAATCATTGCTCGGTATAGTTTAGTATTATTATCATTATATTTTCTATTATAATAATTGTTATTCTTATAATTGTTTTATTATTATGATTTTTTATTATTATTATTATCATTATTATTATAATTATTATCATTATTATTATTATCATTATTATTATTATTATTACTATTATCATTATTATTCATTTGGCAATTTCAGAAATGAATTCAGGTTGATACTTTGATACATTTTCCGTAAGCTGACTTTGATAGGCTGCATCATCTGTACAACAGCGGTCACTTTCATACTTAGGCAATTCATGATTAGAGATCAAGGAAACAACTTCAACGGAAAGAAGTTTTTCAGGTTTGCTATTGACTTTATAGCTGTTTCAAAATGGAAAGTGATCTGTTTAAAATTTGAAATAAACTGTATCAAATTCTGCTGCTGTTTGAATACCGATTTCAGTAATTTGTAGGCCTATAGGCCTACGCTATCTCAGAATGGGAAGTATCTATTACGTCTAGTATTTGGTGGAAAGCTGAAGCAACCACGGTGAAGCTATAATCATGCGATGACGTAAGAATGAGCTAGCGCTAAACTCTTTCCTTGAATGATTGTCCGACACGAAAGTATAAACATTTGAAATTACTGAGTTTGCAGCATTGTTTTTACAATTTATATATCAGCCCCGGCTGACTTTCAAAGATTTATCCCCATGCCTTTTTGTATGCCCTGCCTCAAAACAAAAATTTGCTGCCTGAAAGTCGCAGAGTAGGCCTTGTAAACAGCAAATAAAGTAAAGCTATTGGCAGTTTTTGTTTGGTTTTTTGTTTGTTTGTTTGTTTGTTTGTTTGTTCGTTTTTTTTTTGGGGGGGGGGGGGTTACCGTAAGTAATTTTCAGCTAGTATATCAATAAAAACAATCGGTCATGGTGGATGAATTAAGAAACGTGTTTGTTTTGAAATCTTACTGAATTTGTCCAGGCAGCACTCCTTGGTGTGGGGTGAATGGACCTGTTGAAGGAATAGATGAAATTATTTTTATTTTCATTCATCGATAAGATAACAGTACAATGACATAACATTCAAAAAAAAATTATATAACGATACTCCACATCAGTGATCGATAGCCGAAATTACACCAGCATAACAGGCCCAAATCAATTATTTCTATTCAGCTAATGGTCAACTGCCTGCACATTAAGCTGAAATAACTGATACATAATGAGATTTCTTGAGAAATGTGAAAAGGAAAGAAATGCCATGTAGTTACTATTTATATTTTAAACCATAATCATTTGGCATGATTCTTAGTGCGCCAGATAAATTGAAATTAATTAATAACCTTAGTCTTACTTATTCTCTTTTTCATTAATGTTGAGATTTGCACAACGGACCATATTGAAATAACGTGATTGGATAGAAACCCTTCCTGTTACAACTTGTCATGTTTTGATATGTGTGTGCAAGTTACAGATGTACAACGGGCCTGAACTGGTTATTCAAAAATAAACTTATTACTAATGCGTCCAGTGTTAAATATCATCTCCTGGGTGTTGGTCTGAGTCAGTTCCAACTTGACAGTTGTCTCCAGTTTATCCTGGAAATCTAATTCGAAGAACACGGCGCATTTCGTTGTGTTGAAGAGACGACTTTCTTCGAGTTTCTGCCGGAGGTCACATAAAAATGCCAATTTTAGTGTTTTGATTAACGACATATTGAAGTGGAGTATAAATCTAGGATGATTTTAACACACAAACACATTTTCAAGGTACAAAATACATGTACATGTACATCATTATCGAAATCCCGATAGGCACTTATGTATAAGACAGTTTACCATGTTTACTAGGAAGTATCGGAAACGTGAAAAAAAGCAAAAAATACTACTTTTTCATTATCATAATGCATCTCGGTTCTATGAATTCCTTTTTCCTTTGGAAAAAAAAGTGAAGTGATTTCTCCATTTCAATTTCTACCGAGAATTCACCAAATTTTTGGAATAGAACAGGAAAAGGTAGGCCAAGATAAGTTTTCGTAAGTTAGGTTATACTTAGTTTATGTCATGTGCGTTTGCTTTTTGTGACATATATATTTCACAACATAATTGCAGGAGGCTCAATTTTTCGAGTAACTATCACAGTAGAGATTTATTATTTTCAAAGTAAGTATCTTCGTATACCCTTTGTTTATCATTTTAATTCTAACGTGGTATTTAGTTATCATTCTCACCTTTTCTTGTTTATTCTCCTCATGTTCACAGCTCACAGTAAGGTCTTTCCGTTCGATCATTATCTCATCATCTTCATCTAGTGCTGGCCGGAAGCGCTTTTCTTCTAGTAGTGTCTAATCGATATTTGATCAGTGATAAAAATAATTGTACACATTTTCAGTTGGTGGACTTAACAACTTAAAGCTTGCCAGTATCGAAACAAAGTTCAGGGGGGGGGGGTGGGATGACGCGTTAATGGACGTCACACGTCGTATTCGAGCATGTACCTGCAATCCTCCTCTCACTTTCTCAATACTTTTCTTTCGTTTTCTTTTCCTTCTCCTTCTCCTTCTTCTCCTTCTTCTTTTTTCTTCTTCTTCTTCTTCTTCTTCTTCTTCTTCTTCTTCTTCTTCTTCTTCTTCTTCTTCTTCTTCTTTTACTTTTTCTTTTTCTTTTTCTTCTTCTTCCTGGTCACTTGAAAAATGGCAGGGGCGGCATGTCGCGATCTGTAGCACCGTCCCTGACATGATTAGACCGATATTTCAGTCTGCATTGCCAACGTGGGACATTAATATAAATGTAAAATTATTACCTTACCCACAAATTGTCCAAGAAAAGTGGAGTACTTACGGATGGTTGAGCACATTTATTTCGAAGCCGTACTTCCATAACAGGTTTCCTGTCCGGAGGCATAGTCTTTGGTAGGTACGGCATGTAACGCATCAATTTTCCTCTCACAAATAGGTAGTCCCACACTATGGCCAACCATCGTCTACAAAAGTGTTCCACCGTTAGCTCGAAGTGATTCTGATGTACATTGCACGTTGCAGATGTCAGCAGAAAGCGTTCTACTTTTCCTACATAATGTAAAATCATTCACCGAATAAAACAAAGGAGACTCTACTTATTATTGTACCACATTATATATATGTTAGTAATGAAGCAAAAATGTACACATGAAATCATTAGGTGAAATCATAATGTGAAGATGTTTTCAAGGATATTCAAAACACATCCCTTCTTCAAAATTTAAAAAAAAGCTTGATAACTTATTTTTCTACCTTTAATGCGCATGCGTAACGCTTAATTATTCATTGATTTGTGTATGATCTTAACAAATCTCTTTCACCAACAACTGTCCACCCATCTTGAGATGAGGTAATAATGAACGTGCTCCTGCAAGAGTTTAGTCCATGTAGTAGAGCCCCATAGGTCAAGAACGACAAAGTGGATGACTACAAAAGCGGTGCAACCCCTTCGACTTGCCAAAAGGATAATTTCTACTTCTTAAAGTGATTACACAATGGTAACAAAGTTTTTGATATATGATCGAGAATAGAATTCTAAGAAGAATGGCATTAAAAATGTGATGATTTTCAGTCGAAATCAATACATATGGGCTAATTTTCTCATAAAAAGTCAAGAGCTGACTAAAAAATTCGAGTATAAGGTATGACGTAAAAGTTGGTACCCTGCTTCGCGCATTGCAGTTGTGCTACGCGCTAGACTGTACAATATGTATTATACCTTGCGCGCATTTTGCTAGAAGTGCGCGACAAGGTACCCACTTTGACGTCATTTTGACGTAAAAGTGGGTACCCAGTTGATACCGGGTCAGAGCTGAGGGGTCAAAAATATCCTGAAATCTTACCACATTTGGGGGTTTCCTTGGCAACACGACTTTTTAAAAAAAACTTTAGGCAGATGATTTTCTGCTAATAAAATCATGCCCTTTTAAATGAGCTAACATTGTTTCAGCATTGGGTATCCCCTTTAAAGCAAATACATATGTATAATGAAATGATAAAAAAGCATCAGAGTAACTCTGACCAAACATGTTTTATGTTACAGTATTGGATACATGTAACTCGTTGATTGAGAAGCTTGTAACAGAACAGAATAAGAATAGCCGCTTTTCAAATACGTTCACACTTTAAAAAATAAAATGTTAAATCACCATTTCAAAGTTCCGTGCTCTGGTGTGACTATACTTGCTAAAAATGGTATATGAACACTTTGACCATGCTGGATTCAATACTATAAAGGCTGAAGTCCAGTACGCTCAAAGAACTACCCAATTTGAAAAAGTAGTTGTTAAGTAGTTGTTAAGTACTGTTAAATTTTTGTTTTAACATTTTAGTTTAAGAGTTTATACTTATTTCATATTCGCTGTTTTCTTCCTATTACCTGGATATCGATGACTCCACGAATAAAGCACTGTTTTCACTTTTGGGGGATCATTGAGGACGGCACAGTGTGGCATGGTCAACTTTGCAGGTTTCTTGAAGTTTAGGCCTGATGGCAAGCACTTGAAACCAGGACTAACAACCATCTCATCTTCTCGCAGCGCGAGGTCATCTGGTAGCTCTGTAAGAACCTCTAGTGTTATCTTCGTTGGTGATTCTTCCTCTAAGGCTCCAGGGGGGATGCGTAGAATGCAGCCATGGGTGTCAAGGCGTAGCTCTCCACCTTGGTGATCAAACAGACCTTCAACGCGGTTATCATCTAGAGGGAAATATCACAAAGACCACAGAGTGTGATAGCTCACTTGAATAAAACATAACTGATTTTAAGACGACATAAAAGGAAACTAAAAATTGAGCATTGTATAAAACCTTGTGTAGTCTCTCGACTGATGTGCTTGAGATTTTAGGCCTCATTATTAAGTCAAAGAAATTTTATTTTACTCAAGGGGACTCCAAACTTTGTTTGTCATGACTGTAATTTCTCTTATAATGTTTCTAAAGTGGAAATGTATGACATATACTTGTCCATCAGGCACAATGTTTTACTTATCAATTTATCTATTCATGTATTGTTATAATTACTATTATTATCATTATTATTATTATTAGTAGTAGTAGTAGTATTATTATATTACTATTATTATTGTTGTTGTTTTTATTATTATTATTATTATTATTATCATCTTTAGGGGATGGGAATTACACAAGGGGATTGACAGGGTATTCAGAAAACAAGTAACGAATGACCAAACAGCATGGTGTATGAGAAAATAATAATAGCCTATAATGGTAGTAAAAACATGTCTCTGTACCTTTCGAAAAACGTTTCCACATACCATTTTAGTATGTTTGGTAATAGCAACCCCCAAAATCCACTTTTGTAAGCAGTATCTATATCTTACGCTTCGTGTTTTCCGTGCTCTCTTTATCATCTCTAACGTCACCACGCTTCTCTTCACTCTGTTCAAGATATCTCTCTTCATGCTCATCAGGATCATCGTCAACCTCATCTCCTTCATGGCTTGCCTTGCTCTCTTCATTTGCCTCATTACTGAAATTGTAATCAGTCCTTTCATCATCACCTGACTCAAAAGACATGATAGAGCCATCTTCCTCTTCTGTGCTGCATTCGGTCTCTTCCCCGCTATTGTCAGTCTCTTCTTCGCCGTGATCACAATCTTCATCACTGGATTCCATCCTGAGAAGGAAAAAAAATACGATTTTAAATGAGCCAAGGCAGCAGTTCGGAGTGAAGAGACCGTTTAAATATTTCTGTTTAATAAATTTGGTCACATGAATGTGAGTCCTGAGTAGATGACCTTTTTTCACAGGAAAGCGGCATATTTTTACAATACAGAGAATGGCTTTCTGCTCCAGTAAATTTATTGAAAGAATTCGAACTAGTCTACTGTTTGAAATTCTTCAGGGCACAATGTCACTGCTTTGCCTATAATCATACTTGATTACCTGTCAGTATTTCAGTCTCTTGGGCAGGCAGACCAAGCTTCGGAAAACCGAGCACATGCATATACTCCGAAAAAGACGTATGAATATAGAGCCCTCATCGTTCAGTGTGCGTCAGTGTGTACAACATGCATTGGGAAAATCTCGTAAAGTCAACCTATCCATGATATATACTTTCTGAAAAATAATGCTGCGTGTATATTTTCTTCTAAATCTTCCATAAGAAATGACTTTCAAATGACAAATATGTTTAAAAAAGGTATACGCAGCATTATTTTTGAAAAAAAAAATATATCAACAGTCTCACGTCTCGCACTGAACGATGAGGGCTCTATAATTTACCTTGCTCTATGGGCCGTTTTCAGAGTACAAACCTGTACTCGGTTTTCCGAGGGTGGGTCTGACTGTTGGGTCAGCGAAATTTAAATCATGATAATTTACAGATTACTAAGGTAATATCAAGGGAAAACGTCATGTAAATCAACATTAATTTTTTTCATAGGGCTGCAGTTTCGATTTCTCTATTGCGAGGGTCTTTAATTTATTTTTTATTTTTATTTTTTCTAGCATTTTGTAAACCTAGCTAGGAACAGCGCTACGGAAAAGTTGAAGATGAATCTTGCTTGACATATGTCAAATAGGGCATGAACTTCACTTTTCTAGATTCTTTAGAATTAACAAAATCCGCATGCTCCAATGTCAAAGAAAGAACAGTGTTCTGCTTACAAATGTATTGTGCAGCTTTTTACTTTGATCTGACCCTTTTCTGTAGTACTGCCCCTTCCATGATAGAAAAAAAAATAATGGTATCACTTCTACTTTTTGACTAATGAATTTTCAATACGGGGACGAACCAATTCCCGTAGACAACGGGAAAAGAATAAAGACACTTTCATCCCTGTTCATTATCATTACTTATTACTTATACTGCGCTTTTCCCATAAGGCCTAAAGCGCGTACAATAAATTAAACAGTGTACATGTAATTATAAACTTAATCAAAAGTAAATCCTAAACTACAAGTTGCATAAAAGATGGGTTTTCAATGCGTTTCTGAATGTAGCCTTTAGCCAAGGCACTCGGTGCTGTTATTTCCCTAAACGCGCCTGAATACATAGACTAATCACGCAACAACTGTTGGATTTGCAGATATTGTCAAAGTGCTTGACGGAGGGAGGAGCTTGCGTGCTTATCTAATACCGCTTGTCATTTCGGATCAAATTTTGGATTATATCTCGGATATTTCGGATTTTGTTTGAAGTTTTCGATATATTTCATATTTTGGAATCCATTTCGGACTTGATTGATGGAAAACCTTCGGGTAAGCAAACATTATGGGTCTTTCTTCTAAGTTGCACAACTAACACCCACATAGCACCAGGTACATAGAGCACGCCCAATTTTCCCGCCAATTCTGGCGCACGGTCATAATGACCGACACTTCACCCCTCATAATGGAATCTGACCAATTAGCCAACGATGAATCCTGGTCTGTAGCCTCGGGAAGAACGGTTAGACGCAAAAAGAGAAAAATTCGTGAAGGAAGTTCTATAAGCATAGAAAATCTATCGCCGAAGGGCGACTCTTCATCAGATATGGAGCAGCAAGACACTGCCTTCCGAACCCCAACCACCCAGACCCAGCCCCAGGACTTAAAACTACTCATAACGCCAATAAATAAGGAAAAAAACCTAAGAAATACGAGCTTGATAGTAATTGCCAAAGCAATACAAAATTGCTGTGGATCAGCCCCCGAGTATATTAAGTCAACTCGAACAGGCATTTTAGTCAAATGCGTAAATACCAAACAACACAAACTACTGAGTGAAATTCAAAATATTGGGAGCATACCTGTTAAGGTACAAGGGAAATTGAATGTTCAGAAGGGGGTCATCTCAGGAGTCCCTACAAATATGACTGAGCAAGAGATACTCATGGAACTAAAAAAAAACTAAAAGAGAATCATAAAGAAGGGTCAAAAGAAAAGTGAAGCCATTAATGAACAGGTAAACTATGCAACACGTAGCTTAATTATAACATTCGATAATGTTAATCCCCTTCTGAAAGAGGTAATTCTCTGCTATCTAAGATGTTTCCAGTGTCAGAGATTCGGACATACAATATCAAATTGTCATGGTAGACTCAGATGCGTAAGATGCGGTGGCGAACATAAATTTGAGGAATGTACACAAAAGGAAACTCCAAAATGCGTCAATTGCGGCGGGAACCACTCAGCCGCCTTCAAGGGCTGTGGAGAAGCAAGAAAGGCTAAAGAAATTCAAAAGATAAAAGTAGTAAACAAACTGAACTATGCACAAGCACTCAAAAAGTACAATGGATCCCAAAAAGATAATACGAACGCCACCGCCTCCTACGCACAGGTCATCAACCCTGTCCCTCAATCATCTAAAATACCAAACACCACGAACACAATAGAACAAGAAAGTCATAAGATAACGGTTCAGGCTCAGGTCCATGAAGAACCAACTCACAAATTTGTTCAGGAATTCCCATCCCAACCATACCATCCCCTACAACCAACCCCAGCAACCACCTCCTATGCCAGTCACTCCAACTCTAAACCCTCTTACGGAGGACAAAGGCAACCCCCTGAAAGGGTCGAGAGGCATTCCCCCACACAAAAGGAGAACTTTTTAACAACAGCTACCAATGAAGATCTTATTTCCTTCTTTGTTAAATTGTTCTTGACGTTTTTGAAAGATAGCAGTGAGGCGGAGGTAAAATCCCTTATTACAACCGCCGCAGAACGACTCTCGGTTGTAAGAGATACGCAAGCGAGCTAACAAGTCTCCTCATGACCGCGTTTCTTATCCTCCAATGGAACGCGCAAAGCATGATGGGACACGGAGAAGAGTTGATAAAATATTTAGACAGCAACAGAACTTTTCATTTACTTTGTATTCAAGAAACGTGGTTCTTAGAAGATTCCGTAATGCAAATCCCAAATTATACTTGCCTTTCAAGAAGCAGAGGTGCACAGCGGGGAGGAGGTTGTGCAATATACGTACATAACTCTGTGCATTATGAGTATCCAATAATAAGTGTAGAAATAGAGATGCAGTTAATAAATATATATATTCACGATTTAATATTCACAGTAGTCAACTACTACAACCCCTGTACAAAAATTGATGATAACATCTTGAACACATTATTGCACTATGTAAAAAACCCGACAAAAGTGATAATTGTCGGAGACTTCAACTCCCACCATACTCTATGGGGAAGTAACAAAACAGACAGTAATGGTCGAATGATAGAAGATTTCCTTATGCAACATGATATGGTAGTATTAAACGATGGGTCGGGCACAAGAATGGACCCCCAAAACAGGGAAAACTACCTGCTTAGATCTATCAATCGTTTCATCCCCTTTGGCAAGAAAATGTACATGGAATATCCTACCAGACAAATTTGGAAGCGATCACTTTCCCGCTGTCACTGAGATATATGTCGGGAAACGTTCACTGAATCAAGAAACAGATAGGAAGTCTGGAATTAAACGGCCCTTTAAAAACATGAACTGGGAAAAGTTCTCCAAAGCATGTGAGAAAAACTTTAAAGAACATTGGCCTATTACGAATGACCCAATTGAAGTCAATACATTTTACGAGAGATTTATTGAAAAATTGACAGTTTCCCTTGACGAATCAACCCCTAAAATTAAAGCCTCGAAATATAATCCAATCCCGTGGTGGAGCAAGGAGTGCTCGCTAAAGGTAAAAGAAAGAAATAAAGCAAAAAATAAAGTCCGCAAACATCTATCTGCCGAGAACCTAAGTCATTACAAGCAAAAGAAAGCGGAAGCTCAAAGAACTATTAGACAAGCCAAAAAGCAGTATTGGCAGTCATACTGCACTAAATTAAACCGTTTCACTCCACTGGCACAAATATGGAGCTTTGTGAAAAGGTTAAACGGTGTCCCCACTAAAACAACGCAGAATATGCCTGTATTATTTGGAGAGGACAACGAAACTCTCGTTAGTGAAAAAGAGAAAGCCACTGCATTTGCACATTTATTCATCCTTGCCGGAGAACAAAGAAATGTTAACAGAAAAGATAAAGAAATAGATATCAAATTTGATGAACTCCCTCTGAGAGAAACTGGAGCAACGAAGTCGGCCATTAATGAACAGTTCCAAATGACAGAGCTCGAGAGTACTCTGCAGGCCAAGAAACCTTCAGCTCCGGGAGAAGACGGTATAGGTTATCAGGTCTATCAACACCTCCCAGAAATCGCCAAACGCAAAATGTTAGCACTGATCAACACAATTTGGGAGACAGGAGAAATTCCAACATGTTGCAAACACTCCATACTCATTCCCATACTAAAACGAGATAAGGATCCCTCCAAAACGGGCTCTTATCGACCTATCGCACTCACATCCTGCTTCGTCAAAATTATGGAGAGCATGGTTAAAAAACGACTTCAAATGTTTATCGAAAAACACGAATTGTTATCCCCTATACAAAACGGATTTCGTAAAGGACGAGGTACTATCGATAACATTGCCCACTTAGAAAATGAAGTACAAAAAAACCTGAAAGTCAATATTAAAACCCTAGCAGTTTTTATAGATATCAAGAAAGCATTTGATTCTCTATGGACCAAGGGGCTCCTGGTCAAATTGAGCCAGTTAGGTATCAGAGGTAACATACTCTTATTCCTGAAAAACATACTATCACAACGTACCTTTCAAGTACGAGTGGGGGAACAGCTCTCATGTGTGATGGAAACTAATAACGGTATACCGCAAGGTAGTACCCTTAGCCCAGAATTATTTAATCTTATGTTACATGATATCCCTGTCTCATCAACCATACATAATTTGCTATATGCAGACGATTGCGTGATATGGAAATCTGGAAGCAATATTAAAGAGTGCTGCAAAGAAATGCAGGAATATTTGAACTCACTAAATGAATGGTTTCTATCGTGGGGACTGTGCATATCTCATGAGAAAACCGCCCCTTTGCTTTCTCCCATTCCATCCGAGATGAACCCCTCCAGATATCCCTAGGGGACAATATCCTTACCCCTCGGAAAGAACATAAATATCTTGGCATTATTTTCGACACAAGATTAACCTGGAAGCCCCACATACAAGATATAGTGCAGAGGTGCAAAAAAAGAATAAACATACTGAAATGCCTATCTCATGCCAACTTCTGTAGTAATGTTCAAGAATTGCTTCACGTATATAGAGCAATTATACGCTCTATAATGGATTATGCTTGTGAAGCATATGATTCGGGAACAACAAATGTGAAGAACATTCTAAACTCATGTCAGTATCAGGCCCTTTTAATCTGTGCAGGAGCAAAAAAAGGAACCTCCCTTAGAACCCTACAGGTGGAATTAGGGGAAATGCCCCTAGACCTCCGTCGTGAAATGCTTAGTATAAGCCTGAAAAAGCGTATAGATAGCATCCCAAACCATCCCATGAAATTAGACCTCCAAGAATGCTGGCAATTTAATTTCTACACAGACCAAAACACTAGAAAACCTTTCGGACAAAGAATCTCAAAATTACCAGACGCTCTTCAGTATGGTATGGAAGAGATCTGCACTTACACCAATATACCCTACTGGCATTATGAGTTTCCTCTAGTATCTATGGAAATTAGCAATTTTATCTCAAAATGTGACAATGTCTTGTACCAAAAGCAAATAAGTCTTGAAATAATCCACCAGAAATGGGAAAATTTTCTACAAATTTTTACAGATGGCTCGAAATGCCCAGACACAGGAAAAGCAGCTGCAGCATTTCATGTACCGTACTACAAGTACACAGAAGCCAAAATACTACAAAATTACACCTCTTCATACAGAGCAGAACTAGCAGCCATCATCCTTGCTTTGAACTGGTTAAATCAATTACCTGGTCTTTATACAGGAACAACTATCTTTTGTGACTCGCTCAGTGCTTTACAGGCCATCAAAAGTAAAAAAAAGAAGAAAACTTTATTCACGAAATACTAATGTTGAATACTCAACTCCATTACAAAGGAATACAAGTGGCCTTTGAATGGATACCAGGTCATTGTGAAATTAGTGCCAACGAGATGGTGGATAAAGCAGTCAAGCAGGCCTTACACCACATCGAAACTGATATTCATAACAAGGTGAGTAAATGCGAATCCAACAGTATCCTTAGAGCCTATTACAATCAGAAATGGCAAAGAAGATGGGACGAAACTAGCTCTCCACTAAAAGACATTCAAAAATCAGTCTTGAAGACATTCAAATGTACCTTACATCACAGAAATAGTGAATCAATTTTACATTGCCTACGAATGGGCAATATTGGCCTAAATGAGAACCAGCTAATGCTGAACAAACATGAAACAGGTTCATGCAACAACTGCGGAGTTCTAGAAACAACGTCCCACTTCTTGACCAAATGTCCCAAATATTTAATTGAGAGGACGATGCTATTAGTGGAAACTAATCAGCTGGAAGAAAGTGATATAATAAGATTACTCAACTCATCAGAGTATTCTCATCAAAAAGCCCTAGTGTCCTTCGTAAGAAGGACACAGATTAACCTACACTAAGATACACAGTTATATAGCAAACCATGATGTGAGAGTTGCGGACGTAAATAATTTTCCTCATTCAGGTACGTTCAGCTTAGCCAACATTATAATCAGGTGTCTAAACTTGTACGATAAGACGTATGATAATTATTATGTTATATTGATTATACTTGGACATATATATTTCGATAAGCAGTATTATGTATGATACAATTATGACATTAAGGAGAGTAGAGGGAAATTCGCAGGAGAAAATTCTAATTGATCCAAAATTCGAACAATATGTTCCAACTTCAACTTCATTATTGTTTAACGAGCAACTCTGACATTCATTATTATTTGATGTAATTAGAAATTTATGTAACTATGAAGTCTTCTTTTATATTCCATAAGCGATGGATTACTTAGATAAACTTTATTTATAACGTGCCCCGTGAAAAAAGGGAGCGAGAGAGAGAGAGATCAGAGAGAGGAAGAGAGAGAAAAGAAAAAAAAATAAAAACAAACGGAAAACAAAAGAAAAAGAAAGGGAATAGAGTAGAAAGAGAATAGCAGAAACGAGTATGAGAATGGGGGAAAAGGAGAAAGAAAGACAATTAAAAAAAAAAAAGAACAGTGATATATAAATAAATGAAAGAAAGAAAAACGCGTGGAATAATGAACGAATTCGTAGATGAACCATAAGATTAATTATTGTGTAGTCATAGAGTTAAATGCCAAATGTGTGTAATTATATTATTTTTAGGCACACCTTTACTAACAACATTGCACTTCTACGACCCGAAAACCCAGAATGTCTGTTAACGATTTGATTAATTATGTACTCCTTTTCCCTTCAATTTCTATGCTGTTTATATATCGGTCGGTCGGAGAATTCCAAAATGGCAGGTCTCACACGGATCGTGTCTGGTATTGGAGGGGCCTAGGCTGGCATGCGCGCGCAATCAGCTGAGAAGCCTGTTCCATGTACCGAACCGTGCTGGCCAGAAAATACGATAAAAAACAGACACATGATCTGCGATGATCACCCGTCATGAATCTCCCATAAAATTGCTCAGAATAAAAAAATAAACTATCGGTATTTATATAATTCCAATGCAAATTAAACCTCAAACGATATTTCTAAACTGGCGTAAATATTCAATATTGAATGACAAGCGCCGTTAAACCAAAACAACAACAACAACAACAAGTGATCCGCGGCTCGGTCCAGCGATCACTGCTGTAAACGCACACTGCGTTAGTCTATATTCAGACCATGCATGCTCGGCAGACAAGCAGCGCGCGAGGCCTTGACCAAAGGCTATTCTGAATGTTGTAATTGTCCCATCATCGGCTAATGTACGAGTAACTGAATATGTGAGATGGAGAGAACCACTGGCTGACCTCAGTGCTCTAGTGGATGTGTATAAATTCAAACAATTACCCGAATACTTTGAAGCTTGATTATTAAGTATTTTGTACACAAACATAAGTAATTTGAAATTATTCTTTGTTTCAAAGGAAGCCAGCGCAGTGCGTTCAAGAGTGGTTGAGAAGGATGATCCCTGGAAACCTGTTATATTAATCGTGTTGCCCAATTCTGTAGCCGTTGAACACGAACCACTTGATTAGAAGGAATGGTAGAAAGAAGCCCACTACAATAATCAATAAGTGACAAAACTAAAGAACGCACAGTGTAATGCAAGGCACACTGGTCAATAAACCTTCTGATTCTAGTAGTATTCCTTGAACATTATGTAACCATACTACAGAGAGATATGATACGACATGGACATGCAAGAATCAAATATAACACCAAGGTTTCTTATCTTTCCTGAAGGGCTAATAAGTGTGCCACCAACATCCAACTAAACATTTGAAAGACTGCGCAGATTGTGAGCAGAAGTAGCAACAAAGAATTCAGTCTTTAAAACATTTAGTTTCAACTTATTTACTACCACCAACATGATGAGTGCATTATCAAGAGCTCCTGGGGTCCTAGGATCAAAAGAAAAATATAACTGGGTGTCGATCCCGGGGGGGGGGGGGGGGAATGGATGGATGGGGGGATATATCCGCCCAATGTTTTGGTCAGGTGGCCTGTACAATCATCCCTCCCCCCAATAACTCACCATGAAAAGGAAAAATTTCATAGCCTTCTATAATCCTCGAAGAAAATGGAGACAAAGAAACAGAGAATAAAAAGCAAATAAACATTTTTTGAAGGAAAAGAAAAGGAAAAGGTTTTCAGCGCTCGTTTGTTTCGCTCGCTGGCATTTTAGATATTCCAAGCAATGAGGTTTTAATACTATCTTTATGAAAGCAAATCGGTTTGCATCTTGTCTTTCTTTTAAATAGTATGGTTCTACTCGCATTTAATATCTTTTGTTATCCTAACCAATGCCAGTTGAAAGTTCTGTCAGGGCTCATTATGAAATGAAACTGATTTCATCTTATCTTTTTATCCAATTTTATACACGTACTATTATAATATAACTGCAAGGAGTCGAACGGGAACTTAACAGAAGAATTTCATGAAATAATGACCTGTGACCGGTAGCCTATTACTATATTACCAAATATGAGAAAGGAGGATGCTGATGAAATGTACGTTATCAAAATCATAAAATTTGGAGCAAAAGTACACTAGAAGCTAGCTGTTCTCAGTATTAAAAAGTAGCCCTTTATGCTGGCTCGCTCCGCTCGCTCATAGAAACAAGATCAAGAGGCAGCGCTCAATTCCCTCAGCAACGTGTCCGTATATTGTAATATTTTTTTACCGCGAGATGTAAGGCTTTTCTCGAATACAGGGAAAAAGTACATCATAACATTCATCTAATTTATTTTGGTGGAATTCTACATTTTAATAGAAAGAAACTGAGTTTTTGTTGGTAGTTCGCTTTGCTCGCTAATAGAAACAAAATGGTTTTAGATGGCAAGCAATGCGCTAAAAAGCATCATATTTGGCAATTAGGTGATAAAAACTATTTAGATATCTTTGAGACTATCCAAAAATGTAATTTTTTTCCTCGCTCGCCGCGCTCATTCGAATATGTAATGCAGATATTTATAGACCTGTAGTGGATTTTGATGACAAAAGAACACTTCATCATTGAAAGAGTGTGTTTTCCCCTATCTTGCCTTTTTAATATTGAAACTGGGTGGTTTAGGAAAGTTAGCCATGGGAACAGCGGGGTGCTTACATTGCGTGAGTGTATACCTTGATGACAAATAACATTTCTTTTATAGCAAGAAAGTGGAATTTTCGCTCGCTCGCCAAAAAAAAAAAAAAAAAAAAAAAACCGGGATGGTTCATACTAGGAATAAAAGGTTAAAGTCCCTAAAAGTTCATTCAGGTAATGAGGATGTACCTATGTGATATTTTTTTGAAAGCAATTTTTGTGCGGTTAATTGGAAAAACATAAATCGACATCCAAGGACACTTTGCTAATTCTACTGAGCAAAGCGATGAATATGCCTTGACAAGAGAGATATGATCGATCAAACTTGAGTTTACAAACTTTTGGAGAGGTTTTTTATTTGTTTTTATTTTGATATTATCGTTTTATTGTTGTCACAGGTAAACGTTAAGAAATAACATTTACATTTATTTTCCCCAGTTACTTCGAGGAGTTGCTAGTTTCCAAAGTAAAATTGTTTATTTTGTATCCTAGTTTCAAGATCGAGCGTCTCTGAAATTATGACAGGTGTGTAGCGTGCCTATAAGACGATCGCTAGAGATGGCATCTTTTGCGATGAATAGATTTGGGTTGTTTTTTTTCTCCACGTATCGTTTGCCTGTGGCAACGTATGCCTATTGATCAGTAGGTGTATCAGTAATAAGTCATTCAGTGTTAGCATTTTCTGTTCTATTGACCATGTTGATAAAACGTAAATTTAGAGTAACCCGTGAGTGTATGAATTAAGAAAGGAAATAATGGGGAAAATCACAAGCCACGCCCGTAGTGCTTGGTCGGGCAAGGCTGTTAGTGGTTTCGTACAGTGAAACGGGCATTGCGTTTTTTGCCTTGGTTGGATGAGTGTGTTCTCTTCAATTTTGCCAGCATGAAAAAGCTGTTATTTTTCCTTTGTTAGCCAGAGTCTGTCTGTACTGAACGATGTTGAACATGGCATCCGTTGTCTGTAATCGACTACTCTTTAATTAGGAAAACCCACATGCGGTGGTAAGCATAGATGTGAGTATTTTGTTATGTTGGGTTGGCATAGAAATGTGTAGGAATTACAGTTGTATTCCTAGAAGATTGAAATAAACATAGTTTTCTTTTATACTGGGAGAATGTGATGAAAGTATAAATAATGAATAATAATAATGTAAATAATGATAATAATGACAGCATTTCATCCATCTCAATTAA
>CM057166.1:16447751-16468334 GCA_029962745.1 Echinometra lucunter
AGAATTAACAAAATCCGCATGCCTCATTGTCAAAGAAAGAACAGTGCTCTGCTTACAAATGCATTGTGCAGCTTTCCACTTTGATCTGCCCCTTTTCTGTAGTACTGCCCATTCCATGATAGGAACACTTCAACTTATTGACTAATGAATTCTCAAGCTCCCATTATTTTAATACAGGGACGAACCGGTTCCCGTAGACATCAGGAAAAGAATAAAGACACTTTCATCACTGTTCATTATTATTACTTATTACTTATACTGCGCTTTTCCCATAAGGCCCAAAGCGCTTACAATAAATTAAACAGCGTACATGTAATTATAAACTTAATCAAATGTAAATCCTAAACTACAAGCTGCATAAAAGATGGGTTTTCAATGGCTTTCTGAATCTTGTAATTGATGGAGACTGTCTAATTGAAAGTGGCAAATCATTCCAGTGTTTTGAAGCTGACACAGTAAATATGCTATCACCGGCTAATGTACGAGTAACTGAATATGTGAGACGGAGAGGGTCACTGGCTGACATCAGTGCTTTAGTGGGTGTGTATAAATTCAAACAATTAGCCGAATACTGTGGGGCTTGATTATTAAGTATTTTGTACACAAACACAAGTAAGTTGAAATTATTCTTTGTTTCAAAGGAAGCCAGTACAGTGAGCTCAAGAGTGGTTGAGAAGGATGATCCCTGTAAACCTGTAATATTAATCGTGCTGCCCAATTCTGTAGCCGTTGAACACGAACCACTTGATTAGAAGGAATGGTAGAAAGAAGCCCATTACAATAATCAATACGTGACAGAACTAAAGAACGCACAGTGTTATGCAAAGCACATTGATCAATAAACCTTCTGATTCTAGCAATATTCTTTGAACATTATGTAACCATACTACAGAGAGATATGATATGACATGGACAGGCAAGAATCAAATATAACACCAAGGTTTCTTATCTTTTCTGAAAGGCTAATAAGTGTGCCACCAACATCCAACTGAACATTTGGAAGACTGCGCAGATTGTGAGCAGAAGAAGCAACAAAGAATTCAGTCTTTAAATCATTTAGTTTTAAGTTATTCACTACCATCAACTGTCTTATATCTGAAATACAATTCTGGAGTTTGATGAGTGCATTATCAAGAGCTCCTGGGGTCCTAGGATCAAAAGAAAAATATAACTGGGTGTCGATCCCGGGGGGGGGGGGGGGGATGGGAGATATATCCGCCCAATATTTTGGTCAGGGGGTGGCCTGTACAATCATCCCCCCAATAACTCACCATGAAAAGGAAAAATTTCATAGCCTTCTATAATCCTCAAAAAAAAGTAGAGACAAAGACAAAGAGAATAAAAAGCAAATAAACATTCTTTTAAGGAAAGGAAAAGGAAGAGGTTTTCAGCGCTCGCTCACATTTTAGATATTCCAACCAATGAGGTTTTACTACTATCTTTATGAAAGCAAATCGGTTTGCATCTTGTCTTTCTTTTAAATAGTATGGTTCTACTCGCATTTAATATCTTTTGTTATGCTAACCAATGCCAGTTGATAGTTTTTTCAGGGCTTATTTTGAAATGAAACTGATTTCATTTTGTCTTTTTATCCAATCTTATACATGTACTACTGCAATGAGTCGAACGGGAACTTAACAGAAAGATTTCATGAAATAATGACCTGTGACCGGTAGCCTATTACTATATTACCAAATATGGGAAAGGAGGATGCTGATGAAATGTACGTTATCAAAATCATAAAATTTGAAGTAACAGTACACTAGAAGCTAGCTGTTCTCAGTATTAAAAAGTAGCGCTTTATGCTGGCTCGCTCCGTTGCATTTTTTTTACCGCGAGATGTAAGGCTTTTCTCGAATACAGGGAAATAGTACATGATAAATTTCATCTAATTTATTTTGGTGGAATTCTACATTTTAATAGAAAGAAACTGAGTTTATATCGGTAACTCGCTTTGCTCGCTCATAGAAACAAAATGGTTTTAGATGGCAAGCAATGCGCTAAAAAGCATCATATTTGGCAAGTACAGTGATAAAAACCATTTAGATATCTTTGAGGCTATCAAAAAATGTTATTTTTTCCTCGCTCGCTGCGCTCATTCGAATATGATGCAGATATTTATAGACCTGCAATGGATTTTGATGACCAAAGAACACTTCATCACTGAAAGAGTGTGTTTTCCCCTATCTTGCGTTTGTAATATTGAAACTGGGTGGTTTAAGAAAGTAAGCAATTGGAACAGCGAGGTGTTTATATTGCGTGAGTGCATACTTTGAAGACAAATAACATTTCTTTTATAGCAAGAAAGTGGAATTTTCGCTCGCTCGCAAAATAAAAAAAACGGGATGGTTCATACTAGGAATAAAAGGTTCAAGTCCATACAAGTTCTTTCAGGTAATGAGGATGTACCTCTGCGATGTTATTTGAAAGCAATTTTTATGCGGTTATTAATAATTGGAAAAACGACTAATAAAGCTTGCAGAATAAACCCCCTCCCCCCGGATGTTCCATACTCTGAGTAAAGGTTCAAGTCCCTAAAAGTTCATTCAGTAATGAGGATGTACCTCTGCGATATTGTTTGAAAAAAAATGTGCGGTTGATTGGAAGAATGGTGGATTAGACTAATATGGGCAAATACAGGTCCTACAGCCCCCCCCCCCCCAACCCCACTTATTTAGTACATCCATCACGTTTGAACCTCCACACCCTTTCCCCGCTCGGTCGCTTTGCTCTACGGATGAGGATATTTGGCATTCAGTCATCCCCCAACCGCGAACATAAATCGACATCCAAGGACACTTTGCTAATCCTACTGAGCAAAGCGATGAATATGCCTTGACAAGAGAGATATGATCGATCAAACTTGAGTTTACAAATTTTGGGAGAGGTTTCTTATTTGTTTTTGTTTTGATATTATCGTTTTAATGTTGTCACAAGTAAACGTTAAGAAATAACATTTACATTTATTTTCCCCAGTTACTTCGAGGAGTCGCTAGTTTCCAAAGTAAAATGGTTTATTTTTGTATCCTAGTTTCAAAATCGAGCGTCTCTGAAATTATGACAGGTGTGTAGCGTGCCTATAAGACGATCGCTAGAGCTGGCATCTTTTGCAATGAATAGTTTGGGGGGTTTTTTCTCCACGTACCGCTTGCCTGTGGCAACGTATGCTAATTGAACAGTAGTTGTATCAGTAATAAGTCATTCAGTGTTAGCATTTTCTGTTCTATTGACCATGTTGACAAAACGTAAATTTAGAGTAACCTGTGAGTGTATGAATTAAGAAAGGAAATAAGGGTAAAGGTCACAAGCCACGCCCGTAGTGCTTGATCGGGCAAAGCTATTAGTGGTTTTGTACAGTGGAACGGGCATTACGTGTTTTTGCCTTGGTTGGATGAGTTATGTTCTCTTCAATTTTGCCAGCATGAAAAAGCTGTTATTTTTCCTTTGTTAGCCAGAGTCTGTCTGTACTGAACGATGTCGAACATGGTATCCGTTGTCTGTAATCGACTTACTCTTTAGTTAAGAAAACCCACATGCGGTGGTAAGCATAGATGTGAGTATTTTATTATGTTGGGTTGGCATAGAAATGTGTAAGAATTACAGTTGATTTCTTAGAAGATTGAAATAAAGATAATTTTCCTTTATACTGGGAGAATGTTATGAAAGTATAAATAATGAATGATTATAATAATAATAATAATAATAACAATGTAAATAATGATAATAATGACAACATTTATAACACGCAACATCTCATCCATCTCAATTAGAGATGCCCAAGGCGCATACAACATAATTTCAATTACATAAGATCAAAAACGAAAGTTGTGTTAAATGTAAGCTCATAAGGATGCAATAGGTAGATTTTAAGCCTCGTTTTAAAATTGAAAAGGGAGTTACATGTTTGAAGAGAAATAGGTAAGTTATTCCACAAAGAAGGAGCCGCTGATGCATATATGCTCTTCCTCCCCCCCCCCCCATTTCTTTTAGTACGTATTTCTTTAAGCAATATTATTCAATACTGTGGAATTAATTATTAAAGAGAAGAGAAGTGTAATCAACTGATGATAATATTTTAAACTCTCAAACATAAAAATTATCAAACTATAAGACAGGGAGTAACATGATGTCTGAGGTGTGTATGTCATGTATGCGTCTGAGTGTGAGTGTTTTTTTGCTTTGAAGGGAATTGGAAAAAAATGAGAGGAAGAATGTTTAACTTTCTGTTCTTTCGAAAAGAGCTTTATTCACGGGATTAACCGAGTCCACCCGACAGCAGTCTACATAAACCGAATAATTTGAGAGTCAGACGTCAGTGCTTAGGTCGTCTTTGATGGGTCATCGCCAGTGGTCATCGTGAGCAGGGGCGTCGCTTAACTTTTTTGAATGGGGGGGGGGGGGGGGGGGGTGTGTATAGGCCAGAATGCCGACAAATAATGCCACCGATTACCGACGACCAACGTCGATAAATGCAACCGTATAAAGCCCTTGAGGCATGTTCATTTGTGTGTATCTATCATATTTTCCTTTTAAATTATATATTTGTCCACCTCACTTACCGATTGTGTTTGTGTTCCGAAAACATCCTATATCTAAATATAATAGGAGCGAGCGCAGCGAGCGAGGAAAAATATACACTCTCTTTCGTACAAGTGATAGTTCTTCATCAAACTACATGATGGGCTTAAAGATATCTAAATTATACATTTGATCACCTCTCTGGCCTGATTCATTCGCTTGCAAAGACTATCCTAAATCTTAAAGGCATTGGCTAACTTTGTGAGCAGCTGATTTAAAAAATTCTCAAACTAAGATGAAACATGTGTATGAGTACTTGTATTTATACTCAAAAACCCTGAAACCAACCATAATTTGGAAGGAAAAGCTGTAAGTTAGACGCAAACTGCGATTTTATTAGCTTTCGTCTCGAGAGACACTGAACTAAGAGGACCGTTTGCGCGAATTCAAAAATACCGTTACTTGCCTTCCGCCGCGTGATACGTCAATACACACAGTGCGGTCCGTTGAGTCATTTGCGCATGCGCACTCCTTACGTTGGGTCTATGCAACCGACCCCCGTATATTTTTCAAACATTGGTTCACATTTCTAATATTTAAACATACTTCCCGTGGATATTATGCTCTGAAACTTTCACACTGGTATTTTTACACAATAACCCTAATGTTTATCCTATTTTTAAGTAACAAAATGATATTTTTTTAATATCATAACAATGCTAGCCAATGCCTTTAATATTATACAAGCGAGCGCAGCGAGCGTGGAAAAAATCTATTTTCATGGTAGAAGTGATAATTCTTTATCCAAATACACGATGGTATTAACTATGAGATATCTTACTTATACAGATACATTTGATCACCTCACTTGCCGAATCCGTTTGCATTCCCAAATCCATCTTGTATCTGAATATTGTACGAGCGAGGAAAAAAATATGTACTCTTTTTCATGATGATAAAAGTGAAAGTTCTTCATCAAAATACATGATGGGCCTTAATTACCTAATTTATTGCTTTCAAAGACCATCCTGTACCTAAATATTACAAGAGCAAGGAAAAATACATATGCCCTTTTGATAATTCTTCATCAAAATATATGATGGGGCTCGCTTGCCGAATTCGTTTGCTTTCCCAAATCCATCTTGTATCTGAATGTTATACGAGCGAGCATAGCGAGCGAGGAAAAATACATTATACTCCTTTTCATGATGGAAGTGAAAGTACTTCATCAAAATACACGATTCAAAGATGCTACGTCGTGGGCTTTCATGGGGAATGGATCATAATTTGCTGACACCAGACTTTGTGAAAAATACCTGTAATAGAGCTACATTTCTGGAGCACAGCAAAACAAGCTGTCCCACCACAAACAATCTTCGGCCTGCGTCGGGCATTAAGGGAAAGTGAGATAATGACTTTGCCATATTGGGAAAGGTTGAAGTATACAGGGCATTACATAAGGTCTGTTGGTCATAAAACTCACAGTGATGGACAACACCTGTTACTGGGTACTCACCCATGGTGTCAAATTCCCCATGATAGCCCACGACCTAGCGTCTTTAAGGTACCTATTTTGATATATTTGGTCACCTCTCCTACCTAATTTATTTGCTTTTGAAGATCGTCCTATATCTAAATATAATACGAGCGAGAGCAGCGAGCGAGTAAAAATATACATACACTCCCTTTTATGGCAGAAGTGATAGTTCTTCATCAAAATACACGATGGGCCTTAAGATATCTAAATTACATTTTTGTATTCATCTCATGTGCCGAATGCGTTTGCCTTCCGAAAACATCCTGTATCTGAATATAATACGAGCTAATGCAGCGAGCGAGGAAAAATATATATAGTCTTTTTATGGTAGAAGTGATAATTCTTCATCAAAATACATGACGGACCTAATGATATCTAAATTACGTATTTGTTCATCTCACTAGCCAAACGCGTTTGCCTTCCGAAAACATCCTGTATCTAAATATAATACGAGCGAGTGCAGCGAGCGAGGAAAATATACACTCTCTTTCGTGGTACCAGTGTTATTTCGTCAACAAAAAGCACAAGCAAATAAGCCCAATATGACTCTATTTGGGCACCTTACTCCTCTTTTTTTTCCTTTTTCCTCTTCCCTCTCCTTCCTTTCTCTCTCTCTTTTTCCTTTTTTGCCGACAGCGATCGCGAATTTGCCGACAAGAATTTTGAATGGAGTGTCACACCCCCACCCCCCCCCCCCCCTCTAGCGACGCCCCTGATCGTGAGTCGTCGACCATGACGCCGACATCGTCTCCTTGTCCAGGCATCTTCGTTTGAATACACAGCCTTAGTTACTTTTTGTTCGTAGTTTCGTTGTACGGGGCCCCTACCGTGAACTGATATATCCTCAGGTAGTTTTGTGTGTTTTTTTTTTTCCGAATATGTATTTGTTTTCCCTGTTTGCATGAGTGGGATGGTGTGTATGGATGCGTGTTTGATGAGACCGTGCTAAATTCAGACAAATGATCAATCATTCTCTTACCGATTTATCGGTACTTTAGTAAAATTCATCTTTGCCTATGTTACATCACAAAGTGTGAAACAATTGATTTCGCTTTAAACAATATTGGTATGTATATGAGCTTTTGGGATCGCGAATGTATGTAAGAAAATGATTATGAATTGATTAAAAACCTTAAACTAAATTCAATATCTTAAAGCCTTTGCTGCGTCTTAGTCCTAGTTTTCCTTAGCTATTTTTCTATTAGTTCTTAACAGGGCCGTGACAATTGTATCATCATTTTATGAATGCACTTTTTTCGATCTGTTTATCTTAAAACCAGGCTCTCCAATTACTTATAATTGTCAGTTTTTCCATCGATTTTGAATTGCAAAGTTTTAACAACATGTTGAGACTTTATTCTATCAGTCAGTATCAGATTAGTATGTGAGTTGTAAAGGTTTCGTATAAGTAGGCCTGTTACCATAGGTACAGGAGCAGAATTAATTCTGACCTATTTGCGCATTGCTTTGGATGCAATGCTAGGATTATTATTTGAAGTTTATTTGTCATAATAATCTGTAAAGGTATTGAAAATGTTTGAAATAGATGAAGGAACCTTGCAAAGTATCAAACATTAGGCTATGCTTATTTTTTTCTTGTCATCCTGGTCATGAGAGATTTAGCGCAGGCCTCCTAAACATGAAACAAACGGGTACCAAGTTGAAAGTAATGCCAGTAGGTTTCCGTTTGTTTGTTTGTTAGGTTCATGCTATTACAATATTCCTATCTATTGTTCTATAGGTCTATCCCATCGGATTTTTTTTTAAATAATGCTTACCCTAGAAGCTTCCTAAATGAGTTCAGTAATGACTCCATGTCCTGTTGAGTGACTCCATTGAGCCTAAAGTGTCCCTCGGCCACTTGAAGAAAGCACCCCTAAATATGCAGTAAATCACATAAAAATTAGATCATATTGAGGAAACTTACTCTCACTGATCATACTGTTCATCATTCAGATGAAAAATAATGGCAACAGAGTTACATGGCCAGGATTCGCTTGATCCAAAGGAAACAAATTCTATGCTTAAGGTAAATTCTCCAGAACACGAGCTTATGAATTATTCCATGGACTACTGATTGCTCTTTAATTTAATTCCAGTTCAAGTCTCGGTAACCAAAGCGTTAATTATGTCTGTATTCTTTTCTACCTTCATAAAATCCAAGCATATTATATTTCAAAAGTAACAGACGTCGAGTGATATGAAAAAAATAAATATGCAGTTTTCATTTTAATTTTCTTAACTTAAAAAGCTATTGGCAATGGTAACTAGAGTTGTAAAATGGCTCTTCACGGGTGAAACCCGTTCTCATTGCTTTGCATGTCATAGTACAAGCCTACCTTGGCAAGCGAAGCCCTTTCTTCGATTACTGTGAACAAGTCATCATGTGGACGAGTGTTGTATATTGTTAAACCATTCAGATGAGGCATGGAACAAAGAGCTTATGCCAAGTCACGTGATGCTGAGGAGGATGGTTCCTCGTCTCCAATCACCGGAGAAAGAGATTATGCCCTCAGGCAACGATACCAATGATCTTTCAGTATGTATACTTGAAGTATAATTCCTTAACCTTGAATTTTACTTGCATGTAGGTAGAGATCTGAACACGTTCTAATCGTTTTTGTTTTCTTTTTTATTTTATCATTATTTTTAAATTTAATTTCATTTATTTATTAATTTATGCTTAATTATTTTTTTTTAATTATTTTTTCTTGGGAGGGGGGGGGGCCTTTTTCTTTGTCAAATAGATAGTTTTCTGGGGTTGAATGCGCTAGAAGAGTTAGCGCAGTTGTCCTGATTAATGAGTTAATGATTGTAGTGTGGTGATCTACAAAGAAATCATTTCATAGTAACATATCAATACGGTAATACATGGAAGAATGAATGAATCTACTCGTCAAGCTATAAATAACCCCCGCCCCCGTCATGCATGTAGTTAACACTGAGCTGAGTGGAAAAGCATTTAAGTTGAAATATAAAGAAATGACCGTTGCATATTAATGAGTCAGAAAGAAGAGGATAGTGGGTATTTGACTCCAGTTCATCGTAACTTAGTCGTGAACCAGAATAGCCTGGTGGTTAAGTCGCTGCCCGGCAATCAGTAGATGGCAGGTTCGAATCCCGCCGGTTCCAATTTTTTTTGACTTGTGATTTTCATTACAGATCGAACGTACAAGCTTTAACACTGGGAGTAATGCCGAAAATTTGTTAACTATAAATTTATCCCATTAAGCTTCTTCATTTACTATACAGAAATGTCTGTACAACTTAAGGTGCTTCAGGTTAGCAAGAGCGCATTGCATTTTGCAAATCAACAGTTGTTACAGTTCTATTCCAAGACATTAAACCATCACTGGAAAAAGAGATTATCCCCTCAGGCAACGATACCAATGATCTTTCAATATGATTTATACTTGAACTATAATTCCCGAACCATGAATTTTTCTTGCATTGTTTTTATCTTTTTTATTTCAAGTAATTATTAGTTTTTGAATGTTATTTTATTTACTTATTTATTTTCATTTGTTTATTTGTTTTTTTTTTTTTTGGGGGGGGTGCATTCTCCTTTGTCAAATAGATAGTTTTCTGGGGTTGAATGTGCTAGAAGAGTTAGCGTAGTTGTCCTGATTAATGGGTTAATAATTGTATTGTTCCTGGATCTGCAGACCTACATTATATAATGGTCATAGCTGATCTCTTTTTTACGTTAGCCATAATTTTACAGAATAATGTCGGAATGCTGCTAGGAAAGCAAAGATTTTTCACGTCATTCACCAGTAATTTCCCTTCGTGATATGAATCAATAAATGAACATTTTACAGTTATCATGGTTATGTCACATCCATCTTATTCGTAACTAGGTCTTTCGTCATGTCCTGGAATTTTACAGCGAATTATCTACGTTAAAATGATTTATATAGTAAAAGAGTACGATGTAAAGGCATACCATCAACTCTGCCCACCCACCATGCCCACGTGTAGAAAGCCATGATCTTCTGAAATACCTCCTGAGATCAGTTCTTACATATTTCCCAAGTTATTAACCACTGCTAAAAAAAAAGAAAAGTATCCCTTCCGTTAACGATAGCAATAACCATTCAAAAGTGTTCAATCTACTCCTGACATCTACCATGGCTATACCTTAGCAGCTACAAAAACTACATTTTTTATACCTAACACAACTGAAATATAAACCTCTTGAATGTATCTAGGTTACTACTTGTACGTGTGTTTGTTTTGTTGTTGAAATGTTTGTTTTAGGATATTTTTTTCCACACGCATTTTGTATTAACTGGGCCAATACCTTGATATGCAAAGCTTTTTCTTTCATTACTGAGTAGAAGTCATCATGTGGACGAGTGTCTGTCAATGTTAAATCATTCAGATGAGGCATGGAACAAAGAGCTTCTGCCAAGTCACGTGATGCTGAGGAGGATAGTTCCTGGTCTTCCCATCCAGGGATAGTCTGAAGACGGAGTTTGGTGATCTACAAAGCAATCAATTCATAGAAACATATCAATATGGTAATTGTCACAGGTAAATGTGACATTTATATTTATTTTCCCCAGTTACTTCGAGGAGTTGCTCGTTTCCAAAATAGAATTGTTTATTGGTGTATCCTAGTTTCAAGATCGAGTGTCTTTAAAATAGATAACAGGTGTGTAGCGTGCCTATAAGGCGATCGCTAGAGCTGGCATCTTTTCCAATGAATAGTGTTTTTTCTCTACGTACCGCTTGCCTATGGCAACGTATGCTAATTGATAAGTAGGTGTATCAGTATTAAGCCATTCAGTGTTAGCATTTTCTGTTCTGACTGACTAAACGTAATCTTAGAGTAACCTGTGAGTGCATGAATTAAGAAAGGAAATAAGGGTAAAGGTCATGAGCCACGCCCGTAGTGCTGGGTCGGGCAAGGCTGTTAGTGGTTTCGTATAGTGAAACGGGCATTACGTTTTCTGCCTTGGTTGAATTGAGTTGTGTCCTGTTCAGTTTTGCCAGCATGAACAAGCTGTTATTTTCGTTTGCTAGCCAGAGTCTGCCTGTACTGAACGATGTCGAACATGGCATCCGTTGTATGTAATCGTCGTATTATTTAGTTAGGAAAACTCACATGCGGTGGTAAGCATAGATTTGAATATTTCAATCTTTTTGCTTGGCATAGAAATGTGTAGGAATTACAGTTGTATTCTTAAGGGATTGAAATAAACGTAATCATGCTGTATACCAGGAAAATGTTATGAAAGTATAAAGAAACGATATTATTCGATACTGTGGAATTAATTATTGAAGAGAAGAGAAATGCAATTAATTATGATTTGATAATAATATTGTAAGCTTTCAAATATTATAATTATCAAACTATACGGACAGGGAGTAACATGATGATTGAGGTGCATATGCGTCTGATTGTGAGTGTTTGTGCTTTGAAGGGAATTGGTAAAAATAATACAGTTTCTAGAAGAGCGTTTGACTTATTGTTTTTCAAACAGAGTTTTAATTACGGGATTGAACTGCTCCCCCTTGGAGTCCACCCGACAGTTAGGTCTACAAAAACCTACTGATCTGAGGGTTAGACGTCAGTGGTCATGGCGAGTTGTCGATAGTGGTGATCGTTGATAGGTCGTCGCCAGTGGTCGTCGTGAGTCGTCGACTATGACACCGACATCGTCGCATCGTACAGGCATCTTCAGTTGACTACACAGCCTTAGTGACTTTTTGTTCGCAGTTTCGTCGTATTACCGGGCCCCTACCGCGAACTGATATATCCTCAGGTTTTTTCGAATATTTATTTGTTTTCCCTGCTTGCATGAGTGGAATGAGTGTGTGGATGTTTGTTTAATGAGTCCATGCTAGTGTCAGACATATTAAGGTTAATTATTGTTCCACCGGTTCGTAGGTAATATGAGTAAAATGCATTATTGCTTTTCTTACATCATAGAGTGTGAAAGAAACGATTGATTTCGCTCTATGTAATATGGTATGTATATGAGTTTTGGGTATTGCTAATGAATGCAAGAAAAGGATTATGAATTGATTAAAATACTCAACTTAAAGTCAAAGTCTTAAAGCCTGTTTGTTGTGTCTTAATCCTAAGTTTCCCTTAGCTAATTTTCCATTGGTTCTTAACAGGGCCGTGACAGTAATACATGGAAGAATGAGTGAATCTTCTTGTCCAAGCTATAAATATCCCCCGCCCCCGGTCATGCATGTAGTAAGCACTGAGCTAAGTGGAAAAGCATTAAGTTCCAATATACAGAAATGTCTTTACAACTTAAATGCTTCAGGTTAGCAAGAGAGTATAACATTTTACAAATCAACAGTTGTTACAGTAACTTCCATTCCAAGATATTAAACCATCACCGGAAATAAAAGGTTATCCCCTCAGGCGAAGATACCAATGATCTTTCAATATGATGCATACTTGAACTATAATGCCCTAACCTTGAAATTTTCTTGCATGTAGGTAGAGATCTAAACACGTTATATTTGTTTTTGTTTTCTCTCTTATTTTATTGTATTATTTTAAATTTATTTCTATTTATTTATTTATTTATTTCTCATTTATTCATTTTTATTGGGGGGGGGTGCACTTTTCTTTGT
Source organism: Echinometra lucunter (assembly GCA_029962745.1). Lineage (NCBI taxonomy): Eukaryota > Metazoa > Echinodermata > Echinoidea > Camarodonta > Echinometridae > Echinometra > Echinometra lucunter. Next base: position 16,460,407 of record CM057166.1, read on the forward strand.
CAAAGAAATAGTTTTCTGGGGTTGAATGTGCAAGGAGAGTAAGTGCAGTTGTCCTGATTAATGAGTATTATTGCATTGTGCTTGGATCTGCAGACCTACATTATATAATGGTCATAGTTGCTCTCTCTTTTAAGTTAGCCATAATTTTACAAAATAATGTCGGAATGCTTCTAGGAAAGCAAAGATTTTTCACGTCATTCACCAGTAATTCCCCTTCATGATATGAATCAATACATGTACATTTTACAGTCATGTCACATCCATCTTATTCGTAACTAGGTTTTCAAGATTCAAGATTCAAGATTCAAGATACTGCATTGATCCATGTAAGTTATTTAAAAGAAATTTGCTTCCTTTGGCTTTCAACACAATACAGCACAAATAAACAAAACAAAGACCGTGAAAGAACACAAATGAATAACCAAGGAACATATACATCCTAATATTATTAACATAACCAAATGCCCTTATCTAATTTGCAGAATGATAGCAGACTAGTAGTAGATCCTTTCTCCAACCCCCCAGTTCTGACACTATGAACATGACGGACAAAGAAAGCGGACAAAATAAACAACCCCTCATTCTACCCTTCACAATGGTTCTGGTAGTCAAAAGCACATCTCTTCACTGCTATTGTCTAAAATATGTGAAACAGGTGTCACATGCATATTCACCTGGAACTACATGATTAAACATAATAGCTGTGAAGGGATGTGCTTTTGACTACCAGAACCATTGTGAAGGGTAGAATGAGAGGTTGTTTATTTTGTCCACTTTCTTTGTCCGCCATATTCATAGTGTGAGGCCCCACCCCAACCCAACCCTGAAACCCCTACTGTTCAGTTGTCCGATTGTTTGTTATTGACTTTACAGTTTTGATGATTTGAACAATAATGATGCATACTGAATTCAGATATTATTTCTACAATTCCCGACTTCAATTTCCCCTCAGGCTCAGTTCAAGCCCCCCCACGCACCCATACTCCCTTGGACCTTGTCCCATCTCATGATTAGTTGCTCTTCATAATAATTTAAATCAGATAATACCTAAATATAGCATGATTCCTTGCATTAAAGTCATCGTGTCTTCATGTCCAGCAAATTTACAATGTATTGTTTACGTTGAAATGATGTATATAGTAACATAGTACAATGAATGTAAAGGCTTACCATCAACTCAGCCCACTACTTGTACGTGTGTTTGTTTTGTTGTTAACTTGTTTGCTTTAGGATATTTTTTTTTTCTACACGCATTTTGTATTATCTGGGTCAATACCTTGATATGCGAAGCTTTTTCTTTCATTACTGAGTAGAAGTCATCATGTGGACGAGTGTCTGTCAATGTTAAATCATTCAGATGAGGCATGGAACAAAGAGCTTCTGCCAAGTCACGTGATGCTGAGGATAGTTGCCATAAATCATGGATACTCTCAAGACGGAGTGTGGTGACCTACAAAGAAATCAATTCAAAGAAACATCAATATTGAAGAATGAATGAATCTTCTCGTCCAAGCTATAAATAACCCCCGCCCCCAGTCATGCATGTAGTTAGTAGATGTAGATGCAGATGTAGATGCATGTAGATTTGTTTTTCCTAGGGAAATTATCTTTATCACGTCGGCACCAATTGACCAATCATATATTTAGAATACTCATGAATATTCATAGAAGGGATAATAAATCATACTAGGTATATAAGAGCTTGCATTCCATTGCATCAATTGGATAGCACAGGATATGATAGCATATTCAATTCATCTATTTTCGCAAAAAAAAATTAAAATACGTTATAATGTTTCAATAACAACCCATTCCACTTTAGAAATAGACTTTCCATCAAAGTCTAAAAATTTGTTCAATATTTCAATGTTTTTGCAGTCTCATTTTAGCCATTTTAAGGAGGTGGATGGACAGAAATCCATCTTATTATAGAAAAATAGTACACAAGTTCGGTGGATTTCACAAAGGTTCGTTGAAAAGCGAACCTGCCTGCCACCAAGGTTTGCTTTTTAGCGAACCTGCCGGCCTCCAAGGTTCGCTTTTTAGCGAACCTGCCAGCCACCAAGGTTCGCTTAATAGCAAACCTGCCAGCCTCAAAGGTTCGCTTTTTAGTGAACATGCCAGCCTCCAAGGTTTGCTTTTTAGCGAACCTGCCAGCGAACCTGCTTGCCACCAATGTTTGCTTTTTAGCGAACCTGCTTGCCACCAAGGTTCGCTTTTTAGCGAACCTTCCTGCCTGCTTGCCACGAAGGTTCGCTTTTTAGCGAACCTGCCAGCCTGCCTTGGATTGATTTCACATTGATTTGTCGATTTCACAAAGGTTCGCTAAAAAGCGAACCTGCTTGCCACCAAGGTTTGCTTTTTAGCGAACCCGCCAGTCCCCAAGGTTCGCTTTTTAGCGAACCTACCAGTCTGCAAGGTTTGCTTATTAGTGAACCTGCTTGCCACCAAGGTTCACTTTTTAGCGAACCTTCCTGCCTGCAAGGTTTGCTTTTTAGCAAACCTGCTGGCCACTAAGGTTCGCTTTTTAGCGAACCTGCCAGCCTGCCTTGGATTGATTTCACATTGATTCGTGGATTTCACCAAGGTTCGCTTTTTAGCGAACCCGCCAGTCTCCAAGGTTCGCTTTTTAGCGAACCTACCAGTCTGCAAGGTTTGCCTATTAGTTAACCAACTTGCCACCAAGGTTCGCTTTTTAGCGAACCTGCCAGCCTCTAAGGTTTGCTTTTCAGCCAACCTGACAATAGCCTCCAAGAATCGCTTTCAGCGAACCCAACAACAGCCTGCAAGGTTCGCTTTTTAGCGAACCTGCAGGTGAGCATGCTGCTTCTGGTTATCATGTATATGATCTGCACTGAGACAGGTCAATGTGATTTGCAGGCATATGTAAGTGCTTTCTATCCACAGTATACTGTAATAGTTGTATTTTATATTTGCTTGTGAATTAGTTACTTTCTTGCAAATACATGAACACTTGATACAGACTGCATACCTGGTATCTGTTATTAGATCCATGCCCAACCCATGACTTGTTGATGCATCTCGGAGCCTGCCTCGTTGTACAGTGGCCCAGTCTCCAGAAATCCATGTTCACTTTTTAGCTAAAAAACAAAGATGAATAACTGTACGTACGATGTGCATAAAAACATGAATGACAACAAACAATAAAATAATTTTGATATACTTTTTTGTGAAATAAATAAAATGAAAATTAAATTTATTTATCTATTCCTTCAGTGATATTTTTATTTTTCTTTATGCAGATTAAAATGATCATTTGCTTTCCAATAATCCTTGTGAAAAATGGTATAACTTGGATGTGAAAATAAAACATCATCTGTGTGTTTTTAAAAAAAGGGCAGCTGAGATCAATTGCCTCTCTTGTATAGCTTTTTGTTTTGCTGAGATTTCTGCCATCTTCAAATTTTATGCTAATGCCCTGCAGATAATTTTAATCATAAACACAATCTTGGTATACTAAAGATGAGTTGAACTGCATTGGTGTCTATTCCTATTTGCTTAAATACTTTCAACATACATTTGGCTATCAAGTACATTCCAAAAAGAATATACTGTCTAATTATCAGAACTAAAAAAGTGAAAGGATGCAGTTGCTTACCATGAGCTCAGTGATCTCCTTTTTGTTATTTCTTTTTACTTTCTACTCCCATTGAAAGGATTCAGTCAGTCCTTCCACTTCAGCAATCTTGTTTCTCATAGCTTTAGCCCGTACTTTTTTCCTCATTCTATCTCTTCAGTTCTGCTTCCTTTCCTAACATAGCAGTTGCTGATTGACCATTGTAAGCAAGCTCAAATATGTTCAATTTCACCCATGTGTCAGATGATGTACACATACATACATACACCTATCCCACATATAGCTGGATTCCAGCTACATCTGAGTTGGTGGGATGATCTAAGTCTTGAATACAGAGTTCCTGTGTTTCCTATTCTTACAGAGGATAACCAGTAGGATTACTCTCTTGTGCTGCCATGTTTGCATAATAGTTTATTTAAAGAAGATAAGTAAACAGACATGATGCAGAGTTGAGAGTGTGCAAGGATACAGTACATGTACATGCATGTACATGGAAAGTGCAACTTTGCCTTATTTTCAGATTGACTGTTCAAAATAAAGGGGGAAGTAAAATGTTCTCATACACTAGAGCTCCATAGTCATCCAACACTCTTTGCCTCTGTTATCTACTTCTGTGCATTCCAACTAGAAAAGCTTCTGTACATTGATTTAGATCAGAAGAATTCAACACAAGACAGTACTTTTTGGAATGTACTTGACAGCCAAATGTATGTTGAAATTGTTAAAGCAAATACGGATGGACACCACTGCAGTTCAACACGTCTTTAATATACAAAGAGTAGGTATAAGATTAAAATTATCTACAGGGCAATGGCATAAAATTTAGAGATGACAGAGAAATCTTAGCAAAACACTGAGATATATACAAGACAGGAAATTGTTCTCAGCTGCCCTTTTTTTAAAACACACAGTTGATGTTTTATTTCACATCCAAGTTATATCATTTTGTACAAGAGTTACTGGAAAGCAATGATCATTTTAATCTGCATAAGGAAAATAAAAATATCACTGAAGGAATAGATAAATAAATCTAATTTTCATTGTATATATTTCACAAAAAGTATATCAGAATCACTGCATTGTTTGTTGTCATTTATGTCTTTATGCACATGCCTACATACAATTATTCATCTTTGTTTCTTAGCTACAAAGTGAACATGGATTCCTGGAGACTGGGCCACTGTACAACGAGGCAGGCTCGATCTGAGATACATCAACAAGTCATGTGGTGGGCATGAATCTAGATAGGGGAAAAATTCCACAATTATGTTTCCTTGTGTCAAATCAAAAACAGAGACATGTTTGCAGTCTGTATCAAGTGTTCCATGTATTTGCAAGAAAGTAACTAATTCACAAGCAATATAAAATGTAACTATTACAGTATACTGTGGAAAGAAAGCACTTACATATGCCTGCAAATCAACTTGACCTGTCTCAGTGCAGAACATATACATATACATTATTCCAGAAGCAGAATGCTTGCCTGTGTTGTGTTGGTTGTGTTGGGTTCAGTGAAAAACGATTCTTGGAGGCTATTGTCTGGTTTGCTGAAAAGCAAACCTTGGAGGCTAGCAGGTTTGCTAAAAAGCGAACCTTCGTGGCAAGCAGGTTCGCTAAAAAGCAAACATTGGTGGCAAGCAGGTTCACTAGCAGGTTCGCTAAAAAGCGAACCTTGGAGGCCGGCAGGTTTGCTAAAAAGCAAACCTTGCAGGCAGGAAGGTTCGCTAAAAAGCGAACCTTGGTGGCAAGCAGGATCGCTAAAAAGCAAACATTGGTGGCAAGCAGGTTCGCTTTTTAGCGAAACTTTGTGAAATCCACGAATCAATGTGAAATCAATCCAAGGCAGGCTGGCAGGTTCGCTAAAAAGCGAACCTTATAGGCAAGCAGGTTTGCTAAAAAACAAACATTGGTGGCAAGCAGGTTCGCTAAAAAGCAAACCTTGGTGGCAGGCAGGTTCGCTTTTCAGCGAACCTTTGTGAAATCCACCGAACTTGTGTACTATTTTTCTATTTCTTAAATGGATTTCTGTCCATCCACCTCCGTAAAATGGCTAAAATTAGACTGCAAAAACATTGAAATATTGAACAAATTTTTAGACTTTGATGGAAAGTCTATTTCCAAAGTGGAATGGGTTTAACATAAAATTCGTATATACAATATTCTGCGGGGCTTTCCTCGGAGGTTAAAAACCTGTAATTTAGGATCGCCCGTGTACAGTACAATGAGAAATATACAGATATTATACTAACAATACATCAAGAAAACAATTTGAAAAAGAGACACATAAATAACACTTCAAACGAAAAAGGAAAAGAAAGGGGAAAGGGGGTGGGAGATATGTAGCATAACAATTAATTAACTGTGATGATTAATAACTATTTACTAATAAGATCTTGTACTACTTCCTAAAAGAAGATAGAAATTGCGATGATAGGATAGGTAATAGAATAGAATAGGACAGGGCAGGATAGGATAGGATTATGATAAGCTAAACAGGTGTGAAACAATCATCGCTATATTTTTAAATTTCGAAAATAAGGGCAATGGAGTTTGCCCAATGACATAAAAGTTATTACCCACCAGTTGGATAAATTCTGACAGTTTGGCAATAAATAGGATGAGTATTAGGGTTAGAGTGTAGGGTTAGTTTAATGGACAGCATACAGCCCGACGTTGGTTAAAAAGTGGTCAATGGGAATCACCTAACATTGGGTGAAGAAAATTTATCCAATATTAGGTAATTCAGTTAACCAACAGAAGTTGGGCAATAAATGCCCTAGCATCTACAAGAACTACATCTTTATACATAAAACAGTTGAAATATAAACCCCTTGAATGTGTTTGGGGTACTACTTGTAGGGGCGTTTGATTTTTGTTTTGTTCTTGTATTGTTTTAGGATAATTTCTTGTTTACATGCATTTTGTATCAATTGTGACGATACCTTGATATGCGAAGCTTTTTCTTTCAATACTGAGTTGAAGTCATCATGTGGACAAGTGTCTGTAAATGTTAAATCATTCAGCTGAGGCATGCAACAAAGAGCTTCTGCCAAGTCACGTAATGCTGAGGAGGACAGCTTCTTGTCTCCCCTAATGTCAGGAATACTTGAACTATAATTCCCTAACCTTGAATTTTTCTTGCATGTAGGTAGAGATCTAAACACGTTCTAATTGTTTTTGTTTTCTCTGTTATTTTTTTTTAAATTTTATTTATTTATTGATTTCTCATTTATTCATTTTTGGGGGGAGGGGGGCACTTTTCTTTGTCAAAGAAATAGTTTTCTGGGGTTGAATGTGCTAGAAGAGTAAATGCAGTTGTCCTGATTTATGAGTATTATTGCATTGTGCTTGGATCTGCAGACCTACATTATATAATGGTCATAGTTGCTCTCTTTTTTACGTTAGCCATAATTTTACAAAATAATGTCGAAATGCTTCTAGGAAAGCAAAGATTTTCCATGTCATTCACCAGTAATTCCCCTTCATGATATGAATCAATACATGTACATTTTACAGTCATGTCACATCCATCTTATTCGTAACTAGGTTTTCAAGATTCAAGATTCAAGATTCAAGATACTGCATTGATCCATGTAAGTTATTTAAAAGAAATTTGCTTCCTTTGGCTTTCAACACAATACAGCACAAATAAACAAAACAAAGACCGTGAAAGAACACAAATGAATAACCAAGGAACATATACATCCTAATATTATTAACATAACCAAATGCCCTTATCCAATTTGCAGAATGATAGCAGACTAGTAGTAGATCCTTTCTCCAACCCCCAGTTCTGAGGCCCCACCCCAACCCACCCCTGAAACCCCTACTGTTCAGTTGTCCGATTGTTTGTTATTGACTTTACAGTTTTGATGATTTGAACAATAATGATGCATACTGAATTCAGATATTATTTCTACAATTCCCGGCTTCAATTTCCCCTCAGGTTCAGTTCACAGCCCCCCCCCCCCCCCCCCCCCCCCCCCCCCCGCACCCATACTCCCTTGGACCTTGTCCCATCTCATAATTAGTTGCTCCTCATAATAATTTAAATCAAATAATACCTAAATATAGCATGATTCCTTGCATTAAAGTCATCGTGTCTTCATGTCCTGCAAATTTACAATGTATCATTTACGTTGAAATGATTTATATATTAACATAGTACAATGAATGTAAAGGCTTACCATCAACTCAGCCGACCCACCATGCCCACGTATAGAAATGTATCTTCTTAGATACCTCCTGAGATATGTTCTTACATATTTCCCAAGTCATTACCCCATTGCTTAAAAATTAAAGTATTCCCTCAGATAACAATAACAGAAAC
>CM057166.1:16468834-16513834 GCA_029962745.1 Echinometra lucunter
CCTTCACTCATGCTGGGCCTTCAATCTGAAATACTCTTCCTCAGTTGATGAGAAATAGTAGCTCATATGTAGCGTTAAAAATTATGTCATTTCATTTCATTTCATTTATTTTCCATTTTTCAACTGTTTGATTTGGCCTATAATTGATTACATGCCTTTCATAATCATACTTTCCTTTTCAAAATTGAGGCTGCCATAATACACCATCAACTTGCTACTATATACGACGGTCTCCTGTGGATGTAAATTGTATATGTCTGAAAATGTTGTTACTATATATTAGGTAATGTTAGATTATGTCGCACCATTTTATTGAACGCAGAAATAAGATTCTATCAATAAATAGGAATCTACTATCGTACTGGTGGCGGAATCTTAATTTTAAAAAAAAAAATTTAAACTGCACTTGAATAAAGTCTGTGAGGGTATTTCAAGTCTTTCAAATACTTTCCCTGTACACATTACATTTCTCTTGGGTTAGTTTTGGTATCGTATTCCAGCTTATTCTACAGATTACTATACACAGGTGATATCCTTTGAAGGTTTCGATGGTGGTAATACGAATGGATGTAGAAGGCTTCACGGTACACCAAGTATTCTTTCTTGAAGATGAGTATGGTCCTGAAAAGGACCTACTCGCTCTCGAGAAAGAATACTTGGTGTACAGTGAAGCCTTCTACATCTATACACAGGTGATCATCAAAGTAGCGAATTCAGACAAGGAATGTTTTATTAGTGCAAAAGCACTCATTTTCAAATGAAAGGATAACCTATTGCTGCGGGCATCGAATGGCTCCCGTACTAAGTCTATGAGAATTAGAGCACTGAATAGTAATTCAGTAATTCAGTAATTATCAGTTTAGACTTTAAGGACCAAGTGCCTACCCCTCAATCTACTAATGTATACTAGTCAAAGGGTTTGACCATGTGCTATTAATTATTCAACGAATGTTCTCAAAATAGCGTCTTGTGCGAGACGGGCATAATATTTACGTGACAATTCATGAAATACGTTAGTTTTCTATATCGGGGAAAGTCAAGAGGCAAGAGGCGTATCCAACCTACGAAGTGGCCGGCTTTTACCTCCTCGTCTGAAAGCCGACAAGAAAGGATGAAATAGAGTTCAATCCTGCTTGCAGTGTGCCCTAATGAGTTACCTTGGACTGCAATCCACATCCTTGGACATACAGGCTAGAGAGGGTTACGTCTCTTATATTTCTCTATATAGAAATGATAAATAATACTTCGAAAACTGAAACAGAAAGATGCATGTTTTGAGTGTACTTATTGAACGACCTGTTTGACCAAGGGGAGGGGGGGGGGGGGGTGTTTCATAAAGCTGTTCGTAAAGTTATACCTGACTTTACGAACGATTTGAATATGAAGTGCCAAATCGGACATGTCGGAATACCTAAAAAAAAAAAAATCCTGACAATTTAACCATGTTAACAAAGTGTGACTACATTTCTCATAATCTTAATTAAAATTTGGCAAAAATATACCTTGCAATAAAAAAAATTAGTAAACAATGGTAATGTTAATCTACGTCTGCATATTTCACCTTTAGCTGATGTGATTTATAAGGACTACGAATCCCATTTGGCTTGCCGTATCCAAGTCATTCATAAAGTCATTCGTAACTTTACGAACACCTTTATGAAACACCCCCAGGTTGTTTTCATAGCTACATTGTAATTCAAACCTACATGTATTCGAAAACCTGCCCAATCATATACTCTGGTTTGTTGGTAATAATTTAATGCATGTTCATATTTTGGTTTCTGTGATGTGATAAAAGTGTTGAGTATAAAACCAAGAGAACATTTCTTTCTGCCATAAAACGGTATATGTTTTATATACAGAATGTTTGCACTTATTGAATACTCGTCCGACCAAGGTTGATTTCAAGACTTTACACTTCCTCATTCATTTTCCCCCAATCCTTCGCCAACCAAAAATAGAGTAGGAACAAAAGCAAATGTATATATATTCCCACGCATGATTTCTATCAGCCTATTCAAGACATTGCCCCCTGCCTTGCACTCCGTCATAATTGTATAGACACATTGTATTACTTGTTGACACACCCATTTATTACGGTTAAAAGGGTAACATTTATGGAGAGATGTTCCTGTTTGGGGTAGAAATTTTTTTTTAAGAGTATCGAGAAAGAATAATTTAAAATGTTAAAGGAATTTCAATGCTAAATGAGATCGCACTGTTGATAGGAAAAACGGGAACGTGTAAAAAAGCATTAGTTGGTAAATTTTGACTGTTTCCCACCCATGATTTCTATTAGACCCCCGCCTTGCACTTCTCCTCCATCGTATCTATAGGCACATTGTATTGCTTATTGCCACAGGTAGTTAAAGGGCAATCAACATGAATAAAGAGTTGTTCCTGATTGAAGCAGACCAAAGAAAAAGAGAATTGAGGAAGAAATGACTAAAAACGTCAAAGAAATTAAATGCTAAATGAAATCGCCGTGGTAATGTAAAAAAAAGGGGGAGATAAATTCATGTAAGAAATAAGTTGGTCAATTACGACTGCAAACTGCAATATCATGTCCAACAACGTTCATACTTTGCTTCCAATTTGAAAAAAAACAACATTTTGATAAATTTTCCCTTTTTCTGACTCTGCGCAATATTTTCGTAATTATAGGAAATAACTATGCTATCATCTCACTTCCTTGACTCAACCCCGTAATTCCCCAAATGTGCTGATATATTTTCATCATGTAGAGAACAATTTTTTTAATGGGAGAGACACAATTCGGCGTAGCAAGGGGATAATGCAGGTCGTTAATCACTCAATCATATGAAAAAGCATCCAGCCCTTTCTGAACCCAGTGATGACACGTGCCATGACAACTAGATGGTGACGTCTGTTAAGCTTCGATACTGTGATCCGCCTCTAAAGCGTAACTCGCCGGTTAATTTGCTGAAAATGTGTACACGCACTGCTGTGTGTACGGAACTATGGTATAGACACAGTGTCAGCGTTGGTTGAGGGCAAGTTCTAAGCTTCATTCCTCCCTCTGTCTGGTTGTCTCTCTCTATGTCTCTCTCTCTCTCTCTCTGTTTAATTTTTTCTTTCTTTCTCTCTCTCTCCCTTTTCTCTTCTTTTGTTATTTAATTCTTTCTGCACTCTCTTGTTTGCTTGTTTGATATCTCCTTTACTGCTGAGAACTAGCCTCTAATTTTTCTCTGCCAAGTATACGTTAAAAGCCATATACAACCCAAGTTACATTTTCGGCAGGTTAAAATTCAGTTACATGACAATTTAAAGGCCGCAATGTGTACAAGAGACCTTGGTTACATTTTCGAGAAGGTTGGGCTTAAAGGTCAGGTGACATTTTCAAGGCCACTCTGTACAAAGGTAAAAAACACTAGGTTACACATTAAGGCAAGAAGGTAATAGGATTACCTTTAAAGAGACCCATGCTACTATCTTCATGATTTTGGGCAGTTTGTACTTAGGGTCAGGAGTCATCTTAAAAGTCACTTACGACTCGGGTTACACTTTTGGGATGTGGCTATTAGAAAGCTGAAGCTAAAGCCTGATAATTGTTCAGGGAAAGCGGGAACTAGGGAAGGGGGCTGCAGCCTACCCCCTCCATTTTGGCTAAAATTGGGAAAATGTTACAATATGACATTATGAGGAAACCCTATAAAATTATACGGCGAAAAAGCGATGTTTAAATTTCGTATATAGGCTCGAAAAAACAACAACATACAAACACAAGAGCATTAGGGGGCTCTACCCCTAAAAACCAGCCAGTCTGGGTATCAGCCCCCATTCGTACAAAAACCAAAAACGTTCTGCAGCCCGCGGGAAGAATACATATTTGAAGAAGAGGGACAGGCTGTACTATAGCGACAGGTTACTCATTTAGGGATTTTACAATTTACGAGAAGGTCGTATCTTTCAAGAGGCTTGTGTTACACTTTTGGGCAGGTTGCATTTTATGGCCAGGTATATGCAACCCATGATACGACCCAAGTTGCAGTCTAAAGGCCATACAAATGACTCTGAAAAAAATGGAGGGGCAAAACACATTTTCCCTCCTAAAAGCCCCCTCCCAAAACATGCCAAAATAATACATATAATAGCAGTTCAGGAATAAAAAGAGGATAATATCCTTTTCTTTCACTATTTTTAGCCCCCCCAAACCCCCCAAAATAAACAACAACAACAAAACAAGAATATTCAAAGAAAGAAACCTGGTATTGATAACTAACAAAATGTTATTTCATACAAGAAAATGAATCAATCAAATTAAATATCATTAGCATGTTTGAATACTATTCTTACTTCTTATTTCTTAAATCTTAGAGGTAGATCAAATTCAAAGCAGTCTTTTCAGGCTTTTTATTAAAGTAATAGAATATACCTGTAAGAATAATTAAATATAATGCGATCAAACCTTCAAAAATATGCCTCTTTGCCTTCAATATCAAACACTCTTTTGGTTTACAACACAAATGACGAAAACACTACCGAGAGAAGATCCAAATTCTCTGGTATTGTGGAAAATAGGAGTTGAAGCTGCAGTCCCACCCTTATTATTGCACGTGAACATGTAGAATTAAGAACTGAAGACATTCTTTTCTTCTTTTTTTAAAATTCAGATTTAGACCAATATTTTATGAAATCGATGTGAATGTAATCCTGATCTGGAATTACGCTACATGATCTTTCTCACGTTAACCTCCTACTATCTGTGACTCGGTCATACCTTTCGGATAAAAAAAAATGGAAGACCGGAGAAAGTCATGATTAACATCACAAATATCAACACTTATGGTCACAGTTACAAAGAGTATTAAGTCCCTCTTCGGCTGAATATCTACCTCAGACACCTAGTCGTGGCTGGATCCAGAGTTGTGAGAAAGCAGAAGGGGGGGGGGGGGGGTAAGCGAGGAAATGAAGCGACCAGGGGGAGGGGCTTTCACAATTTTCATTAGATTATGCTATTTTGCGTATATTTTTTTTGTTCTTTGATTCATAAAAGCACTGGGGATTTGATAAAAATTGATACTGCCACTATGTTATGAACTATAGGAGGAAAACATATTGCTTGGCAAAAAAATATGGGAGGGGGGGGGGGGTCTTAAAAAAATTGCCCACGGGTGAGTTAATATTTTATATGAATAGATAAGGTTATTACATTTGCATGACCTTGCCCTCTCTTGCCTATACTCTTCTTTCTTCTCCTCTCTTTAGCACTTGAAAAAAAGAAAAAGAGATATCCCCCCCCCCCCCCCGAGCGCTGCCCCTGCTTACTGCTTGTACCGAATTATCAGGAACTGTCCATCTGCTTGGTGTCATACAAGACCACCAACACAACACACTCCTGTCCGTCCTTCCACTGTGCTGTATATACAAATTCGCCGTACGATTTACGCGTTAGCAGAAAAAAACCTATTTTTTTAGCAACTTACCCGGCAAGTTACACTATAGCGCGGGGTGCGTTTTGACAGCTTAACAGACGTCTTTAAAGCCATCCTTAATTGAGGGTGAAATCATCCTTGCAAGAGCCTACGACCATACCATGCTGAATATAGTCAAGCAGCGTAGGGCTCAGTCAGTAGCACGATGGGAGACCGCTTGGGCATACCGGGTGTTTACTTTTTGCTTGCTTGCCCTTCTTTTCCCGTCATTTACCCATGACATTCATTTTCGTCAATGTTTTGGCACTCATATTTTTCATTTTTCTTTTTTTATATGCCCCTCTTCTCCACCCTCCCCCTTTCCCCCTAACCTCACGTTCACCATCCGTCCGGAGTCTCAGTTATCATGGCTTGGCTCATTTATAAACGGGGATGGGAAGGGTTCAAGGAAGGAAGGATGGAATCGATTGGGAATTTGGGGTTCGTCTTACTTTATTGGCGTGACGTCTCAGCCTCGTTCCTTTATGGAGCCCTTCTTTATCCAAACACACATTACCACTGTTTCAGATTTTACCTACCGGGTAACCGTTTCTAAGTGGTAACGCGTACGAATTTTTAAAGGCGCTCAACCAGTGCTACGTCATGAATGAAAGCAGCTCGGCCACGAACTTTCCAAGACTTCTATCTTTCTAGGCCTGTGTTGCTTATTCCTCATTTAGCAGTGGCGGCACCAAGGGGGGGGGGGGGGGGCATGGGGGGCATTTGCCCTCCCCCCCACTCAGAAGCTTTGCCCCCCCCCCCCAGTTGCCCCCCAGAAATTTTGATGACTGAGAAGAAAAATTATATAGTAATTTGTAAATAAGTAGATGTTGTCATAAGCATCATATTCAAGCTGTGAAGTGTGCTAAAATACCATTTTCCGCTCTTCAAAACTTCAACTGAAAACCAAAAAAGTGGTTATTTTTGGCTCGCTTGCTTCGCTCGCTCGTCAGATTTTAAAATTTCTTTTCTAAAATGCGATTAAAAACAAGAAAAGTAGCCACTTTTGGCTCGCTCGCTTCGCTCACTCGTCATATTTCAAAATATTTATTCGAAAATGCGATTAAAAGCCAAAAAACGGTTATTTTTTGTTCGCTCGCTAGCAAAATTGATATTAAAATATGTGTAAGAGGAAAAAAAAATAGTTCAAAAATTCAATTATCCCCCCAGTCCTCAAAGTGGTTTTACGCCAGCGACTAAAACTTGAGCTTCAAGCTCGATTTTTCCATACACGCAAAAAAGAAATTGACTGCCCCTGCCCTCCCCCCCCCCAACATTTTCTTTTACCCTCAACAGAGGGTAAATATAACAATGATATCATCTTTTATACACCTGTCAGCTTGCATAACAATGGTCATTGTCTCAGTTTTATCTTTATTGATGCTTAGTCCCATTTGTTTAGCCATTTCATTGTAGGCTGTCAGTAGTCTTTGCAGGTCATCAGCGTTATCACTAAAGATGGCAATATCATCAGCATACTGGGCTTCTCTCAGATACATTAACTGAACCTTTCTCTGAGCTTTCAGTCTGCGGAGATTAAAAAATGTCACCACCATATCGAAAACGCACTTTAACACTACTGTTCAGTTCAAAGGTGCTGAAGGCAAGCTTAAGCAAAACTGTAGCAAAGATTCCGAAAAGAGTTGGGGCAAGGTTGCAGCCCTGCTTTACACCACTGTTGTATTCAATCTCGTCAGTCAGTTCACCATTAATGAGCAGTCTTGCCTTCATGTCTGTATGAAGTGCCTTGATTATTGCAACACATTTTTCTGGACAGCCTATCTTCCTCAGGATCAGGTAGAGCATCTCACGGTTTAAGCTGTCAAAAGCTTTTGTAAAGTCCACAAAAGCGATGTGAAGAGATGTTTGCTGCCCTCTGCTCTTTTCAATCAATTGTCGAAGAGTGAAAATTCCATCAGCTTTACTTCTTCTACTTCTGTACCCAGATTGTGATTCTGGGTATACATAGTCGTAATCGTATGAAGTCGTTGAAGTAGGACATCAGTGAAGACTTTGCTAACAAAACTCAGGAGAGAAAATCCTCTGTAATTACTGCAATTGCTGCGATCTCCTTTCTTGAAAATAATAGTAATCATGGCATCAATGAGTTCCGATGGTACAACTTCACTAGCCCAGAAAGTGTTTAACAGTTTTAGAAGGTGAATTCTTATACTTGGCCCTCCATGTACCAAGACTTCAGGTGGGATCCCATCAGGGCCTGCACTCTTTTTACATCTGGTATTTTTCAATGCTTTTTCAATCTCCGTGGGGGTTATCAACCATATATATATATATATATATATACATGTGTAAGAAAAAAAAGGAGAAGACAACACATTAAATACATATTTACTTTTGAAATTTCTATTTCATTTCGTTGTTGTTGTTTTTTTCATAAGTAAATGTGAACTCATACAATTTATATTCCTGCTACGACTCGTATGTCAGTTGTGCAGATACATCGAAGAATAACAAAAGATTCGAACGCTCCAAGTTTGACTTGAAACTGCAACGTGATGTTGCCCGAGAGAGCAGCGAATTTACACTTTGTCGACTTTTTGCTTGTGTGGTTATAATGTAAAAACGCAGTCGTTGAAGTTTGAATATGTCGACTCGAAAGGTGAGAATAACTGCAATAAAATCAATCCATCTAAAATCACGAATTTATTATGATATCAGTCAATGCTTTGTTTTCTTCCCTAGTGACGCACACGTCCCGTCATACCCGGTTCCAGAGCCAAAGACCTCCCGTGATCGCAGCCAGCCCCATAGGCCTATTCAAGTTGGACATTCGCTGCAGCGGCGACACGGCCCACGGCATGGCAAGGCTGCGGGGAGCTGTGCTGCTTGGGTTTGATATATCAACGGGGTCGGGATTGTGCTACAATTATCTAAACACAAAAAAAAGTAGCTCCCCCTTTTTCAAAATGGCATAACTTTTTAACGAAAGGTTTTGAGCAAAATAACTTGGCAGGAGTGTTTCTACACTTATTGACTTGATTTTCTCTGAAAATGAGATTGATCCACTCCGTCATGCATGGGTGAGCAAACATTAAACGTAAAATGGTCGCTTTTCAAAAGTCACAATTCATTTTGGAGATTCTTTGAAACGGGATTTTAGCGAATTCGGTTTCTGGTGCATATTTATGTGTTGTTGTTGTTGTTGTTGTTTTTGTTGTTAACATCCAACGCTAGACCCCTCACACCACTCCCGACATTTTTCTCTGCATTATGGTTGGGTGAGCACAATTTTTTTAAAAACCCTCCTGAATTTGAAATTGAAAAATATATCATCACATGTTGTGAGAACATGAGGGGTTGTCATCGTGTCATGGTTGAGTGAGCACACTTTACAAATCGCGCAAGAAATGCTAAAAATGTACTGTTAATACAGCAAAAGAAAATGGCACCTGTGACTTTTGAAAAGTGACATTTTTGCCTTTGTTGTTTGCCCACTCATATACATGACTCGATCGATCAACTCATTTTCACAGCGAAGTTAGTAAGTGTAAGAAAACTCTTGCCAAGTTATTTTGCTTTCATTAAAAAGTTGCGTCAATTTTATTAATTTAAGGGGGCAGTTACCTTTTTTGTTGTTATTGTGTTTTAGATGGCAAAGATGATCTGATAATCATTACGAGGAATTATTTTTTTAGCTATACACGATACTGCATAATGTCAGTCTTCTCTGTTACAGGATATGGGACGTACATACACATTCACCTGTAGTTAATGGTAATAGCTGGTAATGTTATACATGTTATAGCAAGCGGCCGCGGAACCACGGGGGCTGCAGCCCCTCACTTTTTTGAGTAGGCCCCTGTACAAAAACCGGAAGTGATTTTTTTTTTTTTTTGTACATGCAGCCCCCTCACTTTCAAAAACGTTCCGCGGCTTCTGATAGCTGCCCTCTAAAATAATCTGAGGCCGTTAAAATGGTAAACAAGATACAGTGTCCATAATAACCACAGCCTTTCGTAAACCGGTAATGTCATTTGAAATCAGTTCGTTTATCAAACTCAAATTTGGGAAGATAAAGCCTTTCGTGTACCGATAATGTCTTTTGAAATCAGGTCGTTATTCATATCAAACTCAAATTTGAGAAGACAAAGCCAGATTTTGGGTACATATAGTACAAAATAGAAGTGGCCATTTAAGCGGGAAAAACGAGAGGATGAATTTCAATCGTACTTTTTAAAATACAAACTACAAGATTTACATATAGACTGGCTGTGTTACTTTGCATAAAAAACCATGACAGAGAACAAGCAGCTTTTAGGAATCTAGTCTATAGCGGCACATTAAGAAAAAAGAATGATGGTTCTTAATGCATATCATTTGGGGAAGGGGAAGGGTCCCTCAGTCCAGTGTTGATTATTTTCAGTAGTTGAAGTGTAGAATTGTTTGAAATTCATTTTCACTATTTTTCTCCTTATTTTCCACTGTAAAATGAAAAGTGGCGATGCCTCTGTAATCTAGAATATCAGCGAATTAATTCCTCCTTTGGTACTGATACTGCAGCATGTTATGTAGATCCTCAACCTGTATGGCTTATTGAGAGTACTATGCATATTTATCATGTTTATTATGTATTCAGGGAACCATGCATATTTGCCAGTATTTCTGGTGCGGTTAACCTGTAAATTGAAGTGATAGCTATTAAAGAATAATTGGCAAGATTTTTTTTTTTTTTTTGGGGGGGGGGGGGGAAGAACCACTATGCAAGGTTGTTTACTACGTCTAGAAATATCCGTGTGTAGTTGAATATTTTAAATAAAACGCACCTTGCGTTTGTGTATAAATTCTGTTTTGTTGAAAAATGTGATGAGAAAAAATTATTAGTACTAGAAGTTCTGTAAATCAGCAGTTTTGTATTTCTTTCTATCCCTTTGTTCTGCAGATGCATCTCCATTTCAGTTATGGTCAACAAATACATGCAGACAAAGCATGTAAGTGAAGTTGGATTTCACATGTCACTAAAAACTGACAAGCTTGACAAGAGGGGCAAGGAGTCACTTCTTCATTAAGTCTTGTGGAGTCCGCTGCGGGGGTATTAATACGGTGCGATATCATCATACCTTGCGTTGGATATACAGTAAAGGAAAAAGGCTCTGCGCTTGAATTATAATTGAGTATATGAATATAAAAACGACCCAAGTTCATGGGAGGTAATTTCGAGTAAACTGAAAAAAAAAACTGAATGTATTTTTTAAATTTGTCCAATAACATTATATTTGACTATGATACAGTAAGATAACATCGTAAATAAAAATTGAAATGTACAATTTTATTTTAATTGAGCTTCACGTTACTTGTGGGCGGTTCCTTTTGTTTGATGGACTTGGGTCATTTTTAGAATCATATGGACTTGGGTCAGTCTTTGAATCATACAGAATAGGCTACTATAGTAATAGGTCTTCTAAAAGAATACATAGAGAGTTGTGTCATATATGGTACAATGTCCCTCATCTCCTAGCATGTTAGTTTATTGGACAGCATGTGTGTGGGTGGGTGTGGGTGTGTGTGTGTGCGTGTGTGTATATGTGTGTACCATTTTGGATGACAAGGGTGGGGGACAGAGGCGTCGATCCATTTTTAGGATGGGGAGGGGGGGGGGGGGACAAGACGAACGAGCGGAGATGAATCCTTTGCCAGGCCAGTACGCAAAATTTTTTTCCAGGGGGGGGGGGGGACGGGCTAGGGGCAACACGCATAAAAAATTTTGAAGAAACTTAAAAGCACGGGAGCGAAGCAACCGAGCTTGTGATGAGGGCACTTTTCATTTTTGAAGTAAAATTGAAGGATGCACACCTATGGTGGATTTTGTGAAAATTTTCAGTAAAGAAATGTAAGTTTTCAGAATTTTTTTTTTTTTTTTTTTTTTTTTGGGGGGGGGGCGGCAAATGCTCCCCTCCCTACTTCTCTGCTGCGTACGGCCAAGCCCTCGGGTACATGTTTATAGACATGTGTATATAAGCGCGAAGCATTTTAAATTTGGGGGAAATTGCGTTTGCTGGCTAGATTATGAACCACCAGGGTTTTTAAATTTTGCGAGCGAGCCAAAAATAACAAATAACAAATTTCTTGATACGAGAGTAGTATCATTATATTATCAGAATGCAATATGGTTACCTCAGATTTAGTTCAGAAATTATTGGGGTGGGGGGGGCGAACTGCCCTCCCCCGGAATCGACGCCTCTGGACTGGAGGACTTGGGACAGGTTATCCAAAAGAAATGTGTTTTACATGTATAGTACTTAGTTTTGCAAGTTTTTTTTTTTTTTTTTTTTTACTGTTGGCATAACTAATATACATGCCCCGCATTTAACACGCGCACGCACGCTTTTTTTTTTTTTTAAACACGTGCACACGTTGTTATCAATAATGCCTATAGCGTTTTCATTTATATATATACGATAAAAGAGCAATGTAGATAAAATGCCTTGCTCAAGGGCATAAGTGCCGTACTGCGGGGATCGAACCCCCGACTTTCGCGTCTCCAGTCAAGTGCCTTAGGCCACTCGACCACGGCACCTCCACACACACCCCCACCCACCCATACTTGTAAGAGCCTTCATCCGTGGACATGGGTAAGGAAACCTGACAATAATTGACGTTAGCTCAGCTTATGAATAATTCATAAAAATTTGCGTGAACGTGTTCGCACCATGCGGTACGCGCGCAATTAAGACGAGCGAGATATGCCGTAGATGGCAGCAGAGCGAAACCCGCTACCGATCTTGGAAGATTTGTCATCCGCGGCACCTCCACACCACAGAACTAGAAAGGCGTTGCTCCACACACCCCACCCACGTACACACACACACACACACACACACACACTCACACACACCCCACACCTACAAACACCCCACGCGCGCGAGTAAACATCTGTTTTACTCTGGCATGTAGTGCCCATATGCAAATACACACATAACTGTGATGTTAGACAAGGAGTGATGAGAGGGGGCGCTATAATATGAATGTAAGAATGACCCATTTGACTTGGGTCATTCTTACATTCATACTAGATTTCACTCCTTTATTTTAGGCACTTCCGGGCTGAATTAAGGTTTATAATTTCTACACAAGATAAGTCCATGTGTAAGCAACAATTTCCCATGTTTAACTCAATTTGGCCAAAAAATCGACTTGGGTCGTTTTTATATTCAAATACTCAGGGCTGCTAAAACCAGGTTGAACATCAGCAGAACCGAGCCTGTGCACCTTCTCCGTGAAGAGCTCCGAAGCAGTTAAGTTATTGACATCATGAAGTAAGGAGTTCTGCGGCTATATAGCATCTGGATAGAACATGGTTTGCTATGTATCAGTTTTACCAAAGGGATCCGAGAACTTCTGTGGATTTCTACTGATTAAGAAATAGTATGCAGTTGTCTCCAAGAAGATATCAACCAGCCTGTGGAGTATGTCGCAGACCATGTTCCGGCCTTTCGCTGCAATCCCTCCTCTCATGTACACTTGGTGTACACACAGGCAGGCCCATTTGGCACTTGTCCCCTCCCAGCCTCCCCCCTGCTTCCTCCTCCATTTTTGGCAAATCCCTTTCTGTTAAACGGTTATTCCTTGTGTGCAATGAAGCTAGTGGTGAATTATCAAAGAGAAAATGGTGACGTATTTTTGCTTTTAAACTGGACATGAGATATTGCCAAAGAAAAAAAAAGAAAAAAAAAAGCTGTTCCGGTTTGTGGAAGAAACAAGAAATGTACGTCAGCATATGATTTAGTTCAACAAGTGCTTAAAGTTAATTTTGAGATATCAATTATCTAGTATGCTGAAAAGAAAAGAAAAGCAGAGAAAATGTACATCATGGATCGTACTTTTATTGAGGCTCTCACACCTTCAGGGTAAAGATAATTGCTTTGGCTGATAACTTAAAAAACAAAATTAATTTAACCCAATCCACACTTAAAGCAAGTGAAAATTATTCTAAGCAAATCGGTTGCTGAATCCAAATGTGAATCAAGAATTCTGGGAGGAAGTTTTTTTTTCACGTTTCCTTTATGCATTTATGATTACAGACATTTCTAGAAGAGAAATAATTGTTGATGGTTTGTTGTAATAAATGACACACAAATAATCGCAAGTAATCCTTAAACGTGTAGAAGAAGAACATTCTAGATTTTTTTTATTTTATTAATCTTGTTATACTTCCATTGATTTATATGTATAAACTGTATTACGGTTTCTGTTTTTAAGCTGTAGGCGAAATGAGATGCAGCTGGAAGCAGTTTGAATAGCTTTGAAATCTCAGGTACACTGTGTAGATTTCACTTGGCCTTTTAATATTGAACTCAGAATACAACAGTCTTTTCAGAGAGCTGATGTAATGTACTAAAAACAGAATGTTGGTAATACAAATCTGACCTAGTAGTACAAACGAAGAAAAAAAGGTGCAAGTTTGCATCCTAAATGCAACACTCTTTGTGCAATATTGGACCCTATACGAAAAAGGTGCAAAAATGCACCTTTTCGTTCTTGTTTGCACCCGAAAATGCCCATTTGCACCCTAAAAGATGCAACTTTGCACCTTTTAGGGTGCAGAAATTTTTGCGTACAAAAAGGTGCAAAGTTGCACCTTCCCTAAAAGGGTGCAAAATGTAGCCAACTGCACCTTAGTTGCAAAGTTGCACCCTAAAAGGAGCTCCCAGTGTTGCATTTGAAGTGTGCAAATTTGCACCCTTTTTTCTTAGTGTGAAGTCTGGACTAGTAGAGAGAGGCATAGATCTAGATTTTGTTTTCATCCAGAGAAGACAGAATATTTCAGGAATGTTCTAGAATAATGCTAGATATTTATATAAGCTTGGAGTTTTCTCAGACTGAGGTAGAATCTTGTCCCGTTCCTGTAGAACTTACAGAGCTTGTGTATGCATGCAGCATGCAGTGGAAATTCTCAAGTTAAAATCACCATCTGATTATATTATCAACCTTTCATCAAGGTTCATTGTGGAGGTGATCAGGGAGATAGGAAAACTTTGTTCGAAATCTTGGCAAATGGACTGAAACGGAGTGCAGAGGGGTAGGAACCCCCCCCCCTCCCTCTTTCTGACGGGCTCGTTCAACAACGGGCTATTTTAAAAAGAGTCATAGCAATCCAGTAAATTTAGGGACAAACCTAAAGACCCTGTTATTTATGTAAACACGCGGCCCAAATTTTGTTTTCATCCAGAGAAGACAGAATATTTCAGGAATGTTCTAGAATAATGCTAGATATTTATATAAGCTTGGAGTTTTCTCAGACTGAGGTAGAATCTTGTCCCGTTCCTGTAGAACTTACAGAGCTTGTGTATGCATGCAGCATGCAGTGGAAATTCTCAAGTTAAAATCACCATCTGATTATATTATCAACCTTTCATCAAGGTTCATTGTGGAGGTGATCAGGGAGATAGGAAAACTTTGTTCGAAATCTTGGCAAATGGACTGAAACGGAGTGCAGAGGGGTAGGAACCCCCCCCCCCCCTCCCTCTTTCTGACGGGCTCGTTCAACAACGGGCTATTTTAAAAAGAGTCATATCAATCCAGTAAATTTAGGAACAAACCTATAGACCCTGTTATTTATGTAAACACTCGGCCCAAGCTCGGTGTAAAGGCAAGAAAATCAAACTGCAGGGCCAATCGCGAGGCCAATTCTCCTAGCTCTGAATTCACAGGCGCAAATCCTTTTTGAGGAGTGGGGGGGGGGGGGGGTGATCGACTTTTTTGCCGAAATTTCTTGCGTGAACTCACACTTAAAATATATATACACACACACCCTCATTCACCCCCAACCCCCCCCCCCATACACAAGTATATGTGTATGGGGGGGGGGTTTGGGGGTGAATGAGGGTTATTTTGCGAGCGAGCGAAAAATTACCACTTTTATGTTTTTTTTTTTAAAAAGAGCATTTCAAATGAAAAAAAAAATCCATTTCAAATTTAAAAATTCCACTATATGACCGCTGTTAATGACATTTTAATAAAAAAAAAATTACCAACTGATTAAATTACAATATCATTTTTCCTTAAGTTGAGGGGGGATATTTTTACACGCCCCCCCCCCCCCCCCCCACCCTCGAAAAAGTGGGGATATAACCCCCATCCCCGGGATTTACACCCCTGTCTGAATTCATCTTTTATATCAAGATACGAATTCCTGATATAAAAGATGAAGTCTTGGTATCAATAAACTATTTTATTGGGATTTAGAAATTTGAATTCTTGATATCAAGAATTCTAAATATTGGTATCCGACAGAAAATAGAAATAAATGTTAAAACGGTTTTACTCACGAGAGTGTACTGATCACCACCATGAACGGGAATTCACGGAATCTCTTTATCTTTGCAGAGTGGCTGTATGGAATGAATGAATGCCCGGTAGAGACTGCTCCGGGTTTCTCTACTCAAAGCCCCAAGGTTTATAACAGAACTCAATTTATATGAAATATATACATATGCATAAAGAAAAGAATAAACTGAATATTCAAGACTCTGCTTGATAAATTAACTAATAAGATATCAAGGTATATACACTTCCATATGGGTGGACAAATAAGAGAAGGGGTTGTGGAAAGACTGTGGAGGACAAAATATGGACTCTATCTCATTTCAAAATGGCGTAAATATTGACTGATGAATAGAACAACAACAACCTGAAAAATCTCATATTTGCCTTATTCGACATTATTTTTAGTTTATTGTTTGGTCCTAGTTGAATGGTACATTATTCGTTATTTCTGTGCGCAAGCTACTTTTGACTCTACTCAATAATTGATACCGCTTTTACTCATTCATATGAGGAAAATAAAACGACATATTTAGAATCATAGAAGGAATTGATCTTCGACATGAATAATAGAATTTATCAAAAAAACAATTTCTCTAGTAATTGAAAGGAATTCTCGTCTCTTTTAAAATTTCATTTTCTACTTTCAACTTCCTTTTACGTGTATCTCTTTTCTCTTCTCCCCCGCATTTAGTCTTGTTATGAATATAGTTGGGCTGGAAGATGGGGGGGGGGGATTAATGGTTTGTCATCGACCCTGGGGTTAAAGTGCTTTAGTTATCGACATGGTAATCAGTCAGAGTCAAAACATCTTTTCAACCTTGGCAGTTCTTTTGTGTCGAGCACTTGGAGAGTGAAAATGTTCCGTGAGAAAATGTTATTCATTGCTCGCGTCCTAATTTTAGAACATAGCCTAGATTCTTTTCATTTCTTCATACCCTTCAGGGAGTGTACATTGTGCGAATTAAGCCCACAGCACACTAAACGATCCGTCTGCGATTCGATTTAGGGAAAAACAAATTGTTATAGCATTTGAACATGCAAAAATCTTAATGATCAAAGTTCCTGTAGGAATAAAAGCGAACTCAATTCCGAATCGTAGTGACGTCATAGCAATCTTCCGATCGACTACGATTTGAAGCCGATTTAGCCTTTACTCCGACCACAAGGCTTTCCGTTAACCAAAATGTCGATTTTAGTATTCCTATCATTATTCCGAACTTCAAATTAGATAATTTCGCTTGTTTTAACTTTCATATTCAATGCAAAATGCCTTAACTATATCGGGTCGCAGTCGGATCGAATAGTGTGTGCGGTGGGCTTTAGAGCAATCCGACCCATATGTTTGTACGGAACACGCTTCAGCATAATAACCCCCTCTGTCATCATCACAGATTTAGATCGACTACATAATTTCTTCCTGGGGCCAAACTAATCTTACCCCAAACCTTACCCCAAAATAAGACTTAAACCAAATGCAACCAGAATCTTTTTTTTTAATGCATCTTTGAGGAGAAAGGAACGTGAAAAAATGTCACCGGAGCACCATCCTGGTAATGAAATAATCATTTTAAAGCAGAAAATCAGAGGGTTACAGAAACTTTGATAAGATAGGACAAATAGTTTTGAAAAAAGTTGGAAACATTTGCAACCCAAGATGAAAGAATGCCTATCGGTCTCTGCGCGACTGATGTCAATTTCTCTTCTTAGTTAAATCTAGTTCAAAACCTGTAAATATAATATTTTTTTATGCTTTTGCAAGAAAAGAAAACATTCTTGCTATGGAGATTGAATTGTTCTTTAATTATGATGCTCCATTGTCAATAATGATTACAATGATTCTATAGACATGATAGAATTTTGACGAAAGCACGGTATTTAGTATTCGTGATGCAAAAATCCATTCATCCATTTCAAGGCTTTTAGTATTAAAAACGGCTGGGGAAAAAGAGATGACGGAGGGAATAGAGCACTTTACTTATAACATCGAACCTCGCCTTTATAGGTAGAACATTTAGGCTGTTACATTCAATATGACTATTACAGACACTGGCGTAGCCAGGAATTTTCAAAATGGGGGGGGGGGCAAGGCGAGGGAGCTAAGCGACCGAGCGGGGGAGGGTGTGGGAGGGGTTATCCCCCCCCCCCACGGTAGGGAGATTTTTGAAAATTCGTGCATGAAAGTGGCATTTTCTGCACACTAAAATTCAGTATTAGGGGTATATGAGAAGGGGCATATTTGTGCTTTACTTTCATTTCGCAAGGTAGGGGTAGAGTACGTTATTTGAAGTGGACTCAATGAAAGTTTTTCTTGTTGTTGTTTTTTGCTCGCCGATCAACAGGGGGCCATGGCCTCCTTGTGTCCCCGCCCCCTTGATCACAGAAACCGGAAAGGCATAGAATTCATGAATCACTAGGTCGTGTTGCTGATATTGTATTTGAAAGAATGGATAATTAGACAGCTACTCATTTGGCTGTAAGATTTTTCATTTAAGATGAATTTTGTATATATTTCAGTAGTCGTCTTTTCACTTTTTCAAGAGGGGGAGATGGTGTGTACAAACATCCCCCCCCCCCCACTTTTTAAGGAACAAATAATATCCGAATTAATCAGTTAGTAAAACTTTTAATAATCTTTCATAAATAACCATCTTATTTTTAAAATTTCTATTTGAAAATGCAATTGAAAACCAGAAAGGTGGTTATTTTTTGGCTCGCTGCTTGGCTCGCTCATCATATTGTAGAATATCTATTTGAAAATGCGATTACAAAACCAGAGAAGTGGTTATTTTTTGGCTCGCTCGCTTTGCTCGCTCATCATATTTTAGAATTTGTATTTGAAAATGCGATTAAAAACCAGGAAAGTCGTTAATTTTGGCTCGCTCGCTTTGTTCGCTCGCAAAATAAAATTTAGAATGTTTGTAAGGGGGTCTGTACAGGTGGGTGAGGGTGTGTGTTTAGACTTAAGTGTGAGTTGTACAGAAAAAAAATCGCCAAAAAAGTCGATCATCCCCCCGCCCCCACTCAAAGTGGATTTACGTCGGTGGATAACAGGCATCTATGTGGTAGGTTATAATGCAGTCAATACATGGGTCTCTCCTTTGACATGTCCCTCTTATTTTTTTTTAGTTGTTGCTGGGAATTTCTTTTGTCTTTGTCCTTATAGAAGAGAAGTAATGATTGTCTTAACTCTTGATTATATCGTACATTACTGCCTACCCACTGCAATTCTGCTCTTTCTCTCAGTTCGATGGGGTATTTTCCCCTCTAAAAGAATATGTGGCCGCGCTTTGTGGACCTTGCCCCAGCACTGCTCCCTTTCGGATATGCGCTCAATATTATGGAAGAGTACACATGTACAACAAATCGTGCTTTCCTTGTAGCAAAATAGGATGCTTTCTGCCTGGCAGGAGAAGTCTACTCTTGGCCGAGTAGTCGTCATATTTGATGGAAACAAGCAAGTCACTCATAGTTAACTCAATATGAAATCGCCAGTAACCCTGATTTATGGAATACTCGGATAAAGTTTGGTAAAGCCACTCAGATGTGAGGACCGATTTCTAACTTCTAGAAAGCTGAACTGAAAACTAGTGCACCGTCTGCCATCGCATTCGTTTAGGAGCCAACATCGCATAGCAAGAGGGCAGAGTAAGTTGCATTGTCGTCCAAACTAATTTAGGGCTGTGAGCCTAATTAGTACAGCTATTTGGGTATCTATACTTTCTGGTCATGGGCTAAAATGTATATAAATTTCACTTAAGTTATTACTTTATCAAATAAAGTAAGAAGGAAGATGTTTGCAACTACAGACCAATCTCGCTCTTAACTGCACCTTAAAGAGGTTGTGTACTCCAGACCTCTAGATTCTTAAAATGCTAATAAGATAATATATATTCTTAGTGTGGTTTTCGACAAAAAAATAGCACTACTCATGCTGTTCTTACTTTTATTGATAAAGATGCCAAAGCACTTGATCAAAACACAGAAGGCGTGTTCCTGGACTTCTCCGAGGCCTACCACTGACAATGAAATTCTTTTACACAAATGAAATCATTATGGTATCCGCGGGAGGGCCTTGGAGTAGTTCAGGAGCTACTTTACAAATCGAAAGCAATTCGTATCCATAAACGGTCACTGTTCTTCCAAATGAGCCATAAATTGAGCTGTCCCTCAGGGTAGTTTGCTTGGCCCCTTATTATCCGTAATTTACATTAATGACAACAAGAGGACTACGGATTATTCGAATACACTTTCTTTTTAATATCTTAAACATGCATGATACATCGCCATAATCTCGGTCAATTTATACAATCTGCTACCTTCATTCTTCAGTGATGTGTTTGGTAAGAATTCATATAGTTACCCCCACTCGACAATCAAATTTATTTCATTGACCCCTTACTAGAACTATAACAAATTCCATTTTCTCTTCCCCCTGACCAAAATTTTGGAATAACCTTAATTTCAATACTAAAGATAGACATTTAGTTTACATTCTTTAAAAAAGAGACTTAGAACGTTAATTAGACTTTAAGGCTGCTTTATCTTATTTCATTTGGTATTTTCTTTAATTAGACTTTCCTTCGACTCTTTCTTCTTTTTTCAGTCTTTGTCTTCCGAGGAACAACTGTAAGTCAGTGGTCTTCCTATTTCATAGTTATATGTGTTTTTTATGTTGTTGTAATTGTATTAATGAATCTTAATTATGATAATTTGTATAAACGATTTGCTTATGTGTCGAGGGGTTGAAAAAAATTCAATACATGCCTAGCCTTTAAGCTTTCCTTCCATTTTCAACATTTATTCATTGTGGTGATATTACATTGTTGGAAAATTATTCTTTATTTGTACATTTATAATTATTTGATGACGAAATTATTTCTGATATGTGTTGAAAATGGAAAAATAAAACAATAGATAAATAAATATAAATAAAAACTGGAGGATATTTTTTGCTTTTTAAGACTAGATGGGGTCAGTATTCCGGTTGGAGAGTATCGCTGTGTTCATGGAAAAAAAAATCGTCGTATGGCTATATACCAAAACGGTATGGCTCTACGATGAATTTTTGTGGCTAACTACAGCGAAATCACGTATAACGAAACGTCGTATAAACGAGGTTTGGCTTCGTTTCGAACTAACATTCGATAAACAATCACGGCCCGTGTGTGTCTGAACGAAAGGCGACCTTAGAACAGTATAATTGGGCGGAACTTTTTGAGAAGGAAGAAGAAAACAGGAAAAGGAAACACTGGAAACAAGTAAATTTTAATGAAAACACAAAATAGAGAGAAGTATTTTTTTAACGTTAACTAAAACTCACTTCGAAATAAGAAAGTTGTGCAAGTTTGAAAAGTCTCGATTTATTCTATGGCGATCCTCAAATAGGCAATATCGTTTTTAAAAATGTCAGATATTTGTGGACAACTCTCCACATGTTTTCTACCCAAAATTTCCGATTTTCTCCATTATCTCTCAAGGTGCAACCTGTCTCCTCTTTATCTCAAGATGTATCATGGGAAAATGTATTTGATCGACACATTATGTTGCGTTCACAAAGAGATAAGTGCTCAGCATCTTGAGAGATGATGGAGAAAATCTGAAATTTTGTGTACAAAACATATGGAGAGTTGTCCACAAAAATCTGGTAGTTTGAAGCGATCTTGCCAATTTGAGGATAGCTACAGAAAGCAATGCTTTTCAAGCTTTCGTAACTTTCTTATTTGGAGCTAACTTTAGTTAACTTTCCTTAAACGTGAACGCGGGCGAAAGGAGACATGACCTTGACATGACAACATGCTAAGTAGAAAACTGTGCGCAAAACAGAGCTTCATCTCGTAGAACGTATTAAAAAGCATTGATAACATTAAAAGGCATTGATGTCAGTATTCTCTGTAATCGTGTTAGAATGATTTGCATGCATTGATGCCAGTTTTCTCTTGAGCCGTTGTGAAGTATGCACCATCATGGACAGGTGAGTGGAGATAGGGATGTGTGTCTGGATAATTCTTTATACCACGTTTATCGAGTTTCGGCATTTTGTGTCTGAATAGCCATTTTTTGTCGTAACAGGCTGTCCGCTCTAATGAGCTCTCCTGACAAGAAAAGAATGACGTGTATTCTTTTATAGGCTACTAAGTTTGCATTACAACGATGTGCAGTAAGCATTGTATTTGTTCTAGTACTTTGTTTAGTTTAGTTTCAGCATTTCCAAATTTAGATTTTTAGTAGGTCGCTACGCCGCCTTGCATTATGACATGTAGTCAACGCGCCGGAACGCCGAAAGCATACAATGCATTGAGCATGTGGGGGGGGGGGGGGGGCATCAATCTTTTGTTAAGTGTGCAGTGCTCTACCCAACCCCCCCCCCCCCCCCCCCCCCCCTCCCCATGTATTGTCTGCTTTCAATGTTCCGGCGCGCCGGCATGATGTATGTTATATTGAACAGGCTTCTATAAAAAACGGATCGACGTATGGTAAGATAACAATGGTGAGATAACGATGATTAGAATAATCATAATTATGATGAATACAGCCAACATTTATCACTGTTTACCATTTACCATTTACCATTTACCATTTACTGATATCATTTGGGAACACTGAGGTATAATGGTGAAGGCTCTTGCCTCTCATACGAGTGGTCCTCGGTTCGATCCTTGCTTACATCCTTGAACAAGGTGTTTTGCCCCCATTTGTCCCTCTCGACCCAGGTGTACTGTACCTGTCATTGTTTGGGTAATAATAAATGCAGGGCCCGCAGGAAGAGTCCCAATGCTGATGTGGCTACCCTGGGGGTGTTTCATAAAGCTGTTCGTAAAGTTACGAATGAATTTAGGAACAACTTGAATATGAAGTGCCAAATGGGATACCCAAAGCAGTTCTTCCTGATGTTTGAACAAGGTGTGACTGCATTTTCAATAATCTCAATTAAATAGTGGCAAAAGATATAAATTGCAATAAAATGCTTGTAAACAGTAGTAATGTTAATATACATCTACATATTCCACTTTTAATTGATGCGATTTATAATGACTGAGAATCACATCTGGCTTGCCATATTCAAGTCATTCATAAAGTCGTTCGTAACTTAACGAACAGCTTCATTAAACACCCCCAGGGTAGATAGAAAGTATGCGATTGATACTTGCCATTTAACTATGCATATTTAGGGGAGCGAATTGGCTCAGTCGGTAAAGCGTCTGCCCGTAGAACCAAAAGATCGTGGATTCGAATCAAACCCAAGTGGATGACTGAAGCCTACGTTGTGTTTTATCGTACTCCTCCCCTGTTTCATAGACGCAGGCTATGTTACAGTGGAAACACACATGTGCATATATACCGAGTGTCAATCAATCAATCAATCGATCGATCGATCAAACACTGATTCAATCAATCAATCAATCAATTATGAATCAATCAACCAAATAAGTTTTTGAAATGGTAGGATTTTGGATTTTTTGGAAAGATGGGATGAATGGTTTTGAATGGAGCTAAAATCACCACAGACGTCAACACCAGATGATACGGTACCTGTCAAAACAACTTCCATAATCACATTGTGATTAAAAAGACAATGCATGATCACTCATGCATAAAGTTTTGAATTCATAAGCCATGTCATTCACTGCACAAACCCATATCCATCATGATTTATCATTAACTTATCAGACAATCAGCAATGTCTAAACTGGATAACTTTTCACTTTATTACCAAAGTGGATAGCCAATTCCTGCACAGCCTAATTTTCATGTCCTTTACAAAAGTGGGCAGTGCTCACTCAAGCAAAAAACATTTTTTGGACTTCTTGGTATCATATGATAGAAGAGACTTTCAGCTATCCATATACATGTATGTATGTATAAATTTCTCAAAATCCTATAAAAAAAATTATTTGGGGCCATTTTAAAAGTGCATTTTTTTGTTTTGTTTTGTTTTGTTTTTGTTTGGGGAAGGGGGGGGGGGGGAACACTCGGTATACAAATGCAAGGTTTGCACAATCCATTAACATGATTGGTCCTGTCTTGTATACTGGCAATATAAAATGAAAATATTCAAGACAGTGAAGGACGAAGCTGAATCCCACTTTTTTCCCCCGAGCTTTCGGCTTGAAAGGCCTGTTTCAGTGGTTCTACAACAAAACAAACATATGCTTGTAATTTCGTTTGTGTCTGCTTTCAAAGTGTTTGTTTTGTTTTTAATCGAAGAAGCATCTCAAATTTATTCATTTTTTTCTCGTCATATCATTTAGACTTAATTGCTTCGAGTGCCAGATAGATCCGTCAATATATTCAAACGCCCGTCTTTAACCCTTTCTCTGTATTTTTCCTCTCTCTCTCTTCATTGCTGTATCTCTCTCCCTTAAACAGATGGCTTTCAAACGACTTGCCGGATCCGTTTTCTTTCTACTCTGCCTCTTAGGTAATTGCTTTGAATTTTTACATAACTATTAGCCATTCTTGTTAACGATAGGAATTATGATTTTCCTGTCAAACAGCCCACCAAGTTCATATATTTTCATTATACTTGTTTTACCTATTCATATTTCTTGTACAAATATGTAATAGAGGTCATACATGTGATGTTGAAGTTATAGTGCTTACTTGGTATAGCATTCCTGACAAAAATTATGGCGCTGAAAAGACAAGTGAACTTTTAGTTTCATAAATACATGTTACAGTTTGACGGACTTTATTATTCATAACAGACCACATACTCTCTCCCCCTCTTTTCCCCCAAACTTCCCACCCCCTCTTTTTCTCTCCCTCTCTTTCTCTTTTTTTTTTTCTCTCTCTCTCTCTGACTCTCTGTCATTCATACTCAATTCTGGAAAACGAGTACAGATGAACGTACTAGAAAAAAAAAACAGGTAACACACAGTGAATATCATTCAAGGCATTGTATTCAAAATGATATGGAGAATATTATACAAACATGATAAAACAAAGGCTTGACCTTTTGCTCAATATCCACTTTGC
The DNA here is from genome assembly GCA_029962745.1 of Echinometra lucunter. Lineage (NCBI taxonomy): Eukaryota > Metazoa > Echinodermata > Echinoidea > Camarodonta > Echinometridae > Echinometra > Echinometra lucunter. The sequence goes on from CM057166.1 coordinate 16,493,530, forward strand.
GTTATATCCGGCTTTCCGAGTATGTGCCTATATTCGGTTTTCAGAGTATGTGTCTGTCTGTAGGTCGAAAGTTTAATTGGTACTCCCTGGAGTTTGAGAAGAGTATGTATTTAAATTTACATTCCATGTAATGAGCCAGTTTCTTCTTTCAAAGATAGTGTTGCGCATGTCTATGCGATAATTATAAGGATTATTTATACAGGGTGGCCCAGAAAGAACGTAACACTTGAGAAACTCCAATTGCATCGGTATTATTGAAATCACATCATTAGTGGTTGGTGCTTGTTTGTTTTTGTTGTTTTGTTTTGTTTTGTTTTTGTTTTTTGCTGGTGAAATGGCACGAAGAGCATCAATTTAGGGTAATGCGTTCTGAGTCTACGCCTGTTTTTATTAGCATTGTCATTTTCAAAATGTGATGCGTGAACCAGCAGAAAGTTGCGTATTTAGAGTTTCCATACTCCCTCCGTTTCATTCATTCTGTTTTCGTTTTCGAAGTGACAGCAGTCATGCGTTTGTCAATAGAGTTATTATCCTTAACTGCTGCAAGCACGACTACGGTTTCAAAAAATAGAACATTTGGAAAATTACATTTCTCCCGAAAATTCATATACCATGCAGTCAAAACGCTTTACCCAAACTTTAATGTCAAAAGACATTGTGTCAATGAGGTCTTTGAAAAATGCGAATTTCTTATGTTGCATTCTTTCTGGCTCATCCGAGATAGAAACCAAACGCAGCCTGTAAATCTCTAACCAAACTGCGGAATAAAATAACAGAAGAAAGTAAGAAAAAAAAAGAAAAAAAAATTAAAAAGGGGGAGGCCTCTCTCCCATTATTCCCCCCCCCCCTATTGATTCCATTACTTCCATCCATCAGTCATGTCCAGTGGTATCAGTAAACCTTTATTCCATTTTTTGCTTAACCATATAAAGGGTCTTACTTCAACCCTACGCGGAGAGCATGTGACGTCGTTTTTGATGTCCCCTGCCTATAAGAAAATACATTTTAAATGATTCTAGGACTACGTCTGTTGGAAGATTTAACTGTACTGGCTGAAATTTCACTTGATAAGAAACATCGAAATGATGGTAATTCGTGTATGAAATTAATGAAATATAAATGAAAGTCATTTGAACAAAATATCCTCCTGTCTGGTTGAAAAATGTATCTGAAATCAAATGCAGGGGACATCAAATTTAAGAGTACAGGTATTACTTTGATCTAATTCTTTTGATTCCGAATAACTGGAGTGATTATTCCGGAACATCCAGAGAACCCACAAGACCTATAGTCCACGACATCCGTCAATGTCGGTCTCGTGAACCCTCAAAAAGGTTGTCGAAATGCTCGGAGATCGACATAATTATGTCGAACTCGTGGCATGTGGTCCATCCCTCTGTTGGGCCTTTTGACAACTTTTCAGAGAGCCCGCGAGACCAACGTATGTTCCTTCATTTGAATAAAACCTTAATGCCTCTATCCACCGTGACCGACAAGTCGGTGACAAGTCGATGGTCAACCGGCAACACCGTCGCGACGGTGGTACCGGTTGTCCGTCCGTGCGTCCGTCTGGAAGCCTTTTAGTTAACACGATATCTCAAAAACCATTTGAAGAACGAACTTCAAACTTGGCGCTATATGCATCACAAAGCAAGATGATCTGATTAGATTTTGGGATAGGCCTATGTGGTCAAAGGTCGCAGAGGACAATCCGGAAATGTCAGGTGTTTGCCTCGTTAACGGGATTTTAAGAACCATTTGAAGTAGGAACTTTAAACTTGGTGTTCGGGGGGGCACTCAGTATATAATGCGTGGTGGGCATGTGCCGCGGAGAAGACCCCCATTTTTACACTCCAATTTCCGTTCCAAAGCATAGCATTTTATCTTATTGAGAAAGAACAAAGAAAGCCGTTCCAAAGCATAGCATTTTCTTCTTATCGAGAAAAAAAGAAGACAGAAATCCGTTCCAAAGCTTCGCATATTTTTCGTTACGCCGTTCCGGCCGCATTGATCCGCTACAATGAGCTGCATTTTTGGTGAAAAGCGGCCCGCAGAGCGCTGTCCGATCATCGCCTCTGCGCGAGCGTACCCGGCGCCCGTGCCGCCGGGCTAGCTGCATGCACGTATGCCCGTTCCATAGGGATACATACGCACTCACACGCAGGCGAACCGTTCCAAAGACCCCCGTTTTCACAAACATTTGTAGTTCCGAAGCCCGTTCCGAAGACCCTCCTTTTCGATAAGCCCGTTCCAAAGCCCCCGTTTTTTGTCTCGCCCGCGGCACATACCTACCACTTTTGGGGTCGAGTACCCCCCCCCCCCCGGCTTGGTGTTAGTATGAGTCACTATGGCAAGACAATTTGATTACATTTTGGGGTACGTGGGTCACAGATCAAGGTCACAGAGGTCAATTGCGACAATTTTAATGCTAACGCGACATCTCAGAACCATTTGGGGTATGAATTTAGACTTAATTGTTGCTGGTATGCATAGGCATTTTGAAAAGATTCTGGATATAGTAGGTCAAGGGTCGTACAGTTTAATATGCATGAAATGTTAGTTTTGTTAGCTTTGTTAATCACCATAATTTCGACTGTTTGTATGGATGGCAATGAGGAAACAAAGTGATCAGTATTTATGAATGTAGGTCATAGGTGAAAGATCAAAGAGGTCAGTTAACAAGCAACTATAGGGGGTTTTGTGTCTTATTTTGGTTATCACAATAATTAGAAAACAGAATGAGTCATGGAAGTTAAAATAATATAGCCGGGGCATATAGGAGAGGAATTCAATTAATCTTCTTTTTTAATCCCTAGGAACATCAACATCAACATCATCTATAACTGGAATCTGTGGACAGGAGTTTGTTTTTGCTCCTATGCCCAATCATTTTGCAGATGGATCTTTTGGAGTGATAATCCAAGTATGCAATGTCGACAGCAGAGTTCCAGTCTCTGTTCAAATCCAACAGTTGGATTATAAAATTACCATTCCACCCAACTCTGGGCCGTATGATTATCCCTTAAGCTCTTTGGCTGCGAGTCTCATTCATTCAAAGATTTCAGGACCGATCAAAAATTCTACGATTGTGGTTAGATCTGACGAGGATATTTCAGTTTTGATGTATAATGTATATCCTTTCTCTTCTGACATATATATTGCATTACCTAACCAGAATTTAGGAAACGAGCATTTTGTAGCATTAATATCGAATGAGGAGGCTTTACCCACTGGAGTGATTTCAATTTCATCACGTAATCAGACAACTGCTATTGAAATCCATCTGACATCAACACTGCAGTTTATGAGTGCTACATTCTATTCAGGTAACATAATAAGGTACACTCTGCTTCCCCTTGAATCAATTCAGTTACTTCCACATTATACCAATATCACTGGAACGCGAGTCCTTTCTAACGCATCCATTGCGGTATCAACTGGATGTACATGTGCGCAAGTTCCCGAAGGAATGAGTGCCTGTGATTACTTGGCAGAACAGTTGGCTCCGTTTAAAGCGTGGGGGAAGCAATTTGTCGTGAGTCCATTCCCGTTACGGCGTTCAGGATACATTCTCCAGATTATAGCAGGTCGAGACAATACAGTAATTACATTCAACAACACCGATATCCTGGAACTGAACATGGGAAGATATCACACCGGTGACATAAATTCCCAAGAAATGATTTTCGTTTCTGCGAATAAACCTGTATCAATAATGCAGTATCCAAAAGGAGTCGGAACTGATGGCAGGGATGACCCATCGATGATCCGTGTCACTCCAAATGAACAGTTTGTAACTGATACCACTTTTCCGGTTTACAAGTTTTCCAGTGATACAAGCCGAGTTGACGTCATTTACCTGGGGGTTACTGCAGATTGCAGGTACATGGACCGTGTATCTGTATCAAAGGATGGTGCACAGATTACCGTGAGTATTTTAAGGTTACCAGGCCTCTGTTAAAGACTGACAAAAAAGTTTTAAACCAGAGTGTCATATAACGCCATGTAACGTTTAGAAACGGCGTATTGTAGGGCCAGAAGCTTTGTTGAAACTTTTTGTAACTCTGTGAATTTATCAACTGTGTTTTCAAACCTTGTTTCTGATGGGAGGAAAAGTCCGAACAAAGCCTCCTATTTTAATTACACGCGTATCCAAACACGTATGAAAACGCTGATTCGGGCCCTGAAGAATAGTTATAATCGCCATGCTTCCGTGAATATTTTAGAACCTTTTTTCAAAGATGTGCAATATTTGGACAGGCGAAGACTGCCCCTTTTGAGCAAAGAGGAAAAATAGATAGGCTTCATGGCCTTTATATTTTGAAAGGTTTTCTTAAATATCTACCATGACTATCAGGTACTGTCAAACATGACTCCTTTAATCTAATCAGCGTGTTATTGCTCACAGCCGACTTCGGTCGAAGAGTATTCCGCTGAGACATACAACGGTACCAACATGTGCTCCAGGTGGTCAGAAATTGGTAATGGGTCGTATTCTCTAAGTAGTCAACCCGTTACCTTACCTGATGGACAGGTTGTTTCTCCGAGGTTTCGTGCTGTCGTTTATGGCTCCAGTGGAACGACGGGATATGACTCTTACCTCTACCGAGCTGGATCTAGTGACAGGCCTCTCACTTGTACACGGTCATCTGGATCAATTACACAGGAGTTCGATTGTCCAGGTATATTTTCCACTTACACTTTCTAGTTCTTACTGCAAAATGTAAATGCTGAAAAGTGATCATCATTAAAGGTTAATTGGTATTATTATGAAAAACTTATTAAACAATTGCTGGGTTTCTTCTTCTGTTTTCTTCCTCCCCTTCTTTCTTCAGATCTTCATCATGTCATGTGTACTAGAATTGATCATTAGGCCCTTCATTTTGTTGGAAGCAAATTAGCTGTGACTATATCGCTCTCTGTACCCACTAAACAATGCTTGTTGAATGAGATTGCGAGCTCGAAGAATAATATCATGAATGACCCTAATGTAATTGTTCCTTTGTTTGTCTGCGTTAAACTTCTTCTTAGAATACTGTTCTCCAACTCAAATTGGCAACATGTCATTCCCACAAGGTGAAGTGGATGTGCCGACGGATTCCTTGGAGACGTGTCCACTTGAAACCGCTTTGGGTGAGTATCTTGTAAGTTACAAGTATGCTCCGGCACAAATTGCCTCAGGATCTTATTCATCAAAATAGATCCATGACGTTTATAGTGCAGAAGGGCTTCGGCTGACGTATTCGAATTGTGAGTCTTTAATTGGTTTAACCAGTGCTCTGAAGATACATCCGGGATATATGTTCGTAGTAGTTTCCTGTAGACCCCCAAATTTTCAGGGTTACTTTTCGGTCTCGTATTGTCTGTCATAATCTTTACTAGTCTTTACTGCTGTCGTTCTGCGGCCTTTAACAATAAAAAGACCGGGCACAGCGCGCAAAATCGAGACTCAGGGACCAACCGTCACTATTTTTTCTATCAAGTATCGAGTCTGCATCGTGATCGGCTTGTGACTGAGTCTTAGATTTTCAACTACAAGAATGTGCCGTTCCTCTTTCGACTGGATGTCTCTCTTTCATATTCCTTTAAAAATTACATTATTTAGGAAGGTATACTTGTAGGCAGTTTTCTTTTCAATTACTCATAACAGGATCATACAAAATCCTGGATCTGCCCTTTCCACAACTGTAATACTTTTTTCTTTTCTTTTTTTTTTTCTTTTTGGATACAAGATGCAACATGTGAATAATAGCCTCACCTTAAGTTAATGGATTAGTTAAATGTGCTAACAGCAAACACTAACTGAGCATGCTAAAAACTCTTTTAGGCCATTCATCTGTTCACTATATCATGTCGCTTCAAAAAAGTATCCATGCACACATCAATTTAAAAGACTGAAGTCCAGTGAAGTCCATCTGGAAGTTTCGTATAATATGGACAGGGAGGGAATGGCATAATCAAAGAGCAATAACAAACCTCTGTCAAGTGATCAAACATTTTGGTATTGCTACCAACATATTTACAAAGGTCCATTCCGTGTTTAAATGCAGGTGGACAACCAATCGGTCGTGCAGTTTGTATGAACAATGCTTCCTTTGGACCTCTATGGAAGGTTATCCAACACATTGATTGTGGTCCAGTAAGAGAAAGAAAGAGAGAACAGATTTTGCAGGAAATTCTCGAGGTAATCAATTTCATATATCTTGTTATAACATTCATGGTTCATTTCAACTAAGAAAAATTAGCAACTCTTTTGGGGGGAAACGGGGGCAGGTGAAACAAAACTACAACATATTAAAAAAAAAAAAAAAGAGCCTAGACAAGAAAGAATCATCGTCTTTTAAGGTGGGATAGAAATTTGGGGGCTGTAGACCTGTAAATTTTGTCATCTCTTCACAATTCCAGTGACTGCATATTGATCTTCATGTGGGCTATTTCGAAGCCTGGTGAGAGATAGCTGTGGTTATCATGCTTATAGAGGGAAATCGATAAAGCATAAGTGTATAAATAAAAGTCATTATTTATAGTGAGAGCCTGATATGTTAAAATTCAGTCTACATTTACTATCTCTTTTATATTTCAGGGTGAAATAACCAATGATACTGCGGAGAAAGTTATCGAAGAAACAGCGGCAGTTTCGAGAAGTCCTGATGAACTAACCCAGACAGACGTCGCGAACATTGCACTTATCATCAAAAACATAACGAATCTACAGATAGGCGAGCCAAAGGTGAAATTTTTCAAGACAGTGTTTAGTTGGTCAAGTAAATTTTCGTCCAAAATATAATGGCTACCTCATCGACAAGTGATTCAGCTAATGCATTATCCAAAAGAAAAAAAATAGCGGTGATTCTTTGTATAGTGGAAATTCAATTCATATTTATGTTCGCTACCGTTTCATGGTGGTAGGACCAGTTCCTACTTATGTTAGCTCTGTTTCATCCTGTGTTGATAACATGTTAAGTACAAATGATAAAACCTGTAATCAGATTGCTCTTTGCATTTACAATGCTGTAATACCATGGCGAAAATCTGTCTTGAAACGCTAGTGGAATGCATATGAAATTTTGCGTCAAGCAAAACAAAATGGTCCTCGGTTCTTGGGTTTTTCGCTAGCTCTTTCTATCCTCCCCATGCCCCCGTTCGCTATAAAAAAGTAAATAATGAAAAAAAGGTTCCTCAGCTTTCTCCTTTCTCAGGCGACCCGTTTACTCTTTTCCCCCAAAGGTTACAAACCGTAGGGAGCTGTCTTCCCCCTCGGATATCCGTCATTTGTAATGAATGTCAAAGCTGGATGAAGCCTGTGCAGGTACTTGGTGTGTCTCTAGTAGGCATAATTCAAAGCAAAGTTTGCACCGATCATTTCCCATTTATATTTGTAGGATGTTACTTTCAACTGAAGCATCAACACTATCCTATAAACATCTCGTGTGCAATTGACACTACAATCTCAGTTTTAATCAAGCTCTTTCTTCTTAGGTTACATCATTAATGACAAACATCATCAGTAATACTGCAGACGTAAATGAAGAAGATCTTTATGAGATAGAAAGTAGCATGGGCGCAATCACCGAGATCTTGGAGGCCTTTGAAGAACAACTGAAATATGTTGCAGTGCCGGAAGGTGAAACTTACACATTATCTGCTACGAATGTGGCTGTCCAGGTGAAAAAGATAGTTTTTGTGCATCTATAAGGTATTTCTGTACTTTTTGAAAACTTTTGAAAGTGCGGGAAACTAGTCGGGATGGCAAGATCTTTACGAGTCTCGAAAATATCGGTAATATTGATCGTCAGTGTGAACATCAATTTGAAGGGCACAGTATTTTCCCATATTCTTTTCCGGTTCTTTCGAAATGTGGGTTTTCTCTTCTGAAATACACCAGTTTGCCATTTGAACTCAGTGTCGGCGTATTTCTTAAGGGATATATTCGAAGACGAATGTGTTTTGTTAGCTTATTCGTTTGTTTCGTCGATTGGTCTGTTTGTTTATATAACAACCTTCAGTATAAAATTAGAAATGACAAAACAAAAAAGGGGGAAAAGTTGAAATGACATTATATTTCATGATTTCATGGTTATGGCTTCATTCAGCTTTAGCGCTTTCTCATATTTCTCTTTGGTATTCGAATCAGCAAAGGTCACTTTAAGAACTCACATGCTGTATTGTAGTAGGTCCATAGTTGGGCAGTTAGCTCAGGCAGATGACATGCTTTGGGAATGATATGTCTTTGCATCCCCTGGCAGGTTACTGATGTAGCTCCTGTCAATTTTTCATCGGGTCTAAATCTAACCGGGGAGCACTTTCATTTTACCACCGACCCGCCAGTTTCTAACAATGTTCTACAGGAAGCAGATGACACCATCGACAATTTTCATCTCCCGTTTCAAGCCGTCATACCATCCAGTGTATTAAATGACCTAAACAACAGTTCGACAAAAGGTGGGAAAAGGGTACGAGTTGCCCTCGCCGCGTTTAGGACGGCTTCGTTGTTTGGATCCCGCTCTCTTCGGGAGGTGAACAAAGAGGAGATTGATTTCAATCGGAGCGTCAATTCCTTGATTGTAGGGCTAACAGTAGGAGACGAGCAGATGAAGAAACTGAAGGATAACATAGTTTTCACCTTTAAACCAATCAAGGTATGTTCCAAAAAAATTAAATTATACGTAGGTGTATCAATCTTTTACGGATTTATCCTGTTTATTGAAACATAAATGAGGTACACGTTTCATCGAAGAAGGGTATTCTTGGGTTTTTCGGCTTGTGTATGACTTGTAGAAGAGCCGCAAACTGGGTGGAATATTTTATCGTCACCTAATTATGCTAATATACATATAGTTGAAAAAAAAATATTTTCGGGGCACATGTTAATGTTTACCTTTGTTAACCTATTCCTCACAAAAAGAGATTATGTAGTCAAGTTCAAGGAATTTGAAGGAATTTGATCATTTGCCCTCTCATACCTTACCACGAAGAAAGAAAAAACATAGGTCTAAAGATCATCATCTCAATTATCATTTTCTTGTTATTTGCTCTGTTCCAAGTTCCAACTTAGCTGTCAACTAGGGAGAATCGTGGTACAATATAACGATACCATCTTTGATGAAGTCAGTAACGTATCGGGGGGGGGGGGGGGCTTGAATATGCTTATGTTCCACCGTCGCAAATGTTTTCAAACAGAGTGGCCACCAAGATCCAGTCTGTGTTTTCTGGGACGCGGACATCCCGGATTGGTCAACCAGTGGATGTCAACAGATTACGTCACAAAATGGGATGAGTGACCAGACTGGTACCACCACTCCAACAATTATTTGCAGCTGCAATCATCTAACTAATTTTGCTGTTCTCATGGTAAGTTATAAAAAGATATTCATGCGTAGAGCAAGGAGCCTGTGGCTAGCCTAATGCCCAATAATTCAGATAAACTGCGTTCACCGCCGATAAACTAAGTTTTTCCAGTAGTAAACAAAGTTTATCGAGGAAATTCCTGTTTATTGCATGAAAGACTCTGTTTCTAGAAACCAAGTCTGTGTTTTTGGTTGAAAACTAGGTTTATCGGCGATAAACTCAGTTTATCTGGGGATATTGGGCATTTGGCTTGACATATATATAGGAGCCTGCAAAGCAATCAAAAATATTCATTTAACGGGTTAACAAGCCATTTCCATTTGGCAAGGAGGTTGGGGAAAATTAATTTCCCCGTTCATACGTACTACTGGATCAATTTTCCAACCAGTCTAAACATCACGCCCAAAGTAAAGAGCAGGTAATTTGAATAGCAATACGAAATTCCTTGTTTTTAAGTGAGTGTACATGTAACTTCAGTGTGAAGTTCCTAAGGTAATTATATTTGCCCAAATTCTGTTTCATTTTCCGGGAACAACTGAAGTGTCTTAAGAAATAAATGGGAAAAAAATGTTTGCTTTGACTTTTTAACTCAATTTCGGCCTCTTGGAAACACAAAAGTCATGGATGCAATATTGAACCGTGTCACTTTCCATATAATTTATTGCAGTATAATATGTAGTATGATATAATAAATAACACATTTTAAGTTACGAACCTGTCTTCATGCACACATGAACCTCCTATATTATGTAGCCACTAATGACCATGCAAAACTTGCTATTCGCAAGAGTACAAGCACTGGACCTGGTACATTTTCAACTTTTCCACGATCATGTTTATGTCACTTCTCTGTCTTAATGATTCTGCTTTCTTATTCTTGTCAAATCATGTTGGTGTACTTCTATCATGTCTATGTTTACCTGGGTTTTGTATTCTATTTTTCTTTGATAAAGAAAATATATCAAAAGTCCCATGTAATGTAAAATACTGTTATTTATAAACTGATATGATAACGTGATAAAATAATATTTTGATCTCTGCAGGATATACACGCACCAAAATATCCACCTGTTCCTGTATTGAGGACTCTAAGCTTTATTGGATGCTCTATCTCCATATTGAGTCTAGTCATTACCCTTATCACATACTTATCAAACAAGTAAGATATCACTTGTCATGCTTGTTATACAACCTGAAGCGACATTAAGGTCTGGCCTCCTTTTCATAAAACTTGTTATCAATAGCAAGTTGCAATAATTTTTTATAAGCTACAGAAGTCCTTGCATCTGATTGGCGTGGAGCAAATTTGTCACAGAAATGTGGCAGTTAACAAGTTTTATGAAACGGGGCCAAAGACCAAATTTAGAACACAAATTAGAACACTTGGAAAGAATGTAGAGATGACGATTACGCATAAGAATGTTTGAAAAAAAACCCGTTACAACACCCTGTACAGGCAAATTTATTTGGAACATTACGCTCTTTCCATAATGAGCTTAGTCATTTGCCCTTATCACATACTTGTCAAGGAAGTATTATGCCTGACTTCATAAGGAGACGTGAAGGAAATTTTACTTTGATTTACACACTGGAGATTTTGGAATATAGGTACTTGGGTATTTATATTTTTTTTAAAAAACTGGATGACACATTATCAAGAGAAGTATCAAATCTCTTTCCCTTTGAATATCTCTGATTGTGTGAAAGTGATTTGAAACAAGATGATTTTTTCCTCGAAGAATAGTTTAAAAACTCACGTTTGATTTCTTTCTATAAATCTTGTTTGAAACAAAGCATCTTGAAATTTGGGTACACATCTGCCTTTGAATGTCACTGAATGCGTGAAGGTGAATTAAAACAAAATATTGTTTTCCTAAAAAAATAGTTTAAAAGCTCACGTTTGATTTCATCTTATAAATTTTGTCTGGAACAACTTAACAAATAAACATTTGGGTAGATGTTCTTCATATTGCCCTCCATTTTTTGTCATAGAAAACTTCATGCTCATCAATCCCAGAAGATATTCCTGTGTCTCTGCGTCACATTACTTTGTTTATACATCACATTCATCATCATGAGCGCTCTGGACACGTATCCCGGCATGCCCCACATCCCTGAGGTTGCGGCGGGACCTTGTGGTTTCCTCACCGCTCTCGTCCATTTCTTCACTGTCTCGTCCTTGGCATGGATGGGCGTCGAGGCTTTCAACACCTATCTCATCGTCGTGCGTGTCTTTAATTCTTACATCCCACACTTTATGATCAGAGCAGGCCTTGTCGCTTGGGGTAAGTGATAGTTAACAGGGTCAATCAAATATTATCTGGCTTACATTCACTCTTATCTGGTGTCGCTGGCACGACTTGCAGCAGCCATCATTATAATATAATTTCTGTCGTTATAAATTTCATAATGTCTTTTCCAACAAAGGTCCGACTTGGGCGAGGGAAGATGCTCCCGATTTTTCTGTTCAAAAAGTTAATACTAAGCGTCTATCTGAAGCCTGAATCCTAGTACAAAGAAGGAAATTCTACCTACTCCTTGTGAGGAAAGGTTGATGGTAGTGGTGGTGGTGTGTGAGTGTATGTGTGATTGTGTGGGTGTGGGCGTATAGATGGGTGCGTGTGGGTGTGTTTGTGTGTCTCTACTTGTGCAGTGGAATTGAAACAGGCCCTGTTTTAAACAAAACTGACTATGTACGCCAGGGGCTGACTTGATTTAACTTCATCGCCCTATATAATGACTCGGGATCGACTTCAAGGTGTTTCAGGAAGAAGGCTTCCATCATAAGTAGCCACCACCACGGCCTTACGCAGCGGAGGGGGAGGGCCCCCCCCCCCCGAAATTTTCAAGATCTATATTTTTTAATGAAAATTCTTCAAAATTTCACCAAACATATTAACCAGATCCTTTAATTTCAATTTTAAAAATGCAAAAGTGCCCTCTTGACAAGCTCGGTTGCTTCGCTCTGTCGCTTGCGTGTTTCTTTAAATATTTTATGTACTCATGCCCCCAGGAAAAAAATTCTGCGTACGGCCCTGGCCACTACTAAGACTAACTCACCCTCTCACTTGTGAATATTGAATTTTCAGCCACCCATTATGTTTTGAGAACTTTTTTTGCGGGGGGGGGTTGTTTTTTTTTTTTTTGGGGGGGGTTGTTATTTCTAATGGAAAGGTTCTCAATTTCTGTATCCGTTGATATTAATGTCCCCCACCTTTACATCTTCTAGGCGTCTCAGGATTGATCGTTATCTTGACTGGAGCTGTAGCCCGTGAAAGTTATGCCTCGTCTGACTAGTAAGCTCCTTTTAAGTTCATTTCGTAAGAGGTCAATTGTTATAACTATATAGGTTTGGATGTGGGACGATGACTAAAGCCTGCGTTGTGTGTTAACATACCCCTCCCCTGTTTCACAGACGCCGGGTGTGTTTCAGTGGAAAACACTCCGTCCTCTTGGATAGGACGTTAAAATGGAGGCCCGACCTTTACACGTTAAGAACCCACTGCACCATTCGAAGTATATAGGGAGAAACCTCGATGTAATGATACACCTGCACATCCCAGAGGAGAGACCCGAGTGTCACTTTTGCCCTCCCAGGCCCAGGTGACGCCAAATAATAACAATGATAATAATGAATGATGATAATGGTAATGAGAATGATAATAATAATAATAATGATTAAGAATTCGATACGAAGATAAATCCTTGCTTTGTAAACACACTGATTTTTACATACAAACATTCAGATTGTACATGTGTAGTTAGGTTGAATATTTTCCGAATCCCTCCCATTATCAAACAACAACAAAATGTACGAATGATTCGCAGTGTAAACAAAAAAAGAATCTTCAACCGTACGCATCTGATTAAAAAGTTGAATATATATTTTTCATTTACAAGTGTGTCTTCCCTAGACACTGATTGAAAGCAGCTTCGTGTTTTCTTTTCTTTTTCCTTTTCCCCTTAATTTCCGTCTCTTTATTTACGCGTCTGAATTTACAAATGTGTCTTCTTTAGACGCTGGTCGAAAGAAGCTTTCTGTTTTCTTTTTCTTTCTTAATTTTCGTCTCTCTCTTTGTCAAAAAAGGAATTTCTTAAACCGTACGAGTCTGAATAACATGAAAATAATGTTTCATTTTGTCTTTGGACGGTGATTGAAAGAAGCTTCTTGTTTTCCCTTTAAAAAAAAAATGATTTTCGACTCTCTCTTCCACTCTCTGAAGCTGCTTCCTCCAGTTTTGGTCTCTGGTCGGTGGCTTGCTGATACCGATTGCCCTCATCCTCTTCTTCAACATCGTTGTATTCATTCTTGTTGTCCGTCAGCTGGCACGTTCTGCTAACTTGTCTTTTAAGGCTGACGACACAGAATGCCGCAAGGAAACCATTGAGCGTGTCAAGAACGCTGTAGGTATCCTCATCCTGCTCGGGCTGACATGGATCACGGGATATTTCACTCTTATCGAGTCCTCGACCTTCGTTGCCCAAGTCCTGTTTATCATCCTCAACTCCCTTCAAGGTCTTTTCATTCTCGTCCTCTACTGCCTTCGTAATCCGGTCGTCCGCAGCTACTGGTGGAAGTTGATTCCTCTAGCGTGTAGAAGGTCAGATGGAAGTAGAAGAGTCTCTTACCAGTCCAAGACCGAGAGGACTACCTCTACCAGTGGTCGTATCCTACCAGGGTTGTCAAGTGCCGATAACCCGACTTCCCATGATGATGATCCATCAACAACTATGATCACCTTTAAGGGAGAAGTAGCACAAGATCCGATACCTTATTAGGTTTATGGGGAAGTTGAGCCTTAGTAATCATATGAATATAGTAATGATATAATAGTGGCATACTAGTAGTAATGATAATAATTAAATAATGATATTCAATCATAACAATGATGATAATAGCTTTAAGTAAAGAGGATGAAAAGATATAGATGAAGTGCAACGATCATGCATGGGCACTGGAAAGGATATGGAAGGCGATATGGAAAGCGTTTGGAATGCGATTTTCAAAGGCGTACGGGCATATTTTCAGAGGGGACATGACCTATGGGCATGTTGTCTTTTGCCCGAAAAACGACAACTGTTCGTTTTTATAATTTTGTGCGCACAAGAGTGAAGTGAGCGCGCAATTTTTTGTCTTGCTTTTTTTTTTCACTTTCGGTAATGAAAATGTACAACCATAAATATGGGCACCCTTGTGCCAAAATACAAAGATACAGGGGGGGGGGGATGCCGCGGAATTTATTGAAATGCTCCCTCTTTTGCAGGGAGAAGCACTAATACTTGCCCCCTCACACCGCGCCTTGTAAATTAATCTGCGAGGGAGCAAAGAGACACCCCCACACCTCTTCCCAAATTTATCGGTGTAACTTTACAAGAGAGGGAGCTAAGCAACTTATCGGAGGAATTTTATTGGGTTTCATTTGCACCCTTCAAAGCACAAGTTGTAATGCATTTAATCAGGAAAAATTATGAGAGAGCACTGCACTCAAGCGGTAGGAGAGTTTTGAATTGCAAATACATGTATTTTCTTTCCTCAAATGGGGCACGAAATTAAGGAAAACTTGTAAGGAATGTAGTCAGGAAATTAAGTTAGGCAATTGAAGGTTCAGATTTCTTTCAAATATGGAACCTTTGAAATTTTTACACTAAATCCATTAAGGAGCCAAATATTTAGCATGATGAAACTTATGCAATAGGGAGTGAAGCAACAAGAATTACACATTCTTCCCTTCCAATTCTGAATCTTTTATAAAACGTTATTCTTATGCTCGGTCAATTACAAGGTACAGAAACAATGTAGAAAAGCCAGCGAGCTTTTTTTGAAAAAAAAAAAAAAAAAAACGTTTGCGGGGGGAGAGGGGCTGGATACATAGTCCTTAAGTATTACATTTTTCTCCTCTCTGCCATTTTTCCTGGGGTGTTATTTTAGTCTCCTTTCAAGCGCTATATAAGGGTGTTAGGAACTGAATAATATATATTTCTAGAATTTATGTAAATCGGAGTTTGTAGAAAAATAGTGTAGACAAAAGTGTAAAATAGGAGAAACTGTACGTGCGTGCAATTAGGTGAGTGCGATTGAAAAGTTTGCGAGTCGTATATCTTTCCGAGCTGGTCATATTTACAAATACTTGGATAAAACATATTGTTCATTAATGCTATAAAAGAATAAAGTGATGCGGAATTCTTAATGTTGTGGGGTAAATTGTTCCAAACATCTGGACCGTGGTGTCTTTAGATTTACGGGCTATGATTATTTTGGGTTGGTTTAATGGAAGTCAGAAGAGTGAGCATGTGTATGATAAGAATTAATATTTCTATTATACGTAAAAATATTACGAAAAGGCAATGGTATAGTATTCGTCAAAAATTTGTACATCAAGTTTGCTGTTTGGAAGGGGTTGCTTTTACTTTATGAAATATTGGATCTGTATGGGCTAGGTAATGTGAACCGGTACAGATACGGAGAGCTTTTTAAGGTGTAACATTACCATAATTTTCGTCTTATTACTATTTTCCCGTACTATGTTGCAGTAAGATACGTAAGACAGAATGAATGAATTATAGAGCATAAATACTGACTTAGGTTGGAGATGGTATTATAATCTGTACAAAATGTCTATGCCTCTCGAAACTAACATGGAAATGTGACGAATGTGGCTATTCCAGGTTCGATTTGAATCGATTATAACACCTAAGAATTTTGTCTCTTCTTTTTCAGCGAGGGGCATATTGTCTAATAAAATATCATTGATGAGAATATGTTTAGAATGTATGCTCTAAAAAGTACACGTAGTTAGTCTTGTCTGTATTTAGGGAGAGTTTATTGGATTAGAACCAAAATGATAATTTCGTTAATTATGAATTGAGAGTCGTAAGAAGGGTATTAGATCATGTGAGCAGAATATGTTAGTATCATCTGCAAACAAAGCATATGTTAGGAGTGGTGATGCGTTTACAATGTCATTCATATGGAATGAAGCCCTGTGGTATTCCGCAGTAAATCGTTGAAATATTAGATGACTGGAGGAAACAAATATCTAGTAGATTATATTTAACAGCAATAAGGAATTGCACTTTGTACCTCACATAACAAACCTAGAGAACAACAAGATGATGGAAGAGAGAGAAAATTTGGAAGAAAAAAAGAATGGAGAAAAGAGAGAACAGTCAGACTGACTCCCGTATAATTCAAAATTGTTTAATAATGTTTACGCTTAAAACTGTTATAAGTTTAAATGGAAGCTACTTCATTAGGCAGCGAAATTCCAAATAACAGGTGCTGAGATCCGAATATGAGACATGTATGGTTTTATCTATGTTATTTTCTTGTTTCGCTTTCCATAAAATGTTTTTTTCCTTATGTTGCTGCGTTTGTGTTTGTTTCATTTCATTCATTGCAATTCTTTCAATAATTTATGTATTGCCTTTGTATAAATTTTGTGTTCCTGTTTCATTATGTTTGAATATTGTTCACGCCCTTGCCGAAAGTAGCTTCTATTGTGATATCACCCGGCCCCGAAATTGGCCTTGCTCTGCGTTTGTACCGAAAGTGTACGCGACCGAGACTACCTTCAGAGATGGTCCAAATTGGGCTCACAATTATTGGCCCCGTAGTTTTATTCTCGCGCCTTTATACTGAGCTTGGGCCGCGGCCCGGTGTAAACAATAGGTTCGTTCTCATTAATTAAATTTACTGCATTGCGACAACTCTTTTAAAAATAACCCGTAGTTGAACGAGCCCGTCAAAGAGAGGGAGAGGGAGAGGGAGAGGAAGAGAGAGAGAGAGAGAGAGAGAGGGGGGGGGGGCATTCGTACCCCTCTCCATTCTGTTTCACTCATTTTGTCCAGATTTCCAAGATTGTTTTTCCATCACCTCCACTATGAACCCGGTTGAAAGAAAATGCATTTTTAAAGAATCTTTGATTCGGAATAATGACGATTCAATAGGGGATCTGTCTCTGAAAGTTATAACATTGGTGTATCGTAGAAGTGTGGTGTGTTATGATATGAGACCGATTAAAGACTCACGACGAACAAATAATTAATCTACTATTATACTTTTAAACAATGAAATAAATGACATTAGGGAACAAAACAGTGAAAATCAAATGCCAAGACTTAAGGTACTAAAGAAGGCGGGTAGAAATTCCAGTGTGCTGTAGTAAATCGAAGGGTAAAATCCAAAGTCCACGAAGATGTCGAAGACGAAGGCGATAACGATGTCGAGGGCAATGTCAAAGACGATATCAGAAGAGGGATCAGTCTCAATAAATTCAAATTGGGCTAAATTATCACAGTGATATTGAAAAAAAAGTCGATGACAAAGTCTAAGACGATGTCGAAAACGATGTCGAAATGACGTTGGGAACGATCTCCAAAATAGTGTCCATTGTAATGTCCAACTCGGAATTGAAGGCATTCTCCACAGGTTGATATAATAACATGGTGATTTTGGCTTGAGAATTTCCACTGCATGTGTTATACACAAGCTCTGTAAGTTCTGCAGGAACTGGAAAAATTCTACATCAGTCTGAGAAAACTCCCAGCTTATATACGAATCTAGCATTAATCCAGAATATTCCTGAAATATTCTGTCTTCTCTGGATGAAAACAAAATCTAGATGCCCCCTCTCTCTCTCTCCAGACTACTACTAGGTCAGACTTGTAAACTGCATTTTTTTAGTACATTACATCAGCTCTCTGAATAGACTGTTGTATTGAGTTCAATAAAGGTCAAGTGAAATTTACACAGCATACCCGAGATTTCACAGGTATTCAAATTGCTTCCAGCGGCATCTCATTATGCTTACAGCTCAAAAACAAAAACTGTTACAGTTGAAATGCTAGTATAACAAGACTTTAAAAAAAAAAGATTTAAATGTTCTTCTTCTACAAGTTTATGATTACTGCGATTCTTTATGCGTCAATTATTACAACAAATTATCAATAATGATTTCTATTCTAGAAATGTCTGTAATCATAAATGCATAAAGGAAACTGGAAAAAACTTCCTTCCAGAAAATTTTTCAATGATTTAACATGTGCAATATTCTTGATTCACATTTGGAGTCAGCAAGTGATTTTTTAGTATAGCTTTCACTTGCTTTTAGTGTGGATCCGGCTAAATTTGTTTTTCAAGTTATTAGCCAAAGCAATTATCTTAACCCTGAAAGTGTTTTTTCTAAGAGCAAATCAATAAAAGTGCAATTCATGATGTACATTTCCCCTGCTTTTCTTTTCAGCATACTAGATAATGTTCAGTCCCTGTTCGACTATAGGACAATAATGACCCAAATGAGGGATAGTAGGTAATGCTTAGTGTCGCGGAAACTTAGGATACAAACATATAATTACTGTTCAGCCATGTCATATTGTATAATGAAAGAACTTCAAATATTTATTACTTGTTTAATCTCTTGTTATAGGATTTCAAAATCATTTACATTCAATTTGTTTTGAGCTCACAAAAATGAATTACAATATTGCTTTGTATCTGATGAAATACAAGTGATAATATAGATTAACAAAATAACTAGTAAGTGTTAAATTAACCTTCCCTAATTATTCACTCGCGAGAGTTCTCAAAGTCGTCTTTACAGTCCTCGCCTTGTGTCATCGAAGTTCTTTCTTCGTCGAGCGAACGTTGCCTCGGGACGAACGTCGATCACTTCTTATAGATTGCAGACGACTACCTGGGTGCTCAGTGGAGCTGCTATCTCCTACTGGGTACAGTGGCGTACACCAGCCTACAAGGGTGTACAACGGGTACACACTGGAAGGGGCATTATTAGAGCTGTATAGAAACAAGAACCATCTTATATATGAAATACATTGTTCTATGAAACCTACAAGAGATATGAGTTTTAATACACAGCGTCACTCTTACTTCAAGATATTCAACAACTTGAATAATTTTATGCAAAACGTTTTGTAGATAGTTTCCATCATTTTACAATACTTGACTTAAACTAACTGAACATCCTCTCTACTTCTCAATCTCAGAGCATAAAATACAAAATAAAATAACTGACAAACTAGCCGTCATATTCTTTCACATAAAATAAACATTTCTGGTTCTTATTCATCAAATAAATTATTTAGCTCGGCATAACGGCTCCCACACTTCTTGTCAATATCATTTGAACTGGCATTATAGGTTTATCAATATCAAATTAGGCAAGAGTTCCATATGTACCCCCCTCCCCCCGCTAAAATTAAAAAAAAAAATAAAGATATGACTTGGAATGACAGGTCTAATCATAATATCAGATTTGTTTAGTCAGAAAAATAAGAGCAATGCATCCTGGGAGTGAGACTAATCGCGACTTCCGGCTTATAATCATTATGAGCCCCCTTCACTTCCAGCGATCTCTCGCTAGCTCGATAGGTAAGGCGTCGGTCTTGAGAG
Source organism: Echinometra lucunter (assembly GCA_029962745.1). NCBI lineage: Eukaryota > Metazoa > Echinodermata > Echinoidea > Camarodonta > Echinometridae > Echinometra > Echinometra lucunter. Next base: position 16,513,286 of record CM057166.1, read on the forward strand.
ATAGATGTCCCGGGTTCGAGTCACGTCGGCAGACATGGTATAAGTCAAGAAAAAACAAAGGGCTGAGAAGAACACAGTGGAAAATACGGTGTCTCTGAACTTCATTTTTTTGTTTTTAGTGGGGGGTACATAATGGAACTCTTTCCTCATATTACATTCTTTTCTTCCTCTTTTTGACATTTAAAACCGAACAAATTACATATGCATTTTAACTTAGTCATCTTTACAAAGTACAGTAATGAATTAAACATAAGTTATTAAACAATTAAACATAACTTATTAAACACTATCTCGAACACTAAGACGACTGACAGACGGCAAGCAACCACGGAGAGAGAGCCATGAATACTTGAAAAAAATGGCAGTTTTCGCAATCCTGAAGAAAAATTGCGCCTTAAATACAACAAACTTGGTTGCACATCAATTTCCTCATGATTCCCTCACTCATCACATTACAGTTGCAGATAACGCCTGCCAATTTGGGTTGACTGCGTAACCGAAAACACGTCAGCCATGTAGCAAAATCAATGGTGCAGTGCCGGTATACCT
>CM057166.1:16514334-16572712 GCA_029962745.1 Echinometra lucunter
ATAATTTTATAACAAAGACGTTTTTAGGAAAATGATTTGGCAGGAGTGTTCCTGTACTTATTGACTAACTTCTGTTTGAAAATGAGATTGATTTGTCAAGTCATGCATGAGTGAGCAGACAATAAAGGCAAAAATGTCTCTTTTCAAAAGTCACAAGAGTCATTGGGGGGGGGGGGTTGTGAAACAAGATTTTTCTGGCGTTTTTTTAAGTGTTGTTGATGTGTATTTCGAGGTTGTGCCATGGTTGAGTGACGAACGATGAAGTAAGAAATGCTGAAAATTTACTGTTTAATGCCGGAAAAAAAGAATACCTGGTATTTTCACATAATGTGCTGACTCATGTTGGTCGATGCCAGTTTTTTTTCCACAAACTGAATGGATTTTGCGGATTAAGGGGGGCTGAACATCATTTTTCTCAAAAAATTGTGTTCAACTGTGATAAACATGAAAAGTGTCAGGGATAGGTATGACTGGATCAAACAATGGAAGAATTCAAATTCGCCACAGGTTTGTTTCACAGAGCCCCAATATGACTCTTGTGACTTTTGAAAAGTGACATTTTTGTCTTTAATGTTTGCTCGCTCCTGCATGAGTTGACGGATAAATCTCATTTTCACAAAAAAGTAAGTCAGTAAGTGAAGAAACACTCCTGCCAAATTATTTTGCTCAAAACTTTATCGTTAAAAAGTTATGGTATTTTGAATTAGGGGAGAATTACCCTTTTTTTGTTTGTTGTGTTTAGATACAAAGTTCACATTCCAAAGTCGAGACATGTGTCGCGTACATAAAAATGATCATTAGTAGCATGTTTGATTATGTAATAAACATGATATAAGCCAAGCAAATCAGAAAGACTGGGTTGTGTATAACCAATTTCCATTTCCTGCATGGTTTCTGTTTATTTCTGACTCTAGCTATTCTATTCATTAGACAAAATTATTTTCACAAAACGTATCTTGCATACATAATCACCCCAAAATGTCCATTTTGTTATCACTAAGGAACCTTATGTCACTTTAAAGCAGTAACGTATGTTTCTTATAAGTAACAATAATTAAATACGCAAAACCACTCGAGAGAGAATAAGATATCCCCAAAACGTGCTACATCTACAAATGTGATGCATCAGTGCTAAGTGTTATTTTCAAACTAAACGATCAGATAAAACTGATGTACAAGAATTTAGAAAGTTTTATGTTAACCAATATTTCATAATTGGGCCCCCTTATGTTTTATTTGGAAAGTCAATTGGTCGTGGGTATCAAACATTAGTATTGCAAAATAAGTTCAACAAAGATAGATTTCAGAGATTCTGATGTCGTTTCTGAGTCGCGGAATACCTCTGTTACAGCCTTGTTGCAGCCTGGTTTATTCGAAAATGTCACATCGATTTTCTTTGATGTCCTTTCATCAGGTCATATCATTTACCCATCATATTCACTGGCTTGTTATATATGCCTATGGTTTTCCCTTTTAGCAGTCTGTATTTGCAACTTAGCTGTTGGATGTGCCTGTGTGCGTTCTTGGTCTAGGCACAGGCGACACTCTGGCAAACTAGCTGATCAAAATCGCTTGTCCTCTAAATCTTTATGTAGCCTTTCAAAAGTTTCCTTTTGAAAAAACTCTTTTGTATTGTCTTCTTTAATCTGCTTATATCTCTTCTCTTGCTTTCCTGTTTTCACATTCTGCTATCGGAATATGGCTTCAGTTTTTCTTTGTTTCTCTTCCTATACTGTATATTCTGCTTGAATTTGAGCTCTCTCCCCCTCCCCCACGTTCCTTTCTGCCCGTGACCTTTATGTGATAATGAAAAGAGATTTTTGAAAAAGAGAATTTACAATAAAAATGAATGTTGAGTTGCAAATGAAGATTCAGATGTGATAGCCTTCAACAATTACTTTCGTAACATACAATACCATTTTTAACACAGAGGGATCGAGATCCTGCCTTGAAGACGTTTTGAAGATGTTATTATCACTTTACAGCTCCTAAGCTTATATGCTGATTACTACAAAAAGCCACCCAAGAAAGGTCCATCTCGTATCATTGCTGCTTTTCTTCAAGTATTTGGTTAAAGAAACCTACGTTACCATAAGACTGTAGACAGGCATTATTGGCCGTATGGTAGCTAAGCGTCGCTTTAGAGTGGTGGCGCTAGATAATACAATAGTTGACAAGCGCACAGATATGATTTTACCGAATTTAACTGTAAATAAAAAATGACCAGTAACGTATGTTTCGGTAACGTATGTTTCATTTAAGCATTAAGTGGGATTTACGGAAATGATGTAAGGTCACAGATGCAGTTATAATCCCTTCAAATTGACAAGATTAATAAGCCTTTTTCGTTTGGCAGCTTTTCTGTTGTCAATCGTTGTTCAGTTCTGATACTGACGGTAACGTATGTTACATTTCTTATCCATACGGTTAAAAGCACATGCCTCAGCTTTTCATATGAGCTTCTTTTTCTCCAGAATGGATCTACACACATCGCTGCAAACTTTTATAGACTGTAGTAGGATATCAGTGAGTGATTACATTGAAAGAAACAGAAAATAAAACTTAGAAAAAGGTGGTATGTCAGAGATTCATTCTAAAGGTAACTTAGGTTTCACTGACCTTGGCGACAAATTTCTATCGCGAAAATTTTTATTTTTACACGTGTTCAATACCTGAATATTTTGTTATCTTACACACATATATCACAGTCTATTTTTCTATGCCAAGATCTAAGAATAAAAGTATCCTTGTTTTTTACAACATCGCAAGATATGTTAAATTATTGATTTGCGACATGCAGTTTTTCCCCGCGGACTAGAGTACTTAAAACAGAATAATTTCTCAAAAAAAAAAACCACACGTTTGAATGCTAAAATTTTCTGAACTTATAGCCAATTACATATTTTAAGAGGTTTTATGACTAAAATAACTTTTTTTATAATCTGATATTAACATATTCGCAATTAAACACGTGCGACACGTGTTTTTTTTTTTGTTGTTGTTGTTGTTGTTTTTTATTTTGGCTAATTGTACATTTTTAGTGGTTTTGGCCCATGTGCATGAGGTGGATATCTTGGCTGTCGTCGTCTATGTGCGTTGAGGACTTAGACTCTTTTACCAGAGCACTTGTAGGATTTTTCGCGAAAATGCCTAGACAACGGTGTAAACAGAAACGCGCGACCCGGAACGGAGTATGGCCCCAACAGACTCTTTTCTTTGTTAGTCTGACTCGAAATTTTTAAGAGTGCAATTTCTCAGCATCCACTTCCTCCTTTTATCTGCTCACCAGTGCATTAATTGAACTAATTATGAATGCTGGGAAACTGTGCAAAATTCTTCAAAACGGAGTACAAGAAACCTACTTCGATGAAAGTGTTTCGTTCCATTACCTGTAAAGATCTTGAACTGTACCCCTCCATGAGGATAATAATAATGCCTCGGATACTGGTCGCCTGTATCTGTCGCAGAGGTAGTTTATCTGCGTCAATTCGAACCCCAGTTCACGTAGGACCTCTCTTCCCGTTGTCTCACGGTTGTCCAGGATTGCAGATAAGGTCTGGACAGTCGAGAAGAAGTTTGAGAGGTATCGGAAGGGGGTGTCCTTTAATAGAAGCCTCGCCATTCTTCAGAACGCTAAATTCCTGCATGATGATGATGGTAATGAAAATGATAACAATAATAATTGTGATGACAGTAATGATAGCAATAATAATTGCGGTGATAATGATAGTAAAGAAGTAGTAATGATATAGGTTTTTACGTTCAATTTATACGCTTGTCGCTCAAACTCATATGCTTTCAAACTCACACATTTTCGTCCAACGATCAATACCCGCCGTTCGAATACAAATTCCGAGCAAGCAAATCCTTTTAGAGTGCGATTTAATTAATGATCATCCAAACTCATCAACCAGCTTCGCGCTTTTATTAACGGTCACTTTATTTTGTTTAAATACGTTCGATTTCTTTACGAGGCAATAGGATTCGTGAAATTGCATGCAATTCCAAACATTAGTACTTTCGTTTTCAAAATATTTTGGTTTAAAATACACATTAGTTGACGAGAAACTAGCTGTTGAAGTAGTGCATTTCATTTCCCTAAACTGGTTTCATTTGTTCATTTTTTTTCCAATTTTGCACCTCAAATTCTGCAATATCAGCACCTTTTGGGGTGCAATCTTGCACCTTTTTGTAGTGGTTTGCACCAGAAAATGGACGTCCAAAAGGTTGCAAAATTGTATTTTCCCTAAAGAGTGTAACTCTGTCCCCTTATGGTGCATAAAGCTTTTTTGGTGCAAAGTTGCACCCATAAAGGGGCTTCTGGTGTTGTATTTGCAAAATTGAACCTTTTCTTTTTCTTAGTGTGAGCGTGTGCATAATGGGATAGGGTCATCCAGGCGTGATATGAAATACAACATAAAAGTCATTGACGTATATAGGTACTGATTATTTCACGATTTGGTTTTTCCCCTCTCTCGCCCCTCTTTTCACGAGAGATTGCAAGAGAGACAGAATACAGGGTAGGCTTTTCTCATTGGGTCTTAGCCAAATGAAGTGAACCCTAAATTTCATATTAGAGTACTATAACCGATGAATAATGATAATAATAATAATGATGATGATGAGAATAAAAAATAATAATGATAACGTCTTATTTCAAAATACCCAGGATAGCCATTTCAGCTTTTATCAGCTGCTCTTCGAGCGGGCCCTGCATAACATATGTTATCATTACCCTTCTCCATTCTTATATGCCGAGCTATCTAAGTCTTTGATAACCCACTACCTCCCGTTCATGGGGCGGAAACTCTATCAATTGAGCCAACGTGCCCGGTTTTCGCCTCTCTCGCCCCTATGACATATTGTATGTCATATGAAAGCTGAGAACATGTAGGTTTTTTTTTTTTGGGGGGGGGGGGTATTTAAAAATTCCTGTCTCATGTTGATTATGTACCTTTTCAAGAAAATTTCTTTTGAATTTGGAAAAGTGCTCTCACAGCGCGACGTGACAGAGTTGATGAAAACTTAGACTATAAATAAAAATGATTTGAAAATTAAACTTGGAGATGGAAATAGATATGCAATAGTATTTTGGCATAATTATGATCAATTGTGGTAGCAGTTTGTTATAAGTGGGTAAAAAAAATGATTTGGGGGTGTTTTGACACCACTGCAGTGCACTGCTTTTGTATGATATCCTGGAAAATATCCATTGAGATTTTATAGTGTCAATGAAGTAATGTAATATCAGTTTTTACCATCAAAATCAATTTCCTTACACTTCTAAAAAGATGCTTTGTTAACTTTTTCTGTCCCGTCGAATTTAGGATTTTTTATGCACCACGGGACGGAATTCATGAATGACAAGTATACTCACACACATAACATTTCATGTAGTATTATTAATTCCACTCTACCATGTCTAATGCCTTTTCGTCCTTTTACCATGTTACTATGAATGAATTGCCCCTTCCCCTATTACGAACAAATATGGTTCTACTGTTATTCTAAAAAAAAAAAAAAAACTATTCGTTTGAACGTTAGACCAAGAAAACTTGGTGTATCAAAATCCATCATTTGTGTCTCCTCTCATTTCTACGACAGAATTTGTATGGCTACTACGGAAAGCATTATATTGCTACGTTACCACTGAAGGTTGTGCCTGCAAAAAGATTGGTGATCTATACTGGTCAACTTTCTGAAATTCTCCATCCATCCATTCCCAAAACGAACTTTCCGATTATGACTTTAAGATAAATCCGTGAAAAATCTTTTGGATTGCGGCTGTAAAAAGTCAGTCCCAAGACATAATGTTGTTGTTATTGTTGTTGAATTGGGTTTCACAGACGTTAATCAATCTGATAAGATTGTTTACGTCTGGGACCGACCTTTTACGTCACCATCCGAAAGTCGTGACTCAGACTCGAACCTGGGTCCGCTGAATAAGTTTATAACTTCCACTGTTGGTTGGATTACAGGCGCACACCACAACGCTCAGTTTTGGCCCAGTCCTCTCGTCGTCGTTCCCTCCTGTCAGTAATGTAAATGGTCCCGTCGGTAAAAAGGAACTGTGAGTTATACCGGGTTTATTGCAGGCCCTGCATGGAAGTATGCATGCCAGGGGCGCGCCCGGGCGAAATAATTGGTAACAATGGCGTTAATTATTTTTTAGTCAGAGTTATTCGAGTATCGTACCACAATTCTAACAGTTAAATATTCTTCATTCAAGTCACTGATAATATTAAAACCCTAAATTGTGCCGCAGGAAAAAAAAAATCGCCGGCGGCACGTACGTGCGGCGGGTGCGCTCTCGCTCAGAGCTAGAGGCGATGCACAGTGGGCCAGGATAGCTTCAAAGTGCGCCAAAATTCATATTCACTCAGTTTTACTCTAATATTATGGTTAAATGATGGGTTTAAGGGTAATCGGACACGTAGAATCCATTGAAAGCAATTTCAAACACATGTGACGTCATTAAAACACTGATTTCTGATTGGCTGCCGAAATCAGTGAGGGCTTATTTCTATGAGCCATTCGAAGTTCTTCTCAATAAACTTTGCACATTATGTTATTGTTTTTTCCCCTCTATATATCTCAGTATAATGTACATAAAGTCTTTTATAGGTATGAATGTATAAAGTAATTCCTCAGGTATCATGGAGTTAACGAACACATGATATTGAATAATGAAGTCCAGATAGACAGATAGGCAGATAAAAAGATATAAATGTGTGTAAATCACAGGAGTAAATAGATTGATGAATACGAGACAGATGACGGATAAACAGAAAGATACCTATAGATATGTGGATGCATAGGATTTCTTTCTTCTTTTTTCTTGATAAGAAGAAAATGCTATGTTTTGGAACAGAAATCGACATCTGAAAAAGGGGGTGGTCAAAGCGGCACGTCCCCGTACCACCAATATAATGTGAGTGCCCCTCCCCCGCTGAGGCAGAGGAGTTCCGCCCCTGGCAACTTAAAAAAAATGAAAATGCACCCCTTTTTCTGCTTTCAACAGCTTCAAAAATAAGGGGGCACAAGACCCGGGACGCATTTAGTTCCACCTACCCAAGATGTGCACCTCCCCATGCCCAAACCAGCCTACGCCCTTGCATGCAGCTTGAGTGAGCATGAGACCGTACTCTGTATTTGGCAACTCATATGGAGATCATTGTGCAGAGATAATACGATTATACAGATATTGATTTTATTCAACTACTTGGTTTTTCCCTTCTCGCCGCATTTTCACGAAAGATTGCAACAGACATGACATAAGTAGGCCTTTTATGCATTGTCTGGGGAATACGTGCTCATGATCTGATAATTCTGTTATTTTACTACAATTTACGATTACCTATTTATGTATAGTCACAAGAAACCCAATAATACAAGAATCTCAAATGCATAACTTATAGGTGAGATCTATCATTTAACTGAAACAAACATGATATTGACAATAATCAGATCATCTTTATTGGCTTTGGTAGCATTTAGTATTAAATCTATGCATTATTATGTACATTAATTTTGTGTACAACGCAAAGCACATATGCAGTGGTATGCAATAGTGAATGAATATGGAATAACAGAAAATATTACAAAGATTGGTGACTTTGGTCAAATTAAATAAAATGAAAACAGTTTACATAAATATGTAATAAAAGTGGGTAGCAGCCATGGTCAAAAGAGAAACCAGAACAAGGGAAAACTTAGAATATTCAATCAGGCATTACTGACGTTCATGAGAATTTTACAAGTAAGTTTAAAAGACAATTTGCATGAACTTGCATAAGTTTGCATAAAGAAGCTATTTTATTCGGTGCCAGGTAAAAATGTCAGAGGTAAAAATGTCAGAGGTAATAATGTCTGAGGTAAAAATGTCGAGGTAAAAATGTCAGAGGTAAAAATGTCAGAGGAAAATGCCGGGGTGAAATGCCAGAGGTAAAAATTTCGGAGGTGAACATGCAAGAGGTAAAAATCTCAAATTTGAATATGACAGAGGTAAAAAGTCAGAGTTAGAAATGTCAGAGGTATGTCAGATTATTAGAATTATAGAAAGGAAGGGGCACGCGAGATATCTGCCTATTTTTTATTCAATCTTTCATCGTTTCTACATTACTGATTATGGAGAAAAAAATTAAGTACATGTGAGGGGGGAATTAAGCATACATGTACAGTTAAACATTGTACATTAATGAACATTGTAAAAACGATGGTTGGAAAAACTTTGACTTGTAACATTAGTAGCTGACAACATTCACTGCACACGAGTCACGATTATAAATGTGCACATTCCTATTCGTATATAGAGCGTGGTGTACATGAACAAATGCCTGAATATTATTTTCCTAATACGTGGAATAGGAAGCAAGCGAATGGAACTAATTCGATCTTTGTATAGTCGTCATCGTATACGCTGCGGAATTTACACCTTTTCAAAAGAATTACCTGTACTTAATTAGTTCATTGTGTTAGCATGTGCAAAACATATCGATCATTATTCTGATTTATGTAGTTATTTATATTACTTTGGGGTAATATTGGCGCCGTTTTGGGTAATTCATATTAGTTTTGGGTAATTTCGGCGCTGTCTCAGTTTTTCTGAAGTGGTATAATAATAATCTGAAAAAAAAAGATAAATTAGCGTGATGTAAATATGCAATAATGTGTGTGACAGTCCATATTCTATATACGTTTGTCACGGTGCGTAGATCTTCAATTTACAGAGGCGGCGCTTCCGGGGGGGTGCTCAGTGACCCCCCCCCCCCCCCACTTTTCGAAGCATCCAAAAAGTGCCCCTTTTTACCCAACAAAAATGCCGCCTTTCAAACCTGTTCAGTGCCCTTCTTTTATCTTAGAAGGGCCCATTTTCTTTGTTGATCAAATGCCCTTTCGCTTTCTAATAAGTGCCCCTTTTCGTTTCAGATAAGTTACCCTTCTTAAAATCTACAGAAATGCGCTCTTTTATGCCTTTCCCTTTTAATAGCGCTCTGTTCCCTTATGAGTAGTGCGCCTCTTACACTTCAAATGAATGTCCCTTTTAAAATGTGATTATTATCCCCTTTGACTACCTCTTTTCGTTTTTGAAAGTGCAATTTCTCTTCTGCAGATTGCTCCTTTTCACCCCTGATAAGTGACCCATTTGAAATCTGATACCTGCCCTCATTTACTTCTGATAAGTGCCCATTTCCTTTTCTAGTATGTCCAATTTCTGCATCTGTTCATGTAAGATAAAGGCACTTAACGCCATTTTTGTTTTCTGATAGTGTCCCTTTTCCATTCGGGCAAGTGCTTCCCGTGACTGTAATTAGAAGGAACGGTACCCCTTTATTGGGAGGGGGGTATTTTTCTACTTTTTCTTTCTAAAGCTCGCTCGCTACGCTCGCTCGTACTTATGATATCACACTCAAGGCAGGTCAAGTGTGTTGTAACCATAAAGTCTTGTATGTTCTCCTAAGTTCCTGATGGTATTGTGCTCGAAACCCCATTCAATTTGAATAATTTTCTCTGATATGAGACCTCACTAATGTATTCAAACATTATAGCTTGGTCACTGTAAGGAAAACTATATACAGAATAAATGGAAGAAATTTACAATGATAATGGAACACGGATAAAATGAATTTCCGGGAGCCTTTATCATTATAGGCCACTCGAAATATACTTTCATTCATTCATTCATTTATTCATTTCATTTCGTAAAAACGATACAATTATACAGCACATATAAAACAATACAATTATACTGCAAATACTGCAAATACAATGCCCTTGGGCAAAAATACCTAGCATTTTTTGCTCGCTCGCTTCGCTCGCTCACAATTGAGTTAGACAGAGCAGTATACAATAATAGTGCAAAGAAGTTATTATCATGACTTATAAAAGTATGCACTTTAAAAGTGCATTAAATAGAATGTAAGAGTATATTTCCCTTCTCGTGTTCAGCTTTTGTAAGGGCCCCCTTTTTCCTCCAAAGTGCACTTTTTCGCTAGTGCCCCCCCCCCACTTTGAAAGATGCTCCGCCGCCCTGTCTGTTTATGTCTGTGCATTCGAGTGTGGGTGTGTATGTGTGCGTGTATGTGGGTGTGTGGGTGTGGGTGTGAGTTGTGGGGGTGAGGGTGTGTGTGTGTATCTGTATAGATACACACACACACACACATATATAATAAGGAGTATCTGTATAGAGGTAAAATGATTTTTCATAAAGACTTATTTGAGAATAACCTATATTTAGTGGACCAAATTCTCGAAAAGGATCAAATTAGAGCAATTACTTATTTTCATAATTTAGGACTAGATAGTGAAAATATAGTTAAAATTTGGAAAATATGTGATGTAATTTTAAAAAGCGGGAAATACAAAGAGAATATATATGACTTTTACCCTGTTGATGTTCAAGATTTTAATATTTCGTTGAAGATTTTTGGAAATATTATTTTACTCAAAGATGTCCCATCCAGAAAGTTATATGAACAGTTTGTATTACATCTACAGCACTCATACACTCTACGAATTAAAGATAACCACAATGATTTTGTATTTTCAAATAAAGAGATCACGAATATCTTCTTAAGGGCACGGAGTACAACACTTTTAACAAAAATTAGGGAATTTCAGTATAAATTACTACATGGGGCTATATATACAAAGGAAAACCTTTTAAGGTTTGGGTTTGTTGATAATAATCTGTGTTCTTTTTGTGATAGAGGGGTGGAAACGTATGAACATTTATTTTGGGATTGTGTTTACATCAAACCTTTATGGCAAAAAGTCATAGAAAGATTTGAGATGACAGTTCTTCAAAATGCAGAGTGGAAAGATATTCATGTTGGGATTCAGGGGAAGGGCCTTGATGTTAAATGTTGTAATACGGTAATTTTTATTCTAAAATACCTAATTTTTCGATCTAGGTCGGAGGGTGTAACTCTTACTCATGAGACAATATTCAAAAAGATATTAGAATATCGAAACGAAGAAAAAGAAATTGCTTTAAAAAGAAACAAGCTAGGAATACATTTGTTAAAATGGGAGAATGTTATATCTTAAAATAAGAGCGTAGGAATTTTTTTTTTTCTCAGCAATATATATTCATCATCGTCATGAAAGCCATGATTATGTGCAATCCTTAACCGTGAGGCTATGACAAACTCGGAATGAATATACAATGCATTAAATGAGTTGAAGGCATCAAGACGGTATCGGTGCGTATGAGGGTGTATTGGTAACTGGGTGTGGGATGGGTGTGTGTGTGTGTGTGTGTGTGTGTGTGTGTGTGTGAGTGTGTGTGTGTGTGCGTGCGTGTTTGTGGGTGTTTCTGTGTGTGAAGAGAGGGCAGGGGTATACAGGGTTTTTTTTTGGGGGGGGTGTTTTTGTTTTTTTGTTTTTTGTGTGTGTGTGTGTTTTTTTGTTTTTTTTTTTTTTGTTTTTTTTTTTAGAAAAGATTTCATTCTTATAAGATATTCAAGTTGAATATGGCTTATGATTATAATTATGTTGGAATAAAGTATTATGGTTTACTATGTTCATATATATTCAAGTGGAATATGGCTTATTATGGTTATATTTTCAAGTGAAATATGTTTTCATGTACACATGTTCAAGAGGAATATTTTGTATGTTAAATTTTATCATTTGATTTGTGAATGGAATCGAATAAAGAATACGGAAAAACAAAAACAAAAAAAGTATCTGTATAGACCAATTTCACAACGCAAGAGGGCAGCAGACTGTTCGACACAGTTCGACATACTGCGGTGGGCGCTCCAACTTTTATAGTACACAAGTCAATAGCGCGTTATGTACATTCGTTCGATTTTTGTCTATTTTGACCAGTATATGCAGATTTATTTTAATATTTGCAATGAGAAATTATCAGGGAAGTTCAGGTCGCAGCTGTGCGGTGCTCAAATGCCACAAGAATTAGAGAAAGTTTAAAAATTGGAAGCTAACTTAGTGCGAAATTCACTCGCTTTTGACTCACCAAGCCTGTTTGTGTGAGAAGCCGTACTCCCTACACATGTTTCCGTAAGCAATGTGAAGGAATTCGTCGCCAGTGGGTAAAAACATCAACAGAAAGGACTTTGAAGTCAAGAAACATTATCATTATGAACTTTGGCGTAAAATTTAATGTGTGAAAACATGACTTTGTAAACAGGGTAAGATTTAGGGCTCCCGTTTACTACGGCTTCTATGCTGCAATCGAACTTTTACTGACAAAGCTAAGTTGAAAAACCATCGAAAGTACAAAAATACCTCATACCTTCATCCGTGAGATATACCATTGTCTTACCTCATCTATCCATGTATCCAAACTTTATTTTATTGATCTAGAATAAAGTAAATGGAACAGTATCGGGGTATATCTCATGTCTTACATTTATTTTGTACACAGAGCCAATCGCGGTCAGCGCGCTTGCCCACCGCAGCAATGGCGTCGCCGATAGAGGGCCAAATACATAAACCGGAGGTGAAATTGGTCTATACGAAATTATCCTCGAATTCTCGTGAACGGCAAATCATCCCCCCCCCCCCCAGGTGTGAGAACCTGTCTACGCCACTGCTCCTACCTCAACTACTCTCCAAACTGTGCCACTATACTATACTATACCTTCCTGCCTCTACTGCCATCCTATCTCTTCTACTCTCCTACATACATCTGCTATACTCTTCCCTCGGTTACTCTACCTCTTTATTTCCCTTAATTCTAGGCATATTCTTTGAATGCCGTTTCTACATTACTGATTATATAGAAAAGAACTAAGTACATGTATTAGTGAGGGGGGGGGGGGGAATTAAGCGTACATGTACAGTTAAACATTGTACGTTAATGATCATTGTAAAAACGATGGTGGGAAAAACTTTGACTTGTAACATTAGTAGCTGACAACATTCATTTCACACGAGTCACGATTATAAATGTGCACATTCCTATTCGTATATAGAGCGTGGTGTACATGAACAAATGCCTGAATATTATTTTCCTAATACGTGGAATAGGAAGCAAGCGAATGGAACTAATTCGATCTTTGTATAGTCGTTCATCGTATACGCTGCGGAATTTACATCTTTTCAAAAGAATTACCTGTACTTAATTAGTTCATTGTGTTAGCATATGCAAAACATCAAACGTGAATATTTTCTTTCCACTCTGTAATTTCATTGAGAACTTATTTCCCATTAATCTCAAAGAAAACAATTGACATCATCCCACGTGACATTTCTTACGCAGAAGGCGCAATTTACTTATTCAATTGTCACAATTATGTTTCACAGTGCATGTGAATTTCAAATTTCAGCTTTTCTAATTCAATATTCGTAGGGGGGACTATACCTGTACTGTAAAATGTTCACTACGGCATTTCCAGAGCTGACATTTTTTCCTCTGGCTTTTTTACCTTTGACATTTTTACCTCTGACATTTTTACCTCTGACATTTTTACCTCTGACATTTTTACACCGAACCTTGGTGATGGATCTTTTTTATATCCAAAATATCCATTTCATCGACACGGTACATAATAAATCCAAGAACTTTGCATAAACAGTGACAGCCCACTTCACCGAAGGCCCGCGAGACCGAAGGCCCGCGAGACCGCCTTTTTTTTTTTTGTATCTTATTTTCCTTCATCAGGTCCGGCGGTCGAGTGGATTTTCCTTCATCAGGTGCGGCGGTCGGGTGGTTTAAGGCGCCTTGTTGCAGCGGCGTAACAGGTGCCTGTTATCAGAGGGGGAGGGGGGCAGAGCCAAATATTTCCCGGTAACTCCGTCTAGAATTAGTGGCGTAGCTAGGATTTCAGTTTAGGGTCGGTAGTGAGCACGGGAAGCGCGCTCCCAAGGGGGGGGGGGTGCAGGGAGAGGGAGGGGGTGTCCCCCTCGAGAAGCGCGGAAGCTCCGACGTTCCTTTGAATCGTTCCTTGTCTGCTCCCGCTCATCTTAATACCTCCTTTGCCTGTTATTGAGGGGGGGGGGGGTGGGGCCAGAGCAAAAAATGTCCCGGTAACTTAGTCCAGAATCAGTGACTTTGCTAGGATTTCATTTTAGGGGGCGGTAGTGAGCACGCGAAACACTTGCAAAACACTTAATACTGAGCGCGCTCCCTATAAGGGGAGTCTTCCCCCTCCCCCACGAAGCACGGAAGCTCCGAATATTTCTTAGAATTGTTCCTTGTCTGCTCCTGCTCTTCTTACGTTCTCTGCCTGTTATCGGGGGGGGGGGGGCAAATAATTCCCGGTAACTAAGTTTAGAATCAGTGGCGTTGCTAGGATTTCATTTTAGGGGGCGGTGCTGGCACTGCTGGGCATGCGAATCGTGCGAAACACTTACTGGGCGCGCGAAACGGGCTCTCTGGGGAGGGGGGGGGGGTGCAGGGAGGGGACGTTTATTTAGGAATCAAGATGTTAACATAATTGGAAGAGAACAGAGGAGAGAGAGAGAGTAAGAGAGAGAGAGTGGAATGTCAAGAGGAACGATAGGAGAAATTGAAAGTAAAAAGGGGCTGTGAGAAAAGTATGGAGGAAAATAACTTGGAAGAATATCCAATTTAATTGAGCGTGCTCTGTGTCTATCAGTGGGTGGGATGAGTTTGTGCGTTTACAAATCAAATCAAATCAAATTTTATTGATATTCAATCCACAATTTTGGATTATCATCAATATGAACAATGCAAAACAAACAAAGGATGTACATAATTATATACATAATTGAGGCAGAAGTATACATATTCGGCAAACTCAATGAATAAGTGGAACCAAAATCAAACAAAAACACCCCCCCCCCCAAAAAAAAAAAAAAAAAAAAAAAGTGTACAAGTGTTCAAAAATAATATAATCGTGGTGTATTTTCTATAACTGCAAGACATAATATACATACATAAACACTCACGGCTCCTGCCGTATTCCTCCCTTATTCTGGAAAAAAATACAACAAAAACCAAAAAGTTAAATATTATGGTCCATGCAAAATAGGGTTAGAATATTTCTTTAAAAAAAAAAAAAGAGATAAGCTTGTAATTTGCAAAAGCCCACATCGGATGCGGCACCACTGTATTTTGGTTCATCAGTTCATTTAGAATTATGATCTAATTGCTGTAACATTTTTTGGTTTCACCACGGTTGTGTAGATTTCTTCAGAGACTTTGGCAGGATTTCGTTAGACGATGAAGTGAGAGACGGGATGGGGTGTCCGATTTCGTAGTATCATGAAAAACATTTTTGCAAACTATGCCAAGTCTAATAAGTTAATACTCCGGCAGAAGCTAAAATTTTATCTCAGAAAATTGATATTAAAAAAGGAATCAATATTAATGAATAGCTGAATGAATGAATCAATGAATGAATGAATGATGAATGAATAAATGAACATCTATATTTATCAATTGATTACACCCTCGTAGCAAAGGGGGCGGGGGCAGTCGCGCCCCCCCCCCAAAAAAAAAAAAAACGCCAATACAAAAAAAGAAAGAAAGAAAAAGAAGGGGGAAAACGTAAGAAGAGCATGAGCAGACAAGGAACAATTCGAAGAAAACATCGGAGCTTCCGTGCTTCGCGGGGGAGGGGGGAAACTCCCCTTATAGGGAGCGCCTATCGCGCGCTCAGTATTAAGTGTTTCGCAAGTGTTTCGCGAGCTCACTACCGCCCCTAAAATGAAATCCTAGCAAAGCCACTGATTGTGGACTAAGTTACCGGGACATTTTTTGGCTCTGGCCGCATCCCCCCCCCCCCCCCCCCCCTCGATAACAGGCAGAGGACGTACTAAGATGAGAAGGAGCAGACAAGGAACGATTCAAAGGAACGTCGGAGCTTCCGCGCTTCTCGTGGGGGACACCCCCCTCCCTCTCCCTGCACCCCCCTGGGAGCGCGCTTCCCGTGCTCACTACCGCCCCCTTAACTGAAATCCTAGCTACGCCACTAATTCTAGACGGAGTTACCGGGAAATATTTGGCTCTGCCCCCCCCTCCCCCTCTGATAACAGGCACCTGTTACGCCGCTGCAACAAGGCGCCTTAAACCACTCGACCGCGGCACCTGATGAAGAAAAACAAGATACAGAAAAAAAAGTCGATCTCGCGGGCCTTCGGTCAAGTGGGCGGACCCCGTTTTTCCTATCTATTTTGTTTTTCTTTCTTACACATTTTTCCCTCAAACTTTTAAATTTCTCTTTCTGATGATAATATGATTCTCCATTTTTTGCTCCATATACCATATACCATATAACCACAAAATTAATTTGCTGCCTTTGTTACTTCATTATCTCAAGTTATTTTGAACTTATCACTTTTCATGTATTTATTTAATGTATAACTGATAATTATTTCTTTTGATCTGCTTATTAATATGTCCTTTGATTTTTTTCTCTCTCTCTATTTTTAAATTTTAGTTACATGTGTGTGTCTTCATTCTCTCATTCTTTTGTTTTATGTATGCACCAGCCAATGTGGAGAACCTCGTAAACAGAATTCCCGAATTCTTTTAGGTAATCCGCAGGCATTGCCTGGTGCCAGATCTTTATACAATGTACTGTGGTTTTGTTATCTTTGTGTTCTTTATGTACTTGTCTCTCTAATATATCACCGGGAAATGAAATGAATAAATAAATAAATAAATAAATAAATGTCCTGTTGGAAAAAAAAATATAGCTATTATCAAGACAAATACATAATATAGAAAATTTGGTAAAATTTAAAGCACTTTGAAATGACTTAATTATTGCGTAGGAGAAGCTCAGATCGAACAAGTTCGTCACAATTCAATGTTTGGAAATATTTGAAGTCATAATTATTATCAGTTACATTTAGCTTTAACTGAAATACAGCCCGACATAGCACTTGAAGAGCTCTCCGAACACCTCTGAGATGTATGACGTCACAGGTGGGATGTAAATTGCACAAGCAGGTGATGTCCCATAACATCTCACACATTTTCAGTGCCTGTTATGTCGTTTTCTTTTCAGCTATTTCCCTTACTTCAGCATGTTTAGTCTATTGCCTCTCTCTAAACCCCCTGCAAGGTATTTTTGGGATGTAAAATGAAGCGTTAAAATAAAAGAATAAAGGAATAAAGGAATCGGTCGCTTGTAAACAAATAGACGACATTGAATTTTCAACTGCGGTACGTCGTGGTATGTTCGGCGTTTCAAGAGGGAATGCATGTTATTCATCGGGCAACCTTATACAATGTCATATACATGCAATTTCCAGTTCAGATATTTTTACATGCTGTTATGTTCTGTACCACATACTGTTTCATGTATTCTATGCTCACCTTTTCTCGCTTTTCTTCTTTTCCATAGCGCTTAGAGATTGTAATTTGCGCCATATAAAAACTGAGTATATATTATTATTATTATCATTATTAATTTGAAAGTGTGGTTTCTTTGATTGTAAATATGCAGGATAAGGGTTAATGATCAAACAAAATATTTTATCAGAATCAGATTCATTTCCCTTTTAGAATGGTGTGAAAATATGGTCACGTTTGAATCGCCTGATTCACATATTTACTCCGTGTAATACTGAGAGAAATTATGTTTTTGTCTCAGGAAAAAACTGAGAAATTTTGTAATCCGCACCTTCTTCTTATCACCCCTATGGACCCCTACGAAAAACAGCATTTGGGTGTTCCGTCCCACAAGCGGTAAATAAATAAATAGATAAATAAATAAATAAATAAATAAATAAATAAATAAATAAATAAATAAATAAATAAAACCCATAGACAGAAATGAGCAAGCTGTTCCCAGACTTGGGAATGCATCAAAACTCCAATACATAAGATAGATTATGGGAGGATGCTTGGCCTCCCGAGCTTTTCGTCGAGATGCACGATATTCCTGTTGAACAAACTGCTATGACTCTCCAAGATATTGGGTGATAAGATGGTGCAGATTATAAAATTTCTCAGTAAAGGCGATCGTTTAATTTAAATTAAGAAATATATAATTTCTCATTTTTTTTTACTGAGACAAAATTATAATTTCTCTCAGTATATATACTGAGTAAATCCGTGAATCAGGTGATTGAACATACTAAATTCTTTATAATTTGAGATATAATTACACTGCAATTATGTTCATTCTTTACGGGACGTCGTCTGCTTATTGGTACCTGCTACAACGTCATTAAAACATCGTTATTTTTGGCGAATCGCTCGTATATCTAAGATGCTATAGGAGGTGGTTTTATTTGTATTATATGTATAATTATCTGATACGTAGTTGACTTAAAACTGATACGGTTGCTATCTGTAAGCTTGGCAGTTTCTACACTCTAAAAAAGGATTGGTAAGAATGACCAAGATATGGGTCAATTCCAACCAAAGCTATTGGTGAATATGTGTCCGACCGACATATTGGTCAGAATAACCAATCCAAGGTGGGTCGTCTTTTTCAACCAATAATATTGGTCATAATTCTAACCAATCTCCAAGTGGTTATTCCAACCAATATAATGGTTATGTTCATTTCTTAACCAAATTTTCTTGGTCAGTATAATAACCAGTAAATTGGTCATGAATTTGGTTTAGCACCAACTGAGTAACAAAAATACATTGTTTTATATGACAGCATGTTTCCAGTTTGTAAAAAAAAAAAAAAAATCATATCATATCATATCACAGGAATTTTTCTATCAATCACATTGCCCAGAAAGCTCGAAATCACACAGCAATGTCCTAACCCATCCTAATCCTACACTAACCTATTCCTATAATCATACATCCTGTACCTAATTACTGCAATGTGATATATCTACTTCATTATACGTACTATATTGGAGTCCTTGTTAAAAACGGTTATAGATTACAATTTTCTAATTTTTCTAATTTAGATTATAAGATGCCTCCTCATAAAGACATGTTCGAAATATATAGAATATTGTTAATGCAAATACATTTTGCATTGCACTTTAAGACCTTACTGTTGCATAAATACAAAATATCAAATGATATTTACAAATTTTCGCAAACTTTGGTTAATTGTTTCATGTTCGATCATGAATATTCATGATGATCATATGAATATAAATTGTTTTGCATGACCAATACATTGGTTGTTATAACCAATATTTCTTGACCATTTCAAATGGTTAATGGTTAACAAATGAAATCGGTACAGTTTGACCAACATATTGGTTGAAAATAACCAATATGGTGTTGACCAAATGGATTGCTAGTTTTTGACCAATCCTTTTTAGAGTGTAGTGATACATTATTTGCCCTATCAAGTTCTTTAAATGTGTACCTTAAGGAAAGAAAAGCCAAATACTTTGGCCATGTTAAAAAGCACCAAAGTCTCTTACAAGGTATGTTGGAGGGAGGAGTAGAAGGAACTAGACAGAGAGGGAAACCATAATCAACTGGGAAGGTAACGTCAAGAACTGGAGTGTGGAACTGCAAGAGTGCACCTAAATGGCAGAAGATAGAGTTAAATGGAGAGATGTTGCAGTCAACCTCCGAAATGGGAGAAAATCTTAGATCAGGTACTTTCGCAAAATTTTCAAAAAGAAATTAAGGGTTTTTTAAAAATTTAATTTCGGGGGAAATACAACCCCCCCCCAACCCCCCCCCCCCCCCCCCCCGCTACGTACGCCTGTGAGTACCGGTCGAGATGGTCGAGTAGAGATCATTTTAGGGATTGAGATATATTCTACAGTAGACAGTGGTAGTGAATTAGTGATCTCTGGATGGTTGTCTGGTTGATGCCGCGTAGCTAGAGTCGTGAATGATGTTCGTGCAGGGGTCGAGTAGCGAATGGGAAGAAGTCGAGTAGCCTATAACTTGCAAGATCGAGCAATTGGTCGAGATTGGTTGTGGATTCTCGGCGATCGAGAAAATCGAAATTGATCTGATCTGCAGTGTGAACTTATATCTATATACATCTATACGGCTTAAACTCTGTAAAAGCCAAAAAAAGTTTAACGTCAAAATTAAACACACACACACACCCACACAGCGCACACACACTAACAGAACTTGGTCTAAATATATCACCGCCAACCTGAAGTGCCCATCATTGGTATAGAATTTTCATGACAGATGTTCTTGACATCTGACAATTACCACTTTAAACTATGCGCTTCAAAATACAGTTCTAGTGTCAACCACTCGATGTGACAGATTCGATCTACTAGACAACTTTCTGTAGTTCTGTTTTTTTATCAATTCACCTTTATAATGGAGCCTCCTTCGATGTTCAGTTGGGTTGCACGTCTTGACGTTAGACAATCCCCGAACAATTCTCGGATCGGATTGTGCCCGTATCAATTCAAAAACTTGAACTTTTCAGACCAATTACTGATCCACGATGGCATACAGCGAAATATGAGATCACGAACTTCAGCAAGGTATAAACAGGGTGTCAGCTCCCAATTGTGGTTGTATCTGTAATAGCTCTGTACTATTCTTATGTGCATCGGCATAATACGTTGCCAATAGGCCATAAAACGTGACAATTCATACAAATAAAGTCATTTCACTCGTATGATTTTGCAAGGGCTTATCACGTAATCAATGTAGTTGCTTGGTAACGCTTTTATTGATGAGTATGGAAGAGTGGGCCTATTTTTATGGTCAAAAGTGCTTTTGCAATATTTCATGACACACCAACGGGCAACGCCTATCGGATCCAGGGTTCGGGGAAAAAGAGTTTTTGACGGTAGGTTTACTAGCTCTGGTGATCGACGACGGTATACCGGGTCTCCCATAAAAAGCGGGACGGCGGATTTTCAGTACTTTACCTTCAAAAGTAGATGTTTTTTTTTATATATACATCATTGGGTAAAACATCTTCTACCGAAGAGAATGATACCAAGATCATGGAATTTGGTAAAGCAATTTTGATTTTATGCCCTTTTCTAAAAATACAGTTGGCCATGTTTTTGGCTACCGATGAGCGCTGAATTTGTGTCGGAAATGGCCTTTCATAATGCGATGTTTGAGGGAAGCCCATTGATGCGTGTCAATAGCAAAACATGCCATATATGAAAGGCGTTCCCGACATTATTCTGCTCTCATGTATCGCCCAAAACATGCGAAATTTCAAAATGACCTTAAGAAAGGGGCAAAGAAACAAATGAAATTACCACACTTCACCAAGTCAGTGATCTTGGTATCATTCTCCTCAATGAAAGATGCTTTACCCATTGATGTAAAAAGATTATCTATTTTTTTGCAGGAAAAGTATTGAAAATCCACCCTTCCGCTTTTTTTCTGGACACCCGGTATAGGATCGAAGCGAAAGCTCGATTAACTCTGAATGGGCGAAATCGAGCTACACGTCCCGATTGATGGATGGTTGTTGGCCAAAATAACGTCCGGTCTGTCAACAGGGCCAAGCAGTAGATGTTGGTTACAATAAATGAAAGAAATATTATAAAGTAAGGGCCTGGATAATTAGCGTAGACAGGTCCTCATACCTGTGGAGGAGGGGGGGGGGGATGATTCCTCAATATACACACGTATATATTCACTTTAAAAAGCGAGGGATGCATCCTTCACCCCCCCCCCCCCCCTCCCGCTATCTAAGCCCTGCATGGCCTACATTGTACGTGAGAGAAGAAAGATACTCAGGGCAGATCGAACGTAAAGAATAAATGAAAGAGGGAGAAAACTAGACATTAAAAATGGAAAATATAGAAAGAGCAGAAAGAAAGCTAGAGGAAAGATGGAAAGCAAATATTTAAAGAACAGATCCCAGAACAACAAAAGGAATAAAAAGGAGATGGACGAAAACTGAATGCAAACTTAGGACTAGAACCGGGGTTTCCTATGGTGGCCTTGAAGTACGCTCGACAACAGGTCATGTGCGAATTTTGGAGCAAACTTTTTGGAACCGTGACAAGAACTTTGCGTCCCAGTCGTGAAATTCACGACCCGTGGCGCGAAATTCATGACCATGCGAAAATTCACGACCCACGATGCGAAATTCATGACCTAGGATGCGAAATGTTCATGACTCGTGACGCGAACTTTGCGTCCCTGTCGTGAAATTCACGACCCGTGGCGCGAAATTCATGACCATGCGAAATTCACGACACCTGGATGCGAAATTCATGACCCACATGACCTGCCTGTTGTTGAGCGTACCTCAGGGCAGTGGCGTAGAGAGGTTCTTACACATGGGGGGGGGGGGGGGGGGAAGATTTGCCGTTCACGAGAAATCGAGGATCAATTTCGTATACAGATACACATACACACACCCGCCCCCCACAACTCACACACACACCCACACACCCACACACACACGCACACCCACGCATACACACCCACACCCGAATGCACAGACATAAATAGATAGGGCCGGCGGAGCGTCTTTCAAAGTGGGGGGGGGGCACTAGCGAAAAAGGGCACTTTTGGGGAACAAAGGGGGGCCCTTACAAAACTGAACACGAGAAGGAAAATATACCTTCATTGCATGTAATGATAATGAATATTTTGCACTATTATTGTATACTGCTCTGTCTTACTCGATTGTGAGCGAGCGAAGCGAGCGAGCAAAAAATGCTAGGTATTTTTGCTGAAGGGCATGGTATTTGCAGTATATTTCGAGTGGCCTATAATGATAAAGGCTTCCGGAAATTCATTTTATTCGTGTTCCATTATCATTGTAAATTTTTTTTTCCATTTACTCTGTATATAGTTTTCCTTATAGTGACCAAGCTATAATGTTTAAATGCATTAGTGAGGTCTCATAGCTACCGATCATTTTTTTATCAGAGAAAATATCCAAATTGAATGGGGTTTTGAGCACAATACCATCACTTAGGAGATCATATAAGACTTTATGGTTACAACACACTTGAACTGCCTTGAGTGAGATATCATTAGTACGAGCGAGCGTAGCGAGCGAGCTTTAGAAAGAAAAAGTAGAAAAATACCCCCCCCCCCAATAAAGGGGCGCCGTTCCTTCTAATTACAGTTGTGGGAAGCACTTGCCCGAATGGAAAAGGGACACTATCAGAAAACAAAAATGGCGCTAATTGCCCTTATCTTACATGAACAGATGAAGAAATTGGACATACTAGAAAGGAAAAGGGGCACTCATCAGAAGTAAATGAGGGCATGTATCAGATTTCAAATGGGGCACTTATCAGGGGGGAAAAAGGGCAATCTGCAGAAGAGAAATTGCACTGTGAAAAACGAAAAGAGGTAGTGAAAGGGGATAATAATCACATTTTAAAAGGGACACTCATTTGAAGTGTAAGAGGCGCACTTCTCAGAAGGGAACAGAGCGCTATTAAAAGGGAAGGCATAAAAGAGCGCATTTCTGTAGATTTTAAGAAGGGTAAATTATCTGAAACGAAAAGCGGCAATTATTAGAAAGCGAAAGGCACTTGATCAACAAAGAAAATGGGCCCTTCTAAGATAAAAGAAGGCCACTGAACAGGTTTGAAAGGCGGCATTTTTGTTGGGAAAAAATGGGCACTTTTTGGGTGCTACGAAAAGTGGGGGGGGGGGGGGAGACACTGTGCGCCCTGCCCCCCGGGAGCGCCGCCTCTGTAAATTGAAGATCTACGCACCAAGACAAACGTATATAGAATATGGACTGACATACACATTATTGCATATTTACATCACGCTATTATCTTTTTTTTTTTTTAATTTTGTTATCACACCACTTCAGAAAAACTGAGACGGCGCCGAAATTACCCAAAAGTAATATAAATAACAACATAAATAAGAATGATAACTGATAATAATAATTATAATAATAATAATAATAATAATAATAATAATAATAATAATGATAATAATATTTATAATAATAATATTTAGTAATGTATTATTATCATCATTATTATGCTTATTGTTGTTGTTGTTATAATGATAATGTAAGCAAACATCCTTCCCTAAAACCTGGGGGGGATGATTGTACATGTCATCCCCCCCCCCCCACCTTGTGAGGTGGGGGGATGCATCCCCCCCGCTGTCTACGCCCCTGCCTCAGGGCCACCATAGTTTCCCCCTACTCTCCTTCGAATGGTGCAGAGGGTTCTTAACGTGCAAGGTGGTGACTCTCCTCCACACAGGGCCTCCATTTAACGTCCTATCCGAGGGACGGATTTTTTTCCAATGAAACATAGCCTGCCTCCATGAAACAGGGGAGAAACATATGTTAACACACAACGCCCGCTTCAGATCCGCCCGGGGTGGATTCCAACGCAGTCTTTAGTTCCACAGGCAAACGACGACTACCGACTGAGCCAACTCGCCTCCACATGACGTCTTTATTATGACCAAAATTATTGCGAGAAACTATGTGTGTATAGTTAGTGAGGAGCCGACCCCACGTATAGCTTTCGCTTCGCTCGCTCGCAAAATGAAGAAAAAAGGTAGGCCTATGTGGGTGTATGTGTGCAGGCTGGTGAGGGGTTGTGTATACTAGAGTGTGAGTAACAAATTTGGACAAAATAAGAAGTTCGATCTCCCCCCCCCCATTCTACTCCTCGAAACAGATTTTCGTTGGTGGCCTTCGGTGTTTTCCGCCCCTCCCCCCCCCCCCCGTTACATGAAATCGCCGCCACTGCTTGTGCACATACTGTTGGTATTTACTGTGACAGAGTCAGCTATGTCTATGATAATTTTCTCCTAAAAATGATAATTTTGGCTCTCTGCCCGGGGAAGGGGGGGGGGAGAGATATGTCTCATTGAGACCTGTACATCAATCCGGGGGGGGGGGGGTCACTTCCATTGACGAGTGGACAGCATCCGCGAGAAAAAAAAACGCGGAAAAGGTGTATTTTTTCAGGGTTAGGCGCTGAACGCGCGGAACGCGAATAGGGTGTCAAAAACGCCAAAAAATGGAAAAAAAAAGGGGGGAGGGTATGTAAATCACGATCATCTAAAACGTGAAAAGGGTATGTAATTTGCACCGACTGAGGGACCGACTGTAACAAGACCCGTGAACGGAAAATCCTATGAAGAGAATTAGAAGCCAGTCAAGCCACCACGATAAAAAGTCCAAATTCGAATTGTAATCCCTAACCCCGCATCTCAAACCCCAACACAAATCCCCAACACTATAATGTACCCTGGCTATGTACAGCACATAAGGCCTAGCGCTAGCAGTTGCGGCTCCCATGTCCAGTCATTGCAGGAGAGTGAGACCCCCGTGCACACACAGAAAACTTTTTATCCAATGAAAATGTTCAGCTGAGCGCTAACACATGTGTGTGTGTGGGTGTGTGTGTTTACATCCTGTGTTTATAAAAACGGCTCCAAAACTTTCAATGGACCCCACTATCACTCTCAAGCCAAGGTATGAAAATGGGAATATCCTGGTTTAGGGTATCAATTATCCAAACAAAAATTAATGAAATCGCTGTTTGGGGTGTGCAAATCTGGGACATCTGCACATCCGTGTTTTGGGTGTCCTAGCGGCTGCCCTTGAATCCTCGTTTAGGGTGCTTTTGGGGACGATTCTCGCGGATGCTGTCCACTCTTCAATGGAAAGTGACCCCCCCCCCCCCCCTCCCCGGGCGTAAATCACTTCCTGAAAAGCACCCTAAACGGGGATTAAAGTAGGACGAAAGTAGGAGTGATTTTAATACCCTAAACAGAGAAAAAATGTATTACATCTCCAATTTTTATACCCTTAACGGGGATTTTATGCAAGGATTGCATTATAATCTCCTGATTAAATAACATTTTCCCTGATTTTCCTGATTTTATACCTTTTTTCTGATGTTTCCTGTTTTTGATACCCTTAACTGGATCCCCGGGTTCCCTGCCCGATGCTGAAAAACAACCCTTTTTCTACGTTTTTGTTTACGCAGATGATGTACAGGCTTACTGTAAGACATATCCCCCCGGGGCTCTCTGGTACTTTTTTTTTTTCAAAAATATTCTTTTATTCTTTTCCTTCAGTGACATCAATCAATATGTACAGACATAGCAAACAAATTACAATCATAAACTAACAATAACTTTATACGTACAATGGTACCAGTAAAACATTTTATACACAATCACCTGTAAATCACTTCAGTTAACTAACAATGTAATTAATATAACTGGTCCTTTCTCCGTTTCTTTCACTGAAAGAAGGATTAAGAATGAAATAAGGAAGAAACAAAATAAAGAGGAAAAGAAAGACAGAAGCATCCGCACATCAGGCAGCACAACACCTCATCCCTCCCCTTCAGCCCTTCAGCCCCCCCCCCCCCCTCCCTCCCCCCACAACACCCCTTCCCTTTCCCGATCCCTGAGCATACTCCTCGCAATCCGTGACTTACAAGCGCGTGAGAATCTGCAGACAGCCAATGACGCAACAAAAATTTTCCTCTTCTCTTATCCGTAATATTTCATATTATAATCCGTCGGGGGAAAAAAAAAAGACGCCGCCATTCACCGGAAATCAAAAGCCTCCCATTTTTTTTCCAATGTAATGATAGGATGTTATGATTAAGTGCTATCTTTTTTTCTTCAGCTTGATTTCCTACTAATGTTTCTTTCACTTCTTGGCAATTAGGAGGTATATTTCTCTTTCTACTTTGAAATATCAATTGTTTTAGTAACAATATTACATGATTCAATAAATACGTCTTCCCTACATTGCCCAAAGGCACACCAAAAATATTCCTTCCCAGTTCAAATCTTTTAAAATGGGCAAGTTAAGTGCATCGCCGATTATCTTCCATAGCGACCAAATGTATTCACAATCATGAAATACATGACGATAGGTTTCTACTTCCTTTTTGCAAAAGGAGCACAAATTACTGAGAGCCAGGCCAAACCGATATAGATCCTGATTTGTATAAATAACATAACATAACATTTTGAATTGGAATTCCCTGAGTTTACTATTCAAAGCACATTTCCTAGGTCTGAGAAAAATATTTCAGTGTCTCTAATAGACAAACCAAATAATTCTTTTAGCCGGTTGACTACAAGGGGGACTTCTAGATTGCTGTTGAGAATATAGTTTTATGTAATCTTTTGGAAATGATTTCACTTACAGGGACAATTTTGTCCGAAACAATGAATAGAATCTCTTCCATATTTAATTCATTTTATCTGCAATATATTCCATGAACTAAGACCTTTACTTGTGAAATATGCGTCCGTTTTCAAAATACCATTGTTATCTACAATATGTTTCAACCTGAATATACCCTTTGTTATTAGATCTGCATGATAGAATGGAAAGCCTCGAAAACATATACGTTTGTTATTAAAAATTACTTCATTACCTTTGTAACTGCCACAAATTTATCTCAAATCTTCCAATTCTAACCATGTCTCTAATAGTTCCAAATAAAATGGCGATAAAGATAGTTTTAGCTGTCTAATTTCATACTTACAGAAGAAGATCAAATTCCCTCCTATTATGTTGAGTAAAATAATCAAAATACAATTTACATTTCATTTGTTGATTTCCTCCTGATGGTCTCTTTACCCACATAATTCTCTGAACTTTGTTAAACAATTCAAAATTCATTATTTTAAGTCCCCATTCTTGTAATCAAGAAACACCGTAGTCCTCTTTACTTTATCTTTTCCTCTCCACAAATAATCGAAAGTCATTTTATCAAGTTCATGAAAAATCGAATGAGGAATTGGAGTAAGTGACGCAATGAAAATTAATTTGGAATAATAGTACATAAAAATCTTTAACAACTGAATTTTACCCATTAAGGTTAAGTCTCTATGTTTCCACCGTGCTAAAGATTTTTTTAAATTTTGCTCAAAATTTCCTTGTAGTTCATACTTTCATTTACATAAATATCCAAGCTGAAAAATTGTTTAATTTCATTTGATTCAAAACAGATAAACATTCCCTTTCCAAAATGACTCCTTCACACATTTTCTTAGAGCCAGCACTTAATTTCGGCAGGGTGTGGGGAAAAAAACTCTACACTACTAACCGTATTCTTTCGTACACTTCCATAAAGTTTACTATAAAACAGTTTAATTTCTTTAATAATTTCATTTTCATTACAACTTATCTCGCCACCCGCTACCTGTAACTTTCGAATTACACTTTTGTTTTTATTTGATTTTAATCATTGACTAAAAAGGTGAAGGTTTCGCTCTCCACTTTCATACCAAGAAGCTGTAGACCTGACCTTAAACCCATCATTAATATAGTCATAACAACTTTGCAGTTCTTTACGTTTAGCCTAATCTTTTGACTAAATCGTCAATCAGGCTATTTATTAATTTTCTTTCTAATTCTTGGGCCTCTTTTTCCAGGCTTTTTATTTTTTACCTTCTTTCCTTTGCGATATGCTTATATAGAATATATTTGAGTAAAACTGCGTATCTTCATTTTCAAAAAGTCCCAAAGTAACCGCTTATCTTTGATTTCTGACTGTAACTCGTGTTTTAATTTAATCATATTTTCTTTCATTTGACTGATATACAAACTATCGTTACAAAGACTGTTATTAAATTTCCAATAGGAAGCTATTTTCTTCCGAGTGATCGGGCGCAACTGATGGAATGATTTCACATTTTGAAGTGAATTGCAGGGGCGTCGCTAGACTTTTTTTAATGGGAGGTGTAGAGGCCAGATTGCCGACAAATTATGCCTCCGATTGCCGACGACCAACGTCGACAAATTCAACTGTATAAAGCCCACGAGGCATGTTCAATTGTGTGCCTCTATTATATTTTCCTTCTAAATTATATTTGTTCACCTCACTTGCTGAATGTGTTAGCTTTCCGTAAACATTCTCTATCTAAATATAATACGAGCGAGCGCAGCGAGCGAGGAAAAATAAACACTCTCTTTCGTAGAAGTGATAGTTCTTCATCAAACTACGTGATGGGCTTAAAGATATCTAAATCATAATTATATTTGGTCACCTCTCTCACATGATTCATTCGCTTTCAAAGACCATCCTAAATCGTAATATTATACGAGCGAGCACAGCGAGCGAGGAAAAAATCTATATACTCCTTATCATATAATCCTTTTCATGGTAGAAGTGAAAGTTCTTCATCAAAATACATGATGGGCCTTTACGATATCTATTTTAATATTTTGGTCACCTCTCTTACCTAATTTATTTGCTTTCAAAGACCATCCTGTATCTAAATATCATACGAGCGAGCGCAGCGAGCGAGGAAAAATATATATACTCTTTTTATGGTAGGTGATAACTCTTCATCAAAGTACATGATGGGCCTCGCTTGCCGAATTCGTTTGCTTTCCCAAATCCATCTTGTATCTGAATATTGTACAAGCGAGCGTAGCGAACGAGGAAAAATACTCCTTTTCATGGTAGAAGTGAAAGTTCTTCATCAAAATACACGATGGGCCTTTAAGATACCTATTGTGATATATTTGGTCACCTCTCCTACCTAATCTATTTGCTTTCAAAGACCATCCTGTATCTAAATATTATACGAGCGAGCGCAGCGAGCGAGGAAAAATATATTTACTCTTTTTTATGGTATAGAGGTGATAGTTCTTCAAAAAAATACATGATGGGCCCCAAAATATCTAAATTATATATTTGTTTATTTCACTTGGCAAATGTGTTTGCTTTCCGAAAACATCCTGTATCTTAATATAATACGAGCGAGCGCAGCGAGCGAGGAAAAATAGGCTCTCTTTCGTGTTACCAGTGTTATTTCGTCGTCAAAATGCACAAGCAAATAAGCCGAATATGACTCTATTTGGGCACCTTACTCATCTTTCTTTTTTCTTTTTCCCTCCTTCCTCTTCCCTCTCCTTTCTCTCCCTCTTTCTCTCTCTCTTTTTTGCCGACAGCGATCGCGAATTTGCCGACAAGAATTTTTAATGGTCGGGGGGGGGGGGTGTCACCCCCCCCCCCCCCCCCCCCCCCTCTAGCTCTAGCGACGCTCCGGCCTGTATATGCTGCAGATCAGATGCATGGATGGTAGAGTTTGTTGACACCGGTTTCCATGGACTTGCCTTTGGCTTTGGCTTTGGTACCCGGAGATTAATTGTGAGTGGGTATTTTAATAGCTCTGGTAAAGATCAACTGTGGGAACTGTGTAATTATGAATGATTTTTAAACTCTTGTTGCACCTGAAATGATACATTTTGTAGAGTATACGCTAGCATAATTATTTCTGATGAGGAGTGGTATACCGTTGCCCCGTCCCACATACTCTAATTCATGTTAGCTATAACACAGCGCTCGCTTCGGCTTTGCGACAGCGCTGTGAAAGCGGGCATAGTCTCTAACAGTCGTCGTTAGCCTTTTATAATGGTAGGGTCGGCACTTCTCCTTTTTAGTGCCAACCTAGTACCAATATAAGAGGCTAACGACGACTGTTAGAGACAGAATACTTCGATCTCAGGCAAATCTTGCGAACTCACAACAAAAAGTGGCAACTTTCAAGGCAGCAGTTGAAGACCAGTTTCATCAATACCACTAGTCTTCGTTAGCCCTCTCTCTTACCCGGTGCACTATACCATAACGGTCCTGCACTGTACACATCCAGATCCAGATCCAGAAAGTGCGACTAACTGTTACATCGCGTATGGGATGAAGGCAAGCTGAATTCTCTCAGCTACAAAAATGACATTATCGGCATTATTGCACTTGATACCCCCAGGGGGCATCAATATTTTTAGGCAGTGTATACAGCCACACGCGTGTGTCTTTACCTTACGGCCACACGCGTGTGGTTGTATCCACAGCATCGATATGAGGATACAGCCACACTTGTCTGAATTCCCACTTGAAGTCTGTGCCGCGACAGCTATCGCTAGTGTGCACTGCACTGCACAAGCGATGTGTATTCATGCGATGGTATGTGTTGCGACTTGCAAAACTTGGATCGTTTTATCTCTCGATTTCACTTATTATACAAACAATATTTTCACTTCATTCTCACCTGGTCAGCAAGCAGGTGACAATATAGTACAATATTGTTTGCATTTCAGTGAATTTCAAGAGATAAAACCTTCGTGACGATCCAAGTTTTGGGGTTTGGCAACACACTGTCGTATGAATTTCCACATCGCTTGTGCAGTGCATACATACACACTAGCGATAGCTGTAGCGGCGCAGAGTATAAGTGGGAATTCAGTTGAGTGTGGCTGTATCCTCATGTCGATGCTGTGGATGCAACCACACGCGTGTGGCCGTAAGGTAAAGACACACGCGTGTGGCTGTATACACTGCCATATTTTTACCTTCCAAAATGACTTGAATTGCAGTCTAGTGAGTCAACAGGTTCTGCTTGAGGCATGAATTGAAACAGTTTTTCTTGTTTAATAAAAACGTGAAAGTAGTTTCGGCTGGTATCGATAAACAAGATCTAGTTGAAACGATCTTTTTTTTTCTATTTCTTATGTACCTTGATGATGACTTTAGCGCCATTAAAAGGGCAATATCGTGTTTCAGGCCCCACCTCTAGTAGGCCTAAAGTGTGAATGTGGGGCTGATTCCCCCACGAAGTAGATCTACATTTTATTCGTATTAGTTCAATAGTTGATCGATCATGAAACTCATTTTTACATTTTGAACATTTTACTCAATTGACCACTCACAAATATATATATATACTCATGTTCACGGCCCCACCAAACGGGATTCTGATATGATTATAGTGCGGCTGATAGGCATCAGCCCCGCTGCTGTGCCTGTGTTAATCATATTTGAATCCCGTTTGGTGGGGCCGTAAACACGAGTATATATACTGTGCTCATCAGCCCCGATGTTGTATTAATCATATTTGAATCGCGTTTGGTTGGGCCGTAAACACGAGTATATATGAGAGAGTTTTAAGAGAAGATTATAATGATAATTAGACGTGGTGATTGATCAACACACTTTTAAAGTGATTACACAATGGTAAAATATTTTTTTTGATATATGATCGAGAGTAGAATTCCAAGAAACATGAAATTAAGAATTTAATGATTTTTGATCGAAATCAATGCATCTCGGCTAATTTACTCATGAAAAGTCAAGAGTTGACCAAAAAATTTGAGTATGAGGTATGACGTAAAAGTGGGTACCCAGCTTCAGGGCATTGCAGTTGTGATGCGCGCTAGACTGTAAAATATGTATTATACCTTTCGCGCATTTTGCTAGAATTGCGCGACAAGGTATCCACTTGCATTTGATGCCCCCAAATATAATTTCGAAATTCAGCTTGTCATTCAGCTGTTTGACTCGATTAACCCCATTTTCCCCTCCTTTTCTATTTTTAGCCACACAAGCCTTCATTAACATCGTTAATAAAATTAACCTTGTAGGTAAAATTAACCTTGATAGCTAGAGTTTGTCTCTCTCTCTCTCGAGTATAATTACTTGCACTTGATGCCCCCAACAAAATTAAGCTTGTAGGCAACATTAAAGGCATTGGCTAACTTTGTGAGCAGCTGATTTAAAAAATTTTCAAACTGAGATGAAACATGTGTATGAGTACTTGTATTTGTACTCAAAAACCCTGAAACCAACCATAATTTAGAATGAAAAACTGTAGGTTAGACGCAAACCGCGATTTAATTAGCTTTCGCCTCGAGAGACAGTGAACTAAGAGGACCGTTTGCACGAATTCAAAAATACCGTTATGTGCCTTCCGCCGCGTGATACGCCAATACTCACAGTGCGGTCCATTGAGCCATCTGCGCATGCGCACTCCTTATGTCTGGCCTGTGCAACTGACCCTCGTTTATTTTTCAAACATTGGTTCACATTTCTATTATTCAGTAATACTTCCTGTGGATATTATACTCTGAAACTTTCAGACTGGTATTTTTACACTATAACCCCTATGTTTATCCCATTTTCAAGTAACAAAATGAGATTTTTAAAAAATCATAACAGTGTTAACCAATGCCTTTAACCTTGATAGGCAAATTAATTTGAGAGCTAGCTCTCTCTCTACATTACTTGCACTTGATGTCCCCAAATAATTTTGATATTCACCGCGTTATTCAGATGTTTGATTCCACTAACACCATTTTCCTCTCTTTTTCTATTTCTAGCCGCGCAAGCCTTCATTAAGATCATTAACAAATTTAAGCTTGTAGGCAAAATTAACCTTGATAGCAAAGTTAACCTTGAGAGCTCGCTCTCTCTATATATTTACTTGCACTTTATGCCCCCAAACTTCATTAAGATCGTTAACAAAATTAAGCTTTTAGGCAAAATTAACCTTGCTAACCAAATTAACCTTCAGAGCTAGCTCTCTCTCTCTCTCTATATTACTTGTACTTCATGCCCCCAAACATATCGTTAACAAAATTAAGCTTGTAGGCAAAATTAACCTTGATAGCCAAAGTAACCTTGATAGCCAAAGTAGCCTTGAGAGCTAGCTCTCACTATATATTACTTGCACTTGATGCCCCCAAACTTTTTCTTGAATTGCGCAGTCAACAGAATCACAAGCGGAAGGATATCATTTCGGGTTGAACGCTGGACAAGTGCATCTTTTGACGGTCAAGGTTGGAAAATGTTGATGCCTCCTGGGGGCATCAAGTGCAATTATGCTACATTATCTTAAAGTTGAATATTTGACTGATGATTTTTTACTTCTTATATTCATTTTGACAACTTACAACTTACAAAAACAGTCAATGAATTATAGTTTTATACTCGGAAATTCCATTCTCTCGGGTGAGGATGACAGAGGGTCAACCAGAAGTTTGACCTCTCGTACATGAAGTCTATTTTTGCAAAGAATGATTACCTTCTGGGATACTGAACAGGTTTGCAAATATTTAGTGTGTCCTTGTCCGATGCCGTGCGAATGTCAGTACAGATGTGGCTAGACTAAAATTCTTGTTCTTTTGCCTCTTAATTTATTTCTTCTCCTTCTTCGCTAAGTGCAGGCCTAAATCTGGTGTATTCTTGTACTTGGGTATGTAGGGTCGACTCCTCACTAACTATACACAGCGCTGTACAACCCAGACATTAGAAAGTGTTTAGAACTCGTGACAAAAAGGGTGATTACATCGCATAGGTGATGAAGCCAGGCATACGGTTTCTTGGCTAAAATTTACATTAAATTAAAAATAATTAGCCCAGGTCTAACAAGTTACTTTATGTTTTGCCGGTAGTTGAATTTAATTGAACATCTTACAACTTACTTGCATTATTGTGAAATTTGTCACTGGTCCATTCACGAAGTTTATTTTGTCAGTGCTGGTGACAGCATTCTACTCCCGTAGATGGTAATTGCTGCACCCCCAGGCTCCACCTGGATGGTAATCATTGCACAGATCAATGAAGTGTAGCGAATGCCATCCGGCTCACTTCGAAGTGGAAAATTGAATTTGAGCTGGCAGACAACACAAGAAATCATTGTTTTTTTTTTGTAAGTTGTAAGGTGTTAACTTGCGGCAAAACATAAAAGTAATTATTCAGTCTATGGCTTCATCACGTACACGATGGAATCACACTTTTTGTCATGAGTTCTCAAAGCTCGAGAATGGCTAGCTTGTCAGATGTGTCGGGCTAGCTCCTCACTAGCCGACCCTACTTGAATAAATGTCTAACGAATGATAGAATTTTTGGTCTAGTTATCATAGGATTTTTTTATTATGATTATCGTAGTAATTCTAGTTTGTTTGAAGTTAATTGAACATAGATCTAAGTGGATCGAGGCATAGGAGACACAGTTGTTTCCTGTTTCAGACTTAACACAAATGTCAGGTTATCATCAGATAAGATGTTTCCATATATTTTCTTTCTTAGATTCACTCTGTCTGCAGAAAAACTTACATGTATTACCTTTCTGAATGTGATAAAAGTCTTCTTCATGATCACATTAAGTGTGTGAGTGACTCCAAACCACCAAAGATGTCAGATACTCCGTCCTCGATTGAACGTCTTCCATTAGAGCATCCTCTCCCTAATGAGATTCAGGAGATGACTCGAGACGATACAGTCTGTAAATTCTGTGGTGTCAGCTACCTCATTCATCATGAAGTGAAGAGATTGGAGAAAGAAGTAAGCAATTCATCTACATGTAGTTTCATTTTTCAACCTTTGGAATGCCAATCTTTTAGGGGTATTGCTTCACGATATCAGACCACATTCACAGGCTATTTGACTGAAAAACCTCACAAAGGTTAAAAAGAAATGAGTAGCTAGATTTTCACATTTTGCTGATATTCAATTTTTCTCTAATATACAAGCATTGCTAGGTTACTAGCATTGTCAATCACCCAACAAAACCATCAATCATGAAATTAAATATTTTATATTACATGATGTTATTTGTGTTTCATGTCTATCTTATTTTTTCTCTCGCCTTCTCTCTTTCAGCTTGAGAAAGTGCAAGCAGAGCTACAGAAGTGCAAAGGATGTGAAGAGCGAGAAAAGCAGCTGAAGATTGAAGTAGAAAAACTCAAAACCAGCTTATCAGAAAAAGATAAGATTCTTCATGACAGAGATGCAAGGTAAGTGATTGAATGTATTCTCTCTTGATACTTCAGATCTAATACATTTAAAAAAAAAATATATGCCCCTCATCAGTTAATTGTCTATGGAGGTACGTATGATGGGAATTCTATTACATTTGTGAATTATTACTAAGATTCAAAGCTTAAGAAATTCATGTGTTACCATTTGTGTAAAATGTATACTAGTATATGATCAGTTGAATTTATGGAGGAGTAGGCAATAGTACTTAGCACTCACATCACTGTGTAATTTCTTTGCTTTGCAAAATCCTAGAAGTTGAATATTATTGAATTATGTAATTTTGTGCTTTATTTGCATTGTAGCATTGAGCACCTGAAGTCTAACATCAAAGTAAAGGAAGATGAATTATGGAAAGCCATACAACAAGCTGAGACTGCTCAAAGGCAAATAGAAACTGAGAAGGCTGCGAGCAACAAACTTAGGTACAACTGCCCTTAAGATTTGTTAATACTGATAATGATGATAAGTACATTTATAGAGGGCTTTATACAGGTATTTCTAAGCACACAGGTAGTCTGTCTAACTCAGGATATTCAACAGCTTCAAAGCAACAAAAACTGTAATATTTAACTAGTACAATACAGTTACCTTGAATGAAACTAACTACTGTGTGCACCTCCAGTACACCACATGTATGATTGATTAAAAAGGTGGGTTTTTAGAAGGGTTTTGAATAATTCAGTGGATGGATTATTTTGAAAGGGGTTGGAGTTTGTTCCAGAGGGTAGGGGCTATCGATGAAAAACAGGGATGCCACTCTTCAGACAAAAGTAGGAATCCTTCTTTAGCAGTATATTTTTGTCTATAGAAAACACCTTTTTTGTGTACAAAAGGGCCCATTTTAGATGATTTTCCTACTTGTTATAAATTCTTAGTGACATCCCTTGAAAAAGCACAGTCACCATATCAAGTTTTTGTAGGAGAGTTAACATATAAAGAGAAACAGAGACATAGAGAAAGAGTAGGCAGGATAAGAATAATAATAATAATAATAATACATAGTTGTGTTATGGCATCTATCGAATTAAAAATATTGTGAGATGCACAATGAAAGTAAGAGATGAGGGAAGGGTAGAATAGAATCAAAAGGGAATAGAGAGTACTACAGGGTCCTGTTTCATAAAACTTGTCATCAATAACAAGTTGCAATAACTGCAATAAGCTACTGAAATCCTTGCCTCTGATTGGCTGAGAGCAATTTGTCATAGAAATCTGATAATAAGTTTTATGAAATGGGGCCCAGAACTAGTGAAAGAAATAGTAAGGAAACGGAGAAGAGAGTGTCGGAGGAAAGAAGGTGGCAAGGTGAGAAGGTGAAAAAGAAAGAATATTAAAAAGATAGAGGTAAAGATCAGTGAGAGTGAAACATGATGTGTGGGCAAAGAATTAAAGTGAGATGATATAATCAGAGCACTAACAGCATTCATTGTTTTTGGTAATATCCCTTTACCATTTTACTATATTTCATTGCTTTGTTATATAGTGTTTTTACTGAAGTGATTCCTCATTAATCATGATAGTAATTACAACAACAATAACGATAATGATGATGATGATAATGAAAAATCACATTTCAAGAGAGCTTAATGTCTGTCATACTTTTATATTTCCGAGTCTTCACGTACAGTACAGAGATGGACAGGAATTTTAAACATAAAATGAAAAGCTCAACTTCAAAGTTGTTACTTTTGTTATGTACAGCACCGGCGTAAATCCGTTTTGAGGAGTGGGGGGGGGGATGATCGACTTTTTTTGCAGAAATTTTTTATGTGAACTCACACTTAAGTATACACACACACACCCTTACTCACCCAAGCAGGCCCCCACACACATATAATTCTTTTATTTTGGGAGCAAGCGAAAAATAACCACTTTTTGGTTTTAAAGAACATTTCAAATGAAAATCCACTAAGTGACAGTCGTTTATGACATTTTAAAGAAAAATTCCACCAACTGATTAATTGCAATGTCATTTTTCCCTAATATGAGGGGGAATATTTGTACAGGCCATCCTCACCCGCCTCTTGAAAAAGTGGGAGAAAATGAAATGAGATGAGGAAAGCAAATTGTTCATGCATTACTGTTATATGTTCATCCAGGGTATGGAGAAAGGACATTGTGCAGAGATTGCCCATGATCAAAGCCACCCTCTCAGATGAGAAACAGACCTTAGGCAATGTGAAGACTGAATTCACTGATTACCAGAACAAGATGGTAGCCATCAACAAGAAAATCACTGAAGTCATTCAGAAAGTGTGCAAGAAAGAAAAACAAGGTGAGTTGAAGTGTACAGTCCTCCCTTAGATAAACTGGACATAGGAAACTCTAGTCAAAACTTTTTGGTTGTGACCTCTGTAGGAAGTTATTCGTGTAAGGTAAATCATTTCAAAACAATGAAAAAGATACAGCATCAATACAACTAGTGAAAGTATACTCCAGACTGATTTCATGTGTAACAGTTCCTTTTCTTCCAGTTAAAGTGAATAAATAAAACAAAATAATAAAACTCTTCCGGTCTTATCCGTAAGGTATTTGATATATTTGCCTTTTCGATTAAGTGACAAGGTCCTTCACAAAATGTTGCATATTTTGGGGGACCACTCCAATGATATAAACAAGATTATTACAAAGAACCAGTGCATCAAATAGAGTACAGCAAAAATGATGGGACTTCACAAACTGCTTGTCACCCGGTACTGGATGGGATCTGTATTATGTCTGTGGAGAATTAAATAATTCAGTAGTCAGTTGGTTAGCCTATGTATGACACCTGGGTCCCGTTTCATAAAACTTTTTATCAATAACAAGTTGCAATAACAGTTATAAGCTACTGAAATGCTTGCATCAGATTGGCTGGATTGGCTGAGAGCAAATTTGTCATGGGAATGTGGCAGTTGTTACTGATAACAAGTTTTATGAAATGGGACCCTGACCCATCACTATGACATTGACATCTTTTCATATTTCTCTTGCCTCCTGGAAACATCCAGTGGTAGATGGCATCTTATCGAGGGCTACTGAAGCAGAGAAACTCTCTTCCTCACTCCAAGCTCAACTGAAGGAAGCTCAGCAACAGACGGCAGCAAACAGCACACAGGGTCAAAGGTTACAAGAAGCTGAAGCTCAGTTGAGGCAGATGACAAGTCGTTATGGCGAGCTTGAAGCAAGAGAACAGAGTAAGAAAGAAAGAAGTTCTCTTTGTTCAAGCTGCAATCTGTTTTGCGGATAAACTAAGCATAATTATGACTTTTATGCATTGCTGATTGATTATTGTCAAACCTGAACCGTTGCTGTAAGAAACTACTGACCATTGCGTAGCTGCATGATTATAATCAAATCACTTTGATATATAGAGCTTTAATTCCCAAAATTCCTGGTTTTGCAGAAAAATGTAGAGAAACATGTATGTATGATTTTAAATTCCAGTTTTTGTTGTTGTTTTTTTTCCACTTCTACAATGATTATTGGCTGTAGAAAGCTTCATTTGTTATGCCAGTTCACTTTTTTTTATCATCCTAGCATTGGTACTAAAATGAAACTTACTGTTTCGTAAATGTAGTTTAATGTCTGCCTGGATTTTTTTGCACACCACTTCTGGCTTAACTTGAGGGGGATTTTTTCTCCAACTTTTTAGAACTGCAGGATGAGCTTCAGAAAGCTTCTGCTGAGGTGAGATCTACCAAGTCAGAAGCTCATCAGTTCAAAGAACTTTTAAGGTAAGGATTCTTATACAAGTATGTTATGAATAAAATCTGTAAAATGTAAAGGAATATGGTAGGTAATCATTTTCATGGTTTGACTTTGGACTCAGAGGTTTGGGTTGGAGCCCTGAGGTGCTTAAGTACAAGAGCAGTGCTTTTCATCTACATTAAGGCCGCCGTACACGACACGCTTTTCTTTCGCTGCGCTCAGCTTATGCTTGAAAATGACGTCATCAACCAAGAAATTCAAGCACAAGCTAGTTTGAAGCCAGTCGCAAGGACAAGCGCAGGAATTCAACATGTTGAATTCCTGTGCTTAGATCGCACGCCTCAACTCAGACGCATCAGGCGCAAGAGACGCATCGCAAGAAAAGCGTGTCGTGTGCGGCGGCCTTTACTTTACTCTACCCTAGGGTGTGTTTCATAAAGCTATTCGTAAAGTTACGCATGACTTTACAAACAAATTGAATATGAAGTGCCAAATGGGATACCCAAAATTTTTCCTGATGTTTTAACAAAGTGTGACTGCATTTCCCATAATCTCAATCAAATTCCGAAAAAAAAACATAATACTTCCCAATAAAAGTATTTGTAAACTATATTGATGTTAATCTACATCTCCATATTTCACCTTAATAGCTGATGCGATTTATGATGACTTAGAATCCCATTTGGCTTGCCATATTCAAGTCGTTCGTAAAGTCATTTGTAACTTTATGAACTTCTTTATGTTATGAACCCCCCCCCCCCCCCCAGTTTGGTATCAGGTAGGATTTTAATGTTTGTTTGTTTTTTTTGTGGT
The DNA here is from genome assembly GCA_029962745.1 of Echinometra lucunter. Classification (NCBI taxonomy): domain Eukaryota; kingdom Metazoa; phylum Echinodermata; class Echinoidea; order Camarodonta; family Echinometridae; genus Echinometra; species Echinometra lucunter. Next base: position 16,554,193 of record CM057166.1, read on the forward strand.
TGGAGTAGAGTGTGTGAGCAGCTGAAAAATGGTGACTGGCTGGAATGGCAGGGGTAATATGCAGTTCAGTACACAGAATAAAAATGCTATGTAAATACTTAGCCAAGTAAAATGCTAAGTACTTAGCATTTTAATTGGGTATTAAAGTAAAATGGCTTACTGGTATTTAGATAACATTTAAGAAATTTACTTTAAGGCACAAAACTTGCTGATGACATTGTTACGTCATAAAGTCCATGCCAATTAAGGCACAATAATTGCATCCCATTTTATGCACAGTTAGTGTTGTTATCTTGAATTAAATTCCCGGCCCGGAACCGTCCCGGCAACTTTTCATTTTTCTTAACGGGATCCCGGTTCGTCTCGGATCTCGGAATGAAAGTAGGCTAGATCTACAAATAATCATCGGGTTGTCCAAAGGATCTAACGTACTTACGGTACATACATTTCCGGTTGCGATACGTAAGCAACATCACTGCCATGTACAAACGATGTTATGATTGTGATTTGTATCTAACGTGCACTTGATTCTTTCGTTTGTTCAATCAAATCGTGCCGCGGCGGCAAATTGTTAGCATTCATTCAAAACGTGGGAAAGGAAAACAAGTCGCCCCACCCGGTCGGCGGTGCCACAAAGTAACTGGCTTGCTCTCTCCAATACAACTGTAATCGCACCATGAGCAGCCCTTTCGAAGCCAATTCGAAGATCGAGGATCGCCTCAATAATTATTAATGTTATGTCCTATCGGTAGATGTACTTGCGCTGTGCAGCAAACGTACGTACTCTTCAAATTGAGAATTTAAAAAAATAAGCGATAACTTCAGCATGTATAAAAGAATGGCTCCGCGAGAGAAAATTCTGTACTGTTCTATGGGATTTCTTCTCTGCAACTTTTCACTGTCAACTGAAGTAAGCAACAGTTTCATAACACTGATCTCTAATACCATTACGTTCGCTGGTTTCTTCAGCTACGTGCGGGTGGAAATCACAGAAATAGACAAAATTACAGAGCAGCGAATTATTGCGCAATGCGTTCGCTGATGCTTCAGCTACGTGCACGTGGAAAGCGAAAACGAATCTTAGAAATAGACACGAATATGGAGCAGCGGATTACTGCACAATGCAATCGTAGTGAAAGCCAAAATATAGATCTAACGTTAAGCATTAGCTCTCTCGTATTTTGTAAGTACAAACACGATTATGCTGAAACTTTACAACATGAATCAATAGCCAGTTATTATTTGATTTTTTTTTTCTGCCGGGATGCGGTCTCAAATGATTGATACTGGATCCGTCCCGGAACCGTCTCGAGGCCTCTGACCGCCGGGATTTGTTCCCGATCCCGGACCGGCTAACAACACTATGCACAGTGATAAAATTTACTTGTGTGCAGCCAGACAATCAGACTTCCAAAGTAATTTTCTTCAAGCCTGCTTTGTGGTTGCCTTAGATTTAGGGTAACAGTACTTAGACAAAGGACTCAGTTGGATACCAAAGTTGGCTAAATGTTTTAGTTTAGCCAAAAGCTGAGTAATATACTTGAAATTCTGATTTAAATCGTTGAACACTATTAAAGCCCAAGATAATTCTGGCTATTGGCTATGGTCTATGGATCGTGTTCAATGGGTTATTGTAAGTATAAAATTGAATACTGGCACAGGTAAGTACGTAACTGATAAGGAATAAGAGCTGCAAAGATACAAGAGATTAGGTTCCCCAGGTTTCATTGTGAGGGTGTTAAAAGTTCATCGGAGTTCAAAAATGTTCACTAAATTTGGCAGAAATGAAATGAAAGGATTGACAGATTGTTCTGATTTCCATTTCCCAACAAATTCAACTTTGTTCCCCCCCCCCCCAAAAAAAAATCTGGTATTAATGCCCTTTCTCTAAGTATTTATTTAATCAGAAGTTACAAATGTTCAGCATTTGTTTGTTTGTTATTATTTTCTCATAGTAAGAAAATATTTCTTCTTCTTCCTCTTCTTTTCCTGAAGAAATAAAACCCTAGAAGTTGAGGACAGTCAACGGCAAAGAGCAAAACATGAACAGTTCCTTAGCAACAGCATCAACAAGTTACAAGAAGAGCTACGTTGCCGGGCGGAGGAGGCTCAGGATTATCAACGAGAGCTTGGTGAGCTGAAGGAAAGAGAGGCAGAAAGGAAGAGGAAGGTTGAGAGCAATCTGAATACCAAGATGGAGGCATCAGCAAGAGAGATGAGACAATTACAGGAGGCTTTAGATAATGCAAGAAAGGATTGCTCTGCACTTAGAGATGAAAGGTAGGGACAGAGAAGTGGTAGTAACTTTATCAGTGAATAAACAAAGCACAATAGAACAAATAGAAATTTTGAAAAGGTAAGCTTTTTTCATATTTGCACTGGAGCCATTCCACTGTTAGGGACATTGTAACACATTGTCAAATCTTGTATTCAGGCTACATGTATTGAATCATTGGTCTATTTCACTTTGTTGTGGGTTTGATTTTTTTGTTTGCTTCTTGGGTTTTTTTGGTTTGTTTGTTTCTGATGGACACAGTAGAGACCTATAGAATGGAAGAGGTTGATCATCGTGGAGTACTGTACAGAGTGGTAGAGAATAATCAGTTGTCACATGAAGTAGCAAACAGTAGAGACCATTATGTATTGCCCCTCCCCTATCGCAATCTGACAATAAGTACATCCATAAACTAGAATTCAAATCGCACTCTGCGAGATAAGCAATGTATTGCAAACCAAGGGAGGCATTGTTGTTTCTTGTTCTTATTCTTGCAGCAATCAATAACTTAAGCTTCATTTGAACTTTTTATGTTTGGGAGGGATTTTTTTGTATGTTTGTTTAGTTGTTTGGTTTTGTTTTATATTTCTTATGCAGGGAAGCTATGGTAGCCTCTCATCAACATCGCATTGAACAACTCAAACAAAACTTTGCTCAGCGTATTCAAGAAGCTGATGGGTGGCCAGAGAAGGTGGGGTTTTATCAGACATTAACCCTTTATGACTTTCATCTGCATTGCTTGATATTGATGTATAATACCAGTGAAGCTTCAAAATTAATTTTGAAAAATTGGTATAGATAATAGAGTGTTGATTGTTGGTATGATTATGATTAAACCAAACTCGGTTCAGTTCACTTTATTCAATTTAATTCCATCTTTAAAAACATTTCACATCACAATGGATAAAAAAATGCAATTTGATGTAAAATAGATTATATAAATAAAAACCTACACATATAAATATGAAAGTGGTAACAGAACTATATTGGGTACAGCTGTAAAAGAACCCAAAGGGTCTTGTTGAGACAGCTTCCAAGATAACATAAGATTTGGTAATATAGATAGCAACAGCAAAAGTTTAATTATCTTTTGTTCGCTTTGGTTTGTTCTTAGTTAAATGAAAGCCTGACGAAAGAGAGAGAGAAACATGCACAGGAGATGGCTAGTCTGGAAGAAAAACTACACAAATCATTCCAAGTGGTGAGTTATAGTTCAAGGGGATGTTTCATGAAGCTGTTTGTAAATTTACGCATGACTTTACGAACGACTTGAATATGAAAAGCCAAATGGGATGCCCAGATTTTTTCCTGACGTTTTAACAAAGTGTGACTGCATTTCCCATAATCTCAATCAAATTGTGGCCAAAAAATACAATTCGCAGTAAAAATGTTGTAGTAGACTTTATTGGATAATTGATTAGCACAAGGCTAATCTTCTGCAAGGTCCATGAATACTAAGATGGAGACATGTAGTAATGTTTATTTGCATCTGCATATTTCACTTTTACCTCATGCGATTTACAATGATTGATAATCACATTTGGCTGGCTTGCCATATTCAAGTCATTCGTAACTTTACGAACAGCTTCATGAAACACCCTCCAGGTTCTATAAAACAAAGTCCTGTTGATAGTTACTTCAAGGTCTGTTGCTACTCAAACCAAAATCCTGACCTCAAGCCCATACCCAATACTGTACATCATCCGAATACTAAAAACGTAACTCAAGACTCTAGTGCCACCCCAGTGGCAATCCTTATTTCATTATACAAAACCTAGATCAACAGTTATCCACGCATACGTTGTATCAACCTTGTTGATAGGATGCTGAGAAGTAAGATATTCATGTATAGAGGAGCTTGAATGAGAGATCACATACGGGAACTCATTTTAATCATTCTTATTTTCATAATTGCAAAATTCATCAAATCCTTTATATCAAATGGGAATGTATATTGATGTGGTATTGTTGTATTAGCATATTTACTACCAAATAAAAACAAATTGAATAAAATGTGTTAATTAATAGCATTCAGTATTCACAAGTTTGCATTGTTGATTCTCCAGGATGATGTTTTATAAATTCTATAGGCATACCAAATAGGTTTTCATATTCTGGATGAGACTATGGATCTTTGATCCATAGACGTATAATAAATTTACTAGACGGAAAGCAGCACACGCGGATATCATTACGCTAATGGCATTAAGCCCCGCCTCTTTCGGATCATTTGAAGGGGCCGATAAGCACCCGTTATCGCCATAATATCGATAACACTGTTTTATTATTCATATCTATTGCCAGTATCAATTTGATTGTGACACTTTGATTTAATGCGCATTTGTTGCGCATCTGTTGTGCATTTATGCACATTTATTGCGCATGTGGATAGCGTGAATGGGCGTGATGTTTTGAAACATGTACAAATACACACTACTCCTTGGAATCATCTTACAAAATGAATTATTCATTTTTGATCATGAATATTGATGGGTGCTTAGGTCGGCCTTCTAATGTACCTGGACAAAATGGCAGAGCTTTAGGGGCCTGGTTTGATCTTAGTTTGTTTGATTAAGAAATCTATTAATCTCTGATAAGTTTTAAAACCACTAATGGGTCATGTTAACTTTGACGTTCTTGCCAAGTTGTGCCTTTATATAATGCTTTCTTATGAATGAGGGTTATTAACATTGCATATGTCACTAAATCATTCTTTGTATGTGTGTGTCAGGACCTTGAGATCCAGAAGCAGAGGAATGATGAACTGATCTTAAAATACAAGCAAGAATTGAACAGTTCTGAGGCTAAGGTGAGCCACCAATATGATCTTCATTAGTTAGCTTTAAGTGAAAAGTAGTGGCACAAAAAGATGCGTAAAGAGGTGCAGTGGTAAAGTGGTTGATTCACTTGACTCACAATTCAAGGGTTTAGACTTCAAATCCTAGCCTGTCACTAATGCCTTTTGGCAAGACAGTAATCCACCTTTGCCACTCTCTACCAAGGTGTAAATGGGTAACTGGCAATAGCTGGGTTAATGATAATAACATACCTGCCAACTATTCCTATTTTTGAGAAAAGAAAATTGCCATTTTAACCTGTATGTTCCTATTTCTGTACAAATTTGTCAGTAGTATTGAATAGGAAATTTAGGGATGTTCCTATTTTTGAAAATTTCTTAACAATCTGTTTCTATTTCCTGGCTGTCAGGGTTAGCAGGTATGTGATAATTGCAGGGTCCTCAGGAAGAACAGCAATTATGCTGATGAGGCTTCCCTGGGTAAACAAAATTATTATTACTGTTTTTATTATTTAATGCAAAATGCATACTGTCATCTGTATTATTTGCATTTGGGATGCGTCTCTTTGTGCCACTCTGTTCTGCTAAGCTACCTTTTACAGGGATGACATCTTTGAATGAAAGAATAGGTAATCCAATGCTCTATGTGATAGTTCTTGACCTTGAGGACCAAGCCTACAATACATGCAGTCCAGTCCTAATATTGATCCAGTTTCATGGAGTGCACAAAAGAAATATCCAAGATTGTGGTGGACATATAATTTGATGTTCTGTGACGAAGTAGTATAGCATTTTGTAATACACTCTGAACGGAAATTGTGAAAATGTGTATTTGAGTTTATTTAATGGCCTTCCTTATTGTCTCCTTCCTGATTCTCAATTTTCAAAAATGTATTTTAGATGAAAAGCAGCATCCAGCGTGAGCGGGACTCACTAAAGGCTCGACTGGACAGCCTGGAAAGAGAGCTTTCAGATTCTAAGAAGTTATCTAATGATCAGGAGAAAGGGCTGAGAGAAGAGATTGAGAGTCTACAGAGGATCACTTCTGAACTTAGGAAACAACTTGGTAAGGTGCATTCTAAGGTATCTTACATGTACCAGTTTATGTTTCAAAGAAACATTGAAAGTGCCTGAATAGTGCATGAATTATTATCTCGGGCCATTTGAAAAGTGTATTTGGCATGACATCACCATACAATTGCTGATGCCAATCCGGGATTACTGGGTATCTTTCAGGAAGAGCCATAGCATGTGAGAGCGCCATAATAGCAGTAATGCTAAACCCTGGGTGAAAATACTCCTTTGAGCTATATGCTTAAGTAGAAACTACTCATAATCATGTAGTAGTAGTAGTAGTAGTAGTAGTAGTAGTAGTAGTAGTAGTAGTAGTACTATTACTATCATCATCTTTATTATTATATTTGTTATTATTATTATTATTATTATTATTATTATTATTATTATTATTATTATTATTACTACTATTATTACTACTATTATTATTATTATTATTATTATTATTATTATTATTATTACTATTATTATTATTATTATTATTGTTATTATTATTATTATCATCGTTGTCATTATTATTCCTCATTGCTCACAGCTGAAGGAGATAGCCGAAGTGCAGACGAGGTTCAAGCAATGAGAGCAGAACTACAGGAAGCTGAGCAGGACTTGGCTTCATTACAGAGAGATAAACTTGAGCTCCAGAAGAAACTAGACCAAAGCAAAGAAGAGGTAGAGAACCATTTATACTAATCCTCCTCTGCTCCTGGAGGTAGACTGTTACAGAAGTTGATGAGATATTGTATCGATATTTGATTAACAAATGATCATGGGTTTGGTCACCTTTTAGTATGTAGCTGAACAATTTGATTACATCACGTAGTAGGAATATAGAGCTTGCCTTGTTTCTATCAGGCCCCTGTAAGTTCAGCATTTCATTTAAAGGTTACTTTACTTGTAATTGTGACAAATGTTATATGATCTTTCCTGTATAAAGAAAGCTTTGCAAAATGATTGATGAAAAAAGAATTACTGATATTAACACTAAGAGGTTCTTCCTGCTGGAGCACATTTTATTAACTTTTGTTTTCTGTATTTTCAGCATAAAGTATTAACATATCAATGACAGATAACTCCCTGTCATTGCTTTGATTCTTGTTTAGGTTGCTTTCCTGCAAGAGACTGTTCACAGAGAGTGTGAGGAGCGTTTGGAGTTAACTGAAGCTCTGAGCAAAGCCAGAGAGCAGCTACTAGTTCATCAACGAGGCACATCCATCGCTAACAGCGGCAGCAGCATTGGTCGGTCTCACTCTCAGCTCAGCCTAGGCGGTAGCCCATCATCTCCACATCAGCCAGCAAGCCCCAAGGGGAATCCTCCTAGTGGGTTAAATACCAGCTTGAGGAGGGGAAGTGGTGGTGGAGGGGGGCAGTCAGGGGGGAGCACCGGTAAGGGTGCATGGCAAGGAGGGTCCGGTGGTAGTGGGAGTTTGAATGACAGCAGGAATAGAATAGCAACTGTGCTAGGGAAGAAAGAACTGAAAATTCAGATTAATCCAGGACAGTGAAGGATAACTATAGAGGAGGCTGATTGGTCTGCCATGAGGAATTCTGGTAGAGAGTGTCAGGCGATTGCCCAGAATGCAAGGCAAAGAGTGTTGGGCGATCGAGGAGGGTTTAAGAATAACTGCAATAAGACATTCTTTTGTCCAAGGGAAGAGAGAAATGACTGGTCTGAGTAGTCCATGACACCTAATGAGTTAGGAGACAAGATATGGACAGTGATAGTAGAAAAGGAATAGAACAGAGGAAAGAAGTAGTACAGGTGCAACTGGTGTACAAGGGAAACATCCTGGAAGTATTAGAATGCAGGGTAAAATGTTAATAGCAGTATAAGTGGAGCAACAGTTTGAGGGAAGAAATAATAGAAGGTTCTGACTCTTCCACAAGAGTAAGAATAAGAGAGTGTGAATTGGCAGTGCATCAGATATGAGGAAAGAAGTAGTATGGGGTGCAACTGGTGAACAAGGGAAACATCCTAGAAGTATTAGAATGCAGGGTAAAATGTTACTAGAAGGATAAGTGGAGCAACAGTTTGAGGGAAGAAATGATATAAGGTTCTGACTCTTCCACAAGAGTAAGAATAAAAGCTTGTGAATTGGCAGTGCATCATATATGACGATTGTTGCATGATACAGCATGTATTACCCAAGAAAGTTAGGTTACTGTATTTTGCTTAGCTATTGAGTTTTTTTCATGGCTGTACCTCCTGGAGAGGTTTATCATTGAGCAATGATGCCTTACCCAAGATTATTAGCCACTACCACTCAGGAATCTTAGTTCCATAGGCATTGCCTTCTCTACTTATGAGCCAGCTAAGAGGAGGTTTGACAGTAGAGTTATGAATTTAGGTCATGGCTATGGATCATAGTTTATACTGAACATTCATTGTCATTATTTTCATGTTGATTGTGTGTGATAGCTGTCTCTCTGATGGATCAAGCACTGTATTGGAACAGTTTTTCTTTGTAATGAAGAGTAACAAGTCAGACTTATATTCTGCACTGGCATACAGGCTTCTTCTGTTAAAATGAGCTTCTGAAGGTTATAGTGCATTAGTACAGAGCATGGTCTCATCGCTTTGTTCAGAATGTTTTGCTATATCTGAGAAATTGCTTTTTGTAAATTCATTCACATTATTGTATCTGTGTACACCGATCCGACTTGGAAGCTGATGATCTGCCGTTACGGTGGTGTTCTGGTTAATTTATAGGTTTGTAAACAGTGTTCACAGTACACCTGTAGTGCACTGCAGTATTTTTGTCCGTACCATAGAACTGCAATGCTACTTGGATCTGACCTAATGTTAGATTTATACATTGAACACAGCTGATGGCTGATCTGGTTCCACAGATCAGCTAGCTGTACACATGATGTCAGATGCGGGGGGACCACTGCAGAAATGACGCTGCCGATTGAGGGCTAAATACACAAACTGATTATCGGATCAGTGTATATTGGGAGTGGCCGTATATTTATATAAGATGGGTTACATGAAAGAAGGTTTCTGATTGGTCAGATACACTCTTCTTGCCATTGCGTAATTCGTTATATGGCCACGACCGTGCAGTATAACATGTGATATTGCACGCTTACTAATTACAGATAATATGGAGTGCATTGCACTTCATGATTTGTGATGGATGTTGCAATGTTTATAGTTTGGTGATCAGCTCCAATCCCACATGCAGTTTCCCATTTTATATAACTCATCATTCATGCTCATTGTCATCAAATATACCATAAAATGTGCATTCGTAGATACAGAATTTCCCTCGTGCACTACATATCACCTCGGCCTATGGCCTCGGTGAAATATAATACACTTGAGAAATTCTAAAGCTATAGATGCACATATTATACAAATATACAATGACACTCGAGGATCTTGCGCAAACTATTCGCACTCGGGAACATCAAACGGTGCTATGCTCCCAAGGTCCATCGGACCGAGGGATCGAGCATAGCACCGTTTGATCTTCCTGAGTGCGAATAGTTTGAGCTTGATCCGAGAATGAGTCGTATATTTGTTTTATATCCCTAATCGTTCCTTGGACTCTAATGTAATTATATGTACTCACATTCACATCTTATTCAAAGAAATAATTGGCGAAAAGTGAAGAAAACAGCTCTGAAGACGTGCCTGTAGCTCAACGATCCCAGCAAGTTGCATTACCGCGGCGCTGCTGTGCATGTGAGCGCTAGCGCTAGCTGGCCGCATAGGTTGCCCATGTCATTGCATGGGATACGGTGGAGAGTGGCTCAGCACCGAGCTGAGCTGCTGCTGCATACATTCGCGTCGCGAGTTGACTGAAGGGGGGCAGAAAAAAAAGATAGTTCGTTTTTCCTTAGGGAAAATGTGAACTATGCATGATGTCAGCATGCGGAGGAAACGTTTGTTCTGGTTAAAGCTATTCATTTTCTTGTTGTGTACGCTCCTAGTGCAACAATCTTACGATGAGGGATATAATACGGTATATTCAACTCCAGAGCATGCACTATATGTATAATATATCATGTTATGTTTTACAGAGGATTTCTTTCCCAACAGTACCAAAGATAAAAGTGCTTCACACAAGTGTACCAAAATGTATGTTTTGAAAATCATTTTGACAAGTTTTGTCAATAATCTGCTATCAACAAGTGCAAAATGAAAGATAAATGTCAAATCCGTCCATTACATAAATTTCCCACCAAATAATGAAGCAAATTGTGTGAGCTTTTAATTCTATGTTTAATGTAAAGTTACATATTTATTATTTTGTAATACATGAGAAAAGAGCAAATCTGTTTATTGGTGGTAATCTACTTGTGACAGGTGAACAATAGTACAATATGATCAACATAATGTGTTTATAGGTAATATTAGTAACATTCATATAAACAAATTTTAAATGAGTTGCATGTTTTGTTGTTTGTTTTTTTCCACTTTTGTACTTGCAAAACTCAGATCATTGTAAGGTCCATAGTTCATACCACTGGTCTTTGGACAAGTTATTGTAAATGTGTAAATGAGACTTAGATATATATATGCATTGAAAGTTGTGTATTTGTAAATGGTCAAATGAATGTGTCAAAATGTATTCCGTTGAAGTATGTCCACTTTGTGTTGGGGCAATAAAAGAGGAGGAATGTACCAAATACTGAATACATAGACCACATGATACATTTAATTTTTGTCCAATTGTCGTTCATTGTATATGACCGAAAACCTGCTTTACCCTGTACTGATCATACATAGAGCTGTTTACAGCCTGATGGGTCCATGTACCTTGCCTTAAAAAGAAGCTCGAATTCTGGGAAAGGTGAAAATGAATTTGCTAGCCTTCTCTTTCTTTCCATGTCAGTTAGGAAGAATATCATAGTTAAAATGTCCCCTAGAAAGGATTGCTCTTCAAATGTCCTCATATTGGAAATATGACAAGAAAAAGCTGAAAAGTTTTGGGGTTAACATTTATGCCAGATTTGTGTGCGGCCCCATATACTCACTTCTTTGTGCTGTGCAAGTACCTTTTGGGGAAAGTAAGTGAATTTCTTTCAATTTGATAATCTCCAAATATCACACTAGACACCTGTGTTTATATACAACTAATCTAACTCTCCAAGTTGCTTTGGAACAGTTTCTTTCACATTATGATCACATGACCAGAACTCCAGTTTATCTTTAATCTTTTAATTGTTGGATAAGGAAGCTACCTAAAAAATAGTTCCTAAAAAATTGCTATGATGCAAGCATTTTGCAAGCATTTTGTGAACTAGTACATTAGCTTTGATTTCTGTACTGATTTATTCATCACCAGTGCATCCCTGTGCCAGCTTATTAGAACCTTTCTCTCACTTCTTGACTATTCCTTTGTTGAATACTAAGCCCAAGATAACTTGGCCCGAGGGCCATGGAAGATGCATAAATAAGTGGAACTTTGTTATATAGAACACTGTTATAACAAGATAATTTTTGCCAGTCCCACTTCTTTGTATTTTATAGTCTTTTAGCCCTGATGCAACAAGGTTTGGATATGAAGAGGTAATTGGTCCAGATTGTTATAACGAGGTTTGCCTGTACTAACATCAAATTGTCCTCAACAGGTTAAGCATTCACCCTGTCTTTCTCTTCAGCTCTCTCAAACCTTTGTTTCTCATTCTCTTTGTTATATTCCTCCTTTTCCTCCAGCTCTCACCATTATCTTTTTCTTTTACTCTTGTGAACCTTATCTCATTCCCTCTTTCCCTGGTCTTATCGTCTTTCTTTCTTTCCCCAGCTCTCACCCTTCCTCTTTTCACTTCCTCTCCAAAGCCCTAGATCTTGAACCTCCTTTCATATTCATGCCAAACACAACATATCAACAGGACATAACCCAACTCCTATGCACAATAAGCCATCTATCCTAGATCAGCCATCCATGCATCCAGTAAGTCCACTGGTACTCTTACTTAAAGCTACAGGGCTGTGGCTGAAATTATGACCATGTCTTGGCCCAGACATCGGGAAAACTTGGATGCACTACATTTGAATAACTATCGTAGCAGTAGTTTCTTCCTAAGGCAGCTCAGCAAAACAGTACGTACAAACTGTAGTATGATAAGAGTATATGGAATGTAGAAAATACAGATAACCATATTGATTTATGATTTTGTGTTCCAGAGGCATCTTTTTGCACGACTCTGTTTTGCTAAGCTCCCTGAAGCCCTTCTCCTTCCTTTGTTTGTCCGCTTCATCTTTTTTTTTTTTAATTTTTCTTTTTGTTCTAAAATGAATAAAAATTAATCAGAGTTAAATATCTGGACAAAGAAGTGACAGATACTGAAAGATGTGCATTTTTACACACTTCTTTTCTTCTGAAGTGCTTACATGAAAGAAATTGAAAAAAAGATGTGATAAAACTGAGCAAATAGAATCTTTAGTTTAAAAAAATATCAAATATCAAATTTTGCTACGGAACATGGAAACCCCCTCCTCAATCTGAAGATATTCGACAAAGAAACTAGTATGAGGAAACAATTTGCCTTGGGCCAATGATCCTTCATCTTCTAATTTCCCCCTTCCCTAAATAAATGATACCCCCCCCCCCCAGAAGAAAAAAAATGCAACAGGAAACGAGCATTCCAGATAACACACTGAATTAGACCAATTTACTTACAAAAAAGAATTACAATGAAAGCATGACCACAAACTATTTACATTACAGTACATTCATAGTGAAAATGATTAGCTGATGATCCATCAATAATCCTAAACTACATTTAGAATTTTGTATGTCTTATTCTACAAACTTTAAGTCCAAACAAGGCCAAAAAATGCATGTGCACAAATTATTTTACTAATGCAAAAACACCGCAGTTGTTATGAAGAGATATCAGTATTTATTATTCAGGAAGACTCTTCATTTGGGAAAACCAGGTGTGAATATACTTCGGAAGCTTTCGGAGATAATGATCAAGGCCCTCTTGCATAAAGAGTTGCAATTAAATGCAAGTTCCAAATACTCAATTCTGATTGGTTGAAAATAAAATGATTATGGAAGCATTTTAGAGGAAAGATTTGTCATAAAATAACACCTTTTTCATAACCTGAATTTAAAGAAAAGGTCTATAAAATGCTTGCCTGTTGCAGATTTCAAGGATACAACAAAATAATCAATCCACTAATGACTGCATTCACGGTATGAAAAGTAAGGTGAAGAGTTTACAACTTGTCCAATGCAAATAATCGTAAAAAAGGAATCAACTAGCAGTCAATTATTACCCTCCCATCCCATAAGTAATATTATTTTCTAAATCATTTGGTCTAGTTCTAACCACAAGTCAGTTATAAGACCTCTATAAGTATGAAAGGCCAATTCAAGGTTCTTTGATATCTATTAACTTTTGCCGATGGACACATTCTTCTGTTCATGCCAAACGATGAAGAGTGAAGATGCATGGCAGCATTTGTTCATCTCAGTTACTGCCCCCCTTCCTTGCTTTCAAGAGCGCCTCACTGAGACACACGACTGTAAACAGCCTCAAAACTGCAGTAAAATTAAATACTGCATGTCACAAATCTGTGTATCTAAAGACGCAGAACTTGTATTACACAGATTAAATTAAATATTACTTTGTATCTATTTGTTTTTGATCTTTTTGATCCTACATGGCATTACTCTTACAAGTACTGGTAATTTTTGTCTTATTTTGCCACAAGTTCTCCTATTGAAGGTAGTTTGCAGGGGTAACATTGTCAGACATGAGGAATACCCGAAATTACCGATACGATCAGTACATATACCTGATTCTATACATAACTTCATCTGCTGAGAGTCCTGCAGAGTGCTACACACCTGAACAACGGGTACATGCAGCTCTGCTCTATTCTGACTCTCAAAAGTTGATGCAACAAGTAAGCAATCTACTCTGCAAAATGTTTAAAACAACTTTAATTCAATGCGTTCTTTACCAAATCAATATTTTTCAAGACTGCTTCTTTTAAAGTGTACCAGTCAAGTGAAGAAAAATAATTTGTGTACATCTAGTGCCTGTGAAATAATGGCCCCCCCCCCCCCCCAAAAAAGAGAAAATTACCCATTGTAGAAATTAATGGTTAAGGAGTTTGAGGAAAGTAAAGGATAACATTACTTAGGGCATTTAATAGAATGCCCCCGCATGCGAGTACCTTGACTAGTCTACCCCACCAATCAGCTTTACGTACATGTACATTGAGACTTGAGAGTATTTTTAAACTTGTAATATCTCTTTATAAAAGTAATAAATGTACTACAGCCCATATTTTGAATAAAGTATAGTGACATGAATAATGATGACATTGAATCCTTAAATATATAGAGCAAAATGTATTTTAGTGAATGGTACACTTCCAGGAGCTTTCTCAATGTAGCTAGACTGAGCACATGAACTTCTGCCACACAATAACTTTGTGAATTAATCTTTGTTATGAACAGCAAAACTACATGATGTGATTCCATTATTTTGCAGCACAAATTTTAGTGAACCTCAATTACTCAAGAAAACTAAGGGAACTTTTATGCATAGTGAAAGTGAAAGGTTTTACAATACCCCGATTTCATCTTTCACGCTTGTAAGATTTATTGTCTTGACATCACTGTCGTTTTCTCTAGCCCCAATGTTCCAACGTCCTTGATGTCCAAGAATGTGCACGCTAGAAATTAAAGACGTGGTAATAAATTCGGCTTGCTCATAGATATGTTGTTTAACTCCAGGTAAATTCATATTGCAGGCACATTCATACGCTGAGAATGGGTTAGTTCAAGCCTGGAATGCTTGGGTAGGCAGAACACTATGTGATTTCTCAGCAAGCTCAGCTAGGCAATAGAATATCATGCTCATATTATCATTTTGGCAGGTGTGTGGCCAGTGCTATACACCAAGGAGGAGTTTGAACATATGGAGTCGAGGACATCAGCCCAAATAGGGAGAAGTCAGGCCTTAAAGCCTTCAGAAGCATCCCTGAGGGGTGTAATAGAAATCTGCACCATTTTGAATAACTCTCCATCGTATTTGGGTTCATATGTTGGCATTTAGTTTGTGCAAGACGGAACCAAACATTTTCTACTCATCATCATCTTCGCTGTCGCTAATGCATTTGTTCCTCTTGAAACTCCTGGATGGTGCTGGTTTCTCTTCTTCTTCTTCACTCTCTTCTTCTTCTTCTTCTCGCTCCTCCTCTTCCATCTTTTCTGGTGTTGAGATTTCTTCCTGAGATGATGAACTTCCTCCTGATTTTTCTTCTGTCCTGTATACGATATGAACAGGAAAATTACCCACAATGTGAGTGGCGAAAAAAAAAAATACATGGCGTCAGAAAACAATTTACCTCTGGAAAGTGATACAAGAGCTTCGGTAAGCCTGAAATATGTATTTTTTACTGTTTCTAAGACCAAAGTCACAATGCTGGGCTCAACACCATTATCAACATATACTGTATGAGTATCGGAGCTCCAAATACAAAAGTCCTTCAGGCAATGTTGCTGCTCCATCTACCTAATGGCTTCCCTAACCTGTTTTATAGTTTTGTTTCAACAAACATGTACTATGCTTTTCCGCTTCAAGATATCTTGAAATATGAAGATAAAAAGCCCACAGAGGAAATAAAGTGTATAAAGGTACATGTAAGTTGCATTAAAAAAAAAAAAAATCAAATTTAGGAATTCTGCATATTATGTTATTTGAAAAAAAAGAAAAAAAATTACTACAAAAAATGCTTCAGATTAAAAATGTGCAAAGCTCGGTATTCAGATATTTTATATCAAAGTATTCAAAACTCTACAAACCTGTCTACATCTTTGCTGCTACACGGTCCATCCTCTGGGTCCTTGTTCTCTTTCCCTGATGATGACGACGATGTTACAGTGAAAAATGTACTGATTGACTTCTGCCATTCTGGTGTAGGCTGAGGATTCACTGGATTCCCACCATCATATTTATTCTTCTTTCCTCCTAGTCACAAACAAACACCAAGAATGGAGGTGATTAAACAGAACATTAGTGAAAGCTACCCGGATTTGGTGCGTGAATGGCCTTTCATGCAATACTTGCAAATATCCCAGTGAGCAGCGCCATGCCAGTTCTGTGCGAGATACTGTGTTATTGAGATCAAACATCGTGTACGAACCAGCATAGTTGCGAATAAATGAACTACGCTATATTCGATCCGATGCTGCACTGGCCACAGCAAATTTCTTATTGGTGTGTGTACATGTATGGTGTGTGTTATGCATCGCATTATCTAAAGCCTTAAAATTTGGGAATTGTATGTACATGTAGATATCAATATTTGTCATGCTTTGACAGAGCACTGCTTTATTCTCACCTGATGAAGGAGACATTACAGATGCAGCACGTGTGGGTGCCAGAGCTTTCCTTGGGGCCTTGGCCGCAACAGCTGGAAGGAGAAGAAATAAAAATGACTTACATGTACTTTCAAATATATAACTCGGGGGGGGGGGGGTCAGACTCAGATTCTTTGCCTCAAATATTTTATCCACTGATAGCTGTGAGCTATTATCTCTTTGTGGAAAGTTCTAAGAACTTCTGACATTCAGTCTAACACACACAGAACCTATAAACTTGTTAACGCTCACTTTTCTCTATTTCTTTCTCTACATGTATTTAGTATTACTTACAACTACTGCTCTCCTGCTTTCAACTCTCTCCTAGCACACCTCGCTATTACTAATAGATAAGACAGTTTATTGAAGGTGTGCATTCAGTCAGGTTCTGAGTAGCACTGACTTTGAATTTAATGGAATAAATTCAAATTGAACAGAAATGAACATGATGACATCATAAATCCAGGAGCCCTTGTTAACCATGTCAAGTGTGCCTCTGCCAACTCCTTTAGGCAGAAGGTACAGGAAATCAAGCTGCGGGGACGTAGAAGGGGACATAGAAATGAACATGACATCATAAAATTCGAGGAGCCCTTGTTAACCATGTCAACTGTGCCTCTGCCAGCTCCTTTAGGCAGAAGGTACAGGAAATCAAGCTGCAGGAGACATAGGAGGGGACACTCTTTTTTTAGCCCCACATACAACTGTAGATATCATTCATGTAGTCTTTTTATGTGGCACTATACATAATAATAATATCAACTTGTAACGCGTACATATTCGAAAACTTTCGATCAAGGCGCGACAGTAATAAATATGCAGGCTACATGAAAATAGTTCAGCAGACAATCTACAGGTACTGACATTCAAATCTTAGGTAAAGTTAAACAGACATGTCTTCAGTTGCATTTCAAATTGTTCTGTGGAGTCTAATTGTCTCAGATAAGGAGGAAGTGAGTTCTAGAGAACTGGGGCGTGTTTCATGAAACCAACTCCATGACAGTCATATCTCTTGTCGGTGATTTACGGAAATGTCATGGACCTGACAAAGTGTTTCACGAAACACATCTCACAAATCCAAGATATCGATACTATCGGTTGAAAAAGATAGCCTTGATCACAATCCACTGGATTTATTATTGATCATTCCAACACAATTTAGACTCAACTTTGCTCTAATTGTTGGTAAAGTATAGAAAACGTCAATGGGATTTGATAAACATAATACAAACATTGCATTCACGTGAACAACTATATTAATTGTGACATCTGAGAATTTCTAAAATTAATGAATGAAAAGCTGCTGTTGCGCTTTGCGAATTTAGATTTGTAATTAAGACGACACCGTAATTGACAAATTGTTAAAAGCAGACCTATATTTCGTTTTAATTTTTGAAAAATACTGAATGGGTATATTCTGCGATCGAAATTTTGACATTAATTCATTAAAGAATGAATTTTATACGATTTCAATAAACATTGTAGTTGCAAAAAAGGGAAATATGGAAGAAGTTCATACGTGTTGAATTGTCATCGTACTTACGGGCCTGTAAATACAGACTGTTCCGTTTTCTATGGGAAACTGATGGGAGGATAATCAATATTAATCACAATTACTTGCTAGAGGGTTCAAACATCGCTAAGAAGACATAAAGGTTATTTCACTTACACCTATACTTTTATATCAACATCAGTAATAGCTGGTTATGGAATGAGAGTCTGCAACTCAAGAAATATTTGTATTTAATAAATAAACATTCCTTATTTTTCGCTGCCCGCGAGCTACCCATAGCGGACGAAAAGGTGACCTGTGATAGCGTGCTAAAAAGATATGACATGTTCGGAGCAGCGACAAGTCATTTGTCAGGGAAGTTATCGCTGGTCTTGGCAAAGACACTTTGTGAAACACTTAGCAGACAAGATGACTGACAACTCCAACATGTCGTTGATCTTGTAGTTATGACGGTTTCATGAAACGTGCCCCAAAAGAACATCTCTTCACTGCTATTTATTGTCTAATTTATATGTGGAACAGGT
>CM057166.1:16573212-16631929 GCA_029962745.1 Echinometra lucunter
CCCGCTCTCTATATCAATCCACCTCTCTCCCATCCCGATCCCCAATCTTTCTCTCCCCTCTCCCTAATCCCAGTCCCCAGTCTTGCTTCGCTTTCGTCAGGTTCTCCCCGACCCCTTCATAGGCGGATCCAGGGGGTGGAAGCGGCCGCGGCCCCCCTCCCCCATTGGCGGAGCAAAGAGAGAGAGAGAGAGAGAGAGAGAGAAAAGAAAAGAAAAAAAAGAGAAAAAAGCAACAACAAAAAAATAAATAAATAAATACATAGCATGTTACTTTTAACTCACGAAACTCTTGATTACCAGGCCCGTAACTGGGGGGGGGGGGGGGGGGGGGATGTTCGCTTGAACAAAACAAAAACAGGTCGGACTATGGCAAAATTTCCGCTTGCGCTTCACGCTCGCATACTTTTATTTTGAGGGTTATAAGAAAGAATTACAAAGAAGTATATTTTATTTTATGGGCATTTTTCCGCTCGCGCTTCGCGCTCGCATTTATTAGGGAGAGGTTATTAAGTAATCAGTTTTAGAAAGAGTTCAAGAATAAATGAGAGGCAAAATTGCTCTGCCTTCAGGTAATTGTAAACCAAAATTTCCGCTCGCGCTTCGCGCTTGCAATGTCACTTCCTAAAAAAGGTCCACTATTTCCAAAGTCGAACCCTTTAAAAATCCTAGTTACGGGCCTGACAGTGACTTACCCCCATAATGTAAAACTCGGGAGAGGTATCATTCCCAATAATCCATGATGGCAGTGGCGTAACAGCCGGGGGGGCAGAGTGCCCCCCCTGAAGGATTTCAGCGGGAAAATCCACCAAACCACCGGGAAAAAAATGAAAGGGAGGAAAAGGAAGAAAAAGGAAGGGAGAAAGGGAAAGGAAGAAGAAGAAAGGAAAAGGAAGAAGAAGAAAGGAGAAGAAAGAAGGAGAAAGGGAAAGGAAGAAGGAGAACGGGAAAAGAAAAAGGAAAAGGGGAAGAAAGAAGAAGAGAGAGAGGGGGAAAAAGAGGGAAAGGGGGAAAAAGAAAAAAGCAAAGGGAAACAAAAGAAATGAGGGAAAATTTAGTACCAAAACCCCGGAGTTTCCGGGTGCTCCACTCCCTGGACCCCCGCAGTGGCTTTCCCTGTAGACCCCCTATCCGGGGCCCTAAGCCAGAACCCTGGGCCCCACCCGCTAAGGGCTTCGCAACAAGCAACTCGCGGTGCAGGCTCACCTCCGCATATTCTATTTCTAGACTTAGATACCGGGAAATTTTCGGCTTTGCCCCCCCCCCCCCCCCCCCCCCCCGATAACAGGCAGAGAATGTAAGAGACTGGGAACAGTCAACGAACAATTCAAAGAAATGTCAGAGATTCCGCGCTTCGCGCGGGAAGGGAAAATCACCATCCCTGCACCCTCCCCCTAGCATGCCTAGGGAGCGCGCTTTGCACTATCGTCTTCCTAAAATGAAATCCTAGCTACACCACTGATTCCAGACTTAATAACCGGGAAAATTTGGCTATGCGTATGTCCCCCCCCCCCCCGATAACAGGCAGAAAGCATAAGAAGAGGGGGAACTGACAGCGAAAAGACGTCGAAGCTTCCTGCACCCTCCCCCTAGGGAGCACTACCATCTCCCTAAAATAAAATCCTATACGCCGCAGAAGATAGACTTAATTACCGACAACTAACAATTCAAAGAAACGTCGGAGCTTCCGCGCTTCGCGCGGGAAACTCCCCCCTCCCTGCACCCTCCCCTCTAGGGAGCACTACATTGGTGTAAATTCCGGGGGATGGGGGATCTATCACCCCCACTTGGGGGAGAGGGGGGATGGTGTGTACAAATTTCCCCCATGCAAACACACTTTTTAAGGAAGAAAATATATTTTAATTAATCAGTTAGTAAAAATTCTAAATATCTATCATAAACAACCATCGTATTTTAGAATTTCTATTTGAAAATGCTACCGAAAACAAAAAAGTGGTTATTTTTGGCTCGCTCGCTTCGCTCGCTCGTCAAAATCTTAGGATTTCCATCCGAAAATGTGATTAAAATCGAGAAAACTGGTTATTTTTGGCTCGCTCGATTCGCTCTTTCATCATATTTTAGAATTCTTATTCGAAAATGCGATTCAAAACCGGAAAAGTGGTTATTTTCTGCTCGCTCGCTTCGCTCGCTCGCAAAATAGATATCAAAATGTGTGTGAGAGGGAAAAAAAATCGTTAAAAAAGTTTTTCATCCCCCACTCCTAAAATTGAATTTACGCCGGTGGAGCACTACCGTCCTCCTAAAATGCTGTCGTAGCTACGCCACAGATTCTAGACATAAACTAGTTACCGGGAAATTTTGGGCTCTGCCCCCCCTGATAACAGGTACCTGTTACGCCCCTGCATGATGGATCGCATTGTCAGAAGGGCCAGGGCCGTCGATAAAGGGGAGGGTGTGGGTGTGACCCCCTCCCCCCCCCCCCCCCCCCCCCCCACTGCTCTGGGTATCGTCGGTAAATCTGCGCTGCCGTCGGGAAAATGAAAAGGGGGGAGGAAAAATGATAAGGGGACAGAAAAAAAGGGGGAAAAGGAAAAAAATGAAGAGAAAGAGGAAAGAGAAAAAAGGGAAAAGGAGAGAAGAAAAAAGGAGAAAAAAGAAAATAAGAGAAGGAAGAAAAAGAAAAAGAAAAGAAAGACAAGAGAGGGGAAAAGGAAAAGAGGAAAACAAGGAAGAAAATGGATGAGAAAAACAGTGATGACAAGATAAAGAGAAGAAAAGTCTCGGAGAGAGAAAGAAAGGTTCCGACGTTGTGCTTGCGGGTACGGTGCAGACGTGGAGTCGGGGGGGGGGGGGGATGATGGACCATGTTGGGTCAGGAAGGGTTGTCCCGGCTGTACTTTGTCGGTATTCTTACGTGATCCTATCATCCTTGGCAAATTTTGATATCACGCAATTGGCGCGCTCTCTGTACCGACGATACTAGTGTACCTTGATGATGGGGTCGTCCAGTTATCAGGTTACCCAGCCCTTCATCGAGTCCGGACTGGAATCTACATTTTCATAGAAAATTTTTGTCGGTCGCTCGCTTCGCCCCGGTAGAAACAGAATGGTTTCAGATGGCAAGCGAGGTGCCCAAATAGAGTCATATTTGGCAAATAGGTGATTATTATTAAGATATCTTTTAGGAGTGTATTTTTGATGACGAAATAACTTCTATACAATGAAGAAGAGTGTATGATTTGCCCCGCTCGCTGCACTCGCTCGTATAGATGAAGGATAGTTTCGCCTTTTTAGACAATCGAATACATAATTTAGATATCTTATATCTTTAAATGTTTTTTTTTATGACAAAATAACACTCATTCTATGGAAAAGGGTTTATATGTTTTCTCGCTCGCTGCGTTCGCATACGGGATCGTTTCCGAAAAGCAAAAGAATTCGGCACGCGAGGTTATATACCGAATATATGATTTAGATATCTGACTGGTCTAAGTGCATTTTGAAATAACATGAAAAAGAATGTATATATATATATTATTTTTCCTCGCTCGCTGCGCTCGCTCGTATAATATTCAAGTACGGGATCGTTTTGGAATAACAGAAGAATCGGGCAAGCGAGGTTTTTTATTTTTTATTTTTTTATATATAATTTAGATACCTTTCGGCCCCCCCCCCCCCCATTGAAAAAGGTCTAGCGACGTCCCTGGGGAGGGCAACCATAACTGACCAAACTTAATAATGCTCCCATTTTTAAACATTGTTGATGCCCCTGATTCATGGAACTATAACGGTAAATTTTCCTATGTTCTTCCTCCCTTCCCCAGGCGGGCATGCTGACAATGCTTATCGACGCAATGATGGTGTAGACGAAAATGTTCTTCCAAAAACTAGGTTCGACCCCATCAAAATAATAATATTCTTTATTGGATACATGTACTTGTAAAAATTGTTTAATAAAGATTTTTTTTTCAAAAGCTCATTCTCTGTAATCACTTCGATTACAGCCTCTGAATATTGCAGATGACTTCCAACTTCATTATCTTCTTTAGGTGCCGTGCCAGAGTCTGACGTTGGCGGCCATGAGTCTGTCCTATCTTGAGCTCAAGATAGGATAAGTTTCAAATGCATGGCCGCCAACGTCAGACTCTGGCAAGGCACAAAAAGACGAAGAAGATAGTAATTTGCCTTCATAAGTTATAAAATCAATATTGTATGTACCTTAGAATTTACGATTTTCTTCATTTGGGATCTCAAAAATTTTCAGCTCGCGCTTCGCGCTCGCATTATTCATCATTTCCTTTTTGCTTAGGTACTATTTCAAGATAATTACAAGCGCATCTATACCCCGCGCGGGGGGGGGGGGGGGGCGGGGGGACCCACAAAATAATCTTATTTAATACGCCACTGAGCGCAGCCTCAAACCATACGTTTCTCCTCGGTTCGGGCGGTTTTGAAAAATTCCCAGAATTTTCCGAAATTGGAGAATGCTGGATCCGCCCCTGCCCTTTCTCCCCTATACGGCGCAGCACCATCGGACGCGATGAGCCGCGGCCATATATTAATAGGGCCATGCAGATGAGGGGGCTTTCTTTAATGCAGATAAACAAATTTTCATGGGTTACCACTCTCTTCTTATGCACACCGGCGTTGCCAGGAATTTATTCATTAGAGGGGTGGAAGTGAGTGGGGAACCCCCCCCCCCCCTAAAGCGCGGAAGTTTTGATGTTTCTTTGTCATCGTTCCTTATTATACTCTGATCGATCATTCTCTTGCGGGACTTTTTCTCTTCAGTAGCTCAACTTTTTGGGGATGGGGGTGGGGGGCGACAGCCCCCATTGCCTCCTGTCACTTGGTTGCAATTGCGTGCTGTTATTATTCATAATAAGTAAAATGCGGTTAAAAATATGACGTGTGTGTCATAATTTTTTTTCTTGATTAAAATCACGTGCAATTCGGCAGGACTATTAATTGCCACGAAGCTTAAATGAATCCAGCTACAGCGGTGGAGCGTCTTCCAAATTGGGGGCGGGCTTCGTCGAAAAAGGGCAATATTTTTGAAAAGGGGACACTTATAAAGGGTGAACACAAGAAGAAAAATAGCATGTTGAGGCAATTTCATTTAACACACTTTAGTTTAAAGGATCATTTTCGACAAAGGCCTATACTTTTTTTCTAATCTGTATTAATGCTTTGCAGATTTTAAGGCTTCTCTGATTACTCATTCGCGGCGAGCGACTGGAGCAAAAATGCTATATGATTTTTTTTTTCAGAAGACCACGATATCTGCATGCATGGGTTTACAGTGACCTCATAAAGATGCCGCAAATTTATTTTAGAACTGTAATTCCCTAGCGTTGTTGTTTTCATCCATAATACTCAGTCGTTTTCCTTATTGACCATGCAATAATTTTCATTGCATTTTTGTGGTTTCATCACTACTGATATTTCATTATTTATTTATTTTTTAAACACGTGCACACGTTGGTATCAATAATGCCCATAGCATTTTCATTTATTTCAGAAAACGATGAAAGAGCAATGTAGATAAAATGCTTTGCTCAAGGGCATAAGTGCCGTACCGCGGGGATCGAACCCCGAACTTCGCGTCTCCAGTCAAGCGCCTTAGACCACTCGACCACTGCACCTCCACATATTTCATTATCATGTAGATTCGAGGGGCACTTATCCCATATGGAGAAATGGCACTAATTATAGAAAGGAAAATGCTTGGTTTTATCAAAAAGCAAATGTCATGTGTAATCTATTTATTCATTTATTTATTCATTAATTTATTCATTCATTTAAAATTATTAAACTGAATTAACATGTTTAGAAATGATAGGAACAGCAATAATGATAATAATAATAACAATAATGATAATAATAATAATAATAATAATAATAATAATAATAATAATAATAATAATAATAATAATAATAATAATGATAATAATAATAATAATAATAATAATAACAATAAGTAATGTATTATTATTATTATGCCTATGATAATAATAATAGTTATCATCATCAACATCATCATGTTCGTTAATGTGACTGAAATGACGATTACTATCATAAGTAATTTACATCGATCATTATTCTGATTTATGTAGTTATTTATATTACTTTTGGGTTATTTCGGCGCTGACACAGTTTTTCTGAAGTGGTGTAACAACAAAATAAAAAAAAAGATAAATAGCGTGATGCAAATATGCAATAATGTGTGTCGGTCCATATTCTATATTCTTTTGTCACCGTGCGTTTCTCTTTTATTTATGTCTGTGCATCATTGGCGTAAATCCCGGGGGGATAGGGGGATACATCCCCCACTTTTTTGAGAGGGGGGATGGCATGTACAAATATCGCCCCCACACTTTTTAAGGAAGAAATTATATTTGAATTAATCGTTAATAACATTTTTAATCATCTGTCATAAACAACCATATATGTTAGAATTTTTATTTGAAAATGCGATTTAAAACCAGAAAAGTGCATATTTTTGGCTCGCTCGCATCGCTCGCTCATCATTATTATTGAATTTCTATTTGAAAATGCGATTGAAAACCAGAAAAGTGGTAATTTTTGACTCATCCGCTCGCAAGATAAAAATTAAAGTGTGTGTAAGGGGGTCTGTGCAGGTGGGTGAGGGCGTGAGTTTATACTTAAGTGTGAGTTCGACAGAAAAAAAAAATCGGCAAAAAAGTCGATCATCCGATCCCCCCCCCCCCTCCTCAAAGTGGATTTACGTCGGTGCTGTACGTGCATTCGGGTGTATGTGTGTGGGTGTGTGTGGGTGTGGGCATATTAGATTTCAAGAGGGGCAAGTTGCCTAAGACATTGGAAAAGGGAACTTATCAGAGGTGAAAGGGGGCACTCAGCCAGCAGCCAAATTTTAAAACCGAAAATGGACAGTCAGAAAAGGCACTTATCGCATGTCAATAGGAACATTTTTTTTTTTAAAGTGATAAGGGCGCACATCTAAGAAGGGAAATGAGCGCTATGAAAAAAGGGAAAGGGTCACTAATCTGGTGTAAAAGACGGGCATTTGTAGCATTTAAAGAAGTGCGACTTATCTGAAGCGAAAAAAAAAAAGAGGTACAACATTTAAGGTGAAATGGCACTTATTGAAAAAAAAAAAATCTAATATAGAAAAAGGGGGCATTGAACAGGTTTGAACAGGCGCGCGCTAGTACTTATAGTGGAGTACGAGTATACGAGTAGAGCAAAGATGATAGAGCGGCGCGCTCTATCATCTTTGGAGTAGAGTGATAATGCTTATCGCGAATTCATGCATCGCGAATCCCCGCAAAAATTAAAAAGAAAAATTAGATACCCTTCATCTGTTAACGTTATAGGAGGCATTCTTATCAACAGACGAATTTTTACATTATGTGATGCAGCAAAAATGACAGAAGAGGTAAAACAGCCGAGCCCGAAGCCAGCAGAGGTAGAGCATGGAGACGAGGACACCCCATCAGCCGTCTCGCTCTCCCCCCAGCGCCCGGGCACCCCAAGCCTCTTGTACCAACTCCGTCGGGTTGGAGCTGCAGCCAGCATGAAAGGCGTCAAAGATGTATTCAAGTGAGTGAGGGTTTTCCTTTCGCCTTGTCTGATGTAAAATGAAAATAAAGATCATTTGAGCAAACCTTGATGTAGATTTTCCACTAAGATGTAGATTTTCCGCTAAGAAAACCGTGGGTTTGCTTCCTGTCACAAAATGGAAGAAATCAACCTCTGACTCAGAGTCTGAGACTGAGTCTGACTGAGACCCGGGTTTGAGACTCTTAATTATAGATCAAATACGGACATGACGGATGTCATTAATGATTGATTGTTTTAATAAGTCATTATTTAGCCTACAGTTTCCACTCACTTTTTAAAATTATAGTCAAATTTTCAAATGTTAACCTACCATAATGGATCTCTTGCCTTCTTAGTTTCCCTGATGAAAAAGAACCTCACAGATCGATCCTAATCATCAGTCGATCTACGTTAGAGGCGCAAGGCCGATATCGGAGACTGTCTCCTTTGTAACATTAATGTTACAATGTAGGGACGATCTTGACGAGAGTAGACAAGCCCTCCCAATCTGCTTTGCTGAGCAGATCAGAAGCAACCTTGTGGAGGTACTTCTGAATACAAAGGTTTTTGGCTGATCTCTGATTCCCTACTGCATGTTGCACTGGTACTATAGTGGTAAACTGAATCAGCAGATCTAGATCTAATTATATCATAGCTTGGGAAGGCTGGCCTTTCATCCCTTAAACTATTTTTTTAGAGCGACGGAGCTCTCACTGTCACAAATAAAATATGACGCTTTTTATGTGCACAGCATGTAGGCTTGTTACTGTACATGTACAAGGGCAAAGGCCTGGCCCTAGATGGAAAGCCTTGGATATGGAGTCAGATTTTCCAAGAACAAAATATTTCCAAAATTATTAAATAGAATGAATCTGCAATTCATGGCAAATCCAATGATATACAGTCACAATTTGAAACATCTGTTGAAAGCTTATAATCCAAAGATTAAGGGCTGGTTGCCATAGAAACTACTGAATTAGACTCTCCATTTGTGTATTGCAATTTGCCGTAGTGCATTGATTGATTAATGCTTTGTCTTCTTTCCCGATCTAGACCTCTGTAGAGTCATTAAGCATTAAGCCCAAAAGCATTAAAAGGAGCTGTACGAAGTGGAAAAATCTTGGCAATGGTAGTTTGGAATGAAGCGCACGCTGCAGTGCATTCCATGCGAAATGCATGTTTTTCTCTTGATTGAGGTTTAGCATTACTTAACAAACCGGTCTAGTTGCAAATAAGTGAACAGATGCTAAAGTAGCTATGCATGCCACATCGCACACACACGTGAGTGACCAAGCAAGCCTACTAGAGAAAAACTTTGATGAGGCTTGTGAACTGTCATAGCTCTCCCCTTTGGGATATTTATAGGACTAGATATTTCTTCTTCATCTTCTTTCATTGTGAGTACATTCCACCCATGGTGTATCGTCGTACTACTGTGTGGGTGCCAAGTGCAGATATTTGCAAGCATTGGGTGAAGTGCCATTTACACATTCAAATCAATACCAGTCAACTTTTAACAATGAAGGAGTCACTTATTGTGACAAGATGAAATAAACAACTTCAATCTTTATAGGGTAACCAATTCTATTCCTTTCCACTTACAGACTGACAAAGCCCAGAACTATCATTGGAAGGAATCCCTCAGAGGTGGATTGTTTTGTTGATTCTTCAGTCCATACCAAGCTGATCTCTAGACAACATGCTGAGATACTCATGGAGATGGACGAGAACCAATGCCCCATACTCCATGTACTAGACAAGAGTCTTAATGGAACCTTTGTCAATGACATCAAGGTACCGTTTCCACAACATTCTTTCTTTCAATAAAGGCATTGGTTAACATTGTTTTAATTAAAAAAAAAACAACTAATTTTGCTACTTGAATATGGGAGAAACATAGGGGATATAGTGTAAAAATACCAGTCTGAAAGTTTCAAAGTATGATATCCACAGGAAGTATTTTTAAATATTAGAAATGTGAACCAATGTTTGAAAAATACATAATGGGCGGTTGCACAGACCAGACGTAAGGAGTGCGTATGCGCGCATGGCTCACCGGACCATACTCAAGCAAAACGGTCCTCTTATTTATTGTCTCTGAGACCAAAAATAATAAAATCGCGGTTTGCGTCTTACTAACATTTTTTCATTCCAAAATATGGTTGCTTTCAGGGTTTTTTAGTACGAATACAAGTACTCATACACATGTTTCATCTTAGTTTGAGAAATTTTTAAATCGGCTGCTCACAAAGTTAGCCAGTGCCTTTACTCTTTGGGTGTTAATATGTTAATATATGACACAAAATGTCATAGTTTCTCCATTATCTCTCATGGTGCAGTATCATATGCCTCCTTCTTACTGTAGCTCAAGATATACTTTCATGGGAAAATGTATTTGACACAATTGTGTTGAGTTCACAAAGAGAAAAAGCATCTTTAGAGATAATGGAGAAAATATGAAATTTTGTACAAAACATGTTAGAGCTATCCATAAAAACCTGCCATTTTGAAGCAACATTGCTAATTTGAGGATAGCCATAGAAAGTGAATTGAAAATTTTCAAACTTTCACAACTTTCTCATTTTGTAACTGATTTCGATGGAACTTTTTAAAATTGCTTTTCTGTATCCTCTCTTTTCATTAAGATTGATTTTTCCCCAGAATTTTTTGTTCCATTTAAGCTTGTAAAATATAAAATGGCTGGTATACCCTCCAAGAATAGTAAGCTTGTGAGTTATAGGTTCCATATATAGAGAGATAAATAAGTTTGACATTTTTTTTTTCGTGATTAGGTAATATCACAGACCAAGGTACCACTGAAAGAAGGAGACACCTTGACTCTGGGTCATCTGAGAGGAGTTCAGGTCAAACAGGGTACATACGCAGAACAACAGAACTCAGAGTTTAGATTCAGGGTGAGACGTTCTATTCCTCTGTGACCTCAGATACCATAGTCGGTAAAGGTGCAATCACATTTCGCCAATTTAGACAGCAGTTCATGGTGGTTCGGCAATCTGCCGTGAACCGCCAAAGACCATGTTAACACCGTACACAAACCCCAGTCATCCGTCCCTTATCGGCCATGAACCTAATGTTCACATCATGTTGAAAACATATTCAGAATGTATTTAAAGACCTTCCGTCATTGCTCCGGCACGGTTTATGGCAGTTCTCAAACTGCCGTGAACCGCCGTCTGAATCGGCGATGTGTAATTTCACCTGTACTAAATGTAAGTTGGCAACTGCTCCCATGACCCTAGACTTTTATCATAGCAGCTTGCTAGGTCTTTTCTGTCCTCTTGTCATCTCTTTGCGAGACTCTACCTCTGCCCTCGAAACACTTGAAAGATGTCTGTGATTAAGATATTATTCAACACATGTCCACAGCTTGCTGCATGCTTGCCCATGAGCACCCATGAATTTTACTTTCACATTTTAAAAAGATTTCAAGGTAATGAATAAAGAAACAGGAGAAAACAGTCACAAGGAGATATACCGGTAGGCGGCATGCAGCAAGCTGCCCGCTGTGATTAATGTTGACTAGTCTTGAATAAAAGACCTAGTTTATTTAGAGGTCAGAGGTAGAGAGCTAGAAAGAGAAAAGATAAAATTTGGCAGGCTGCAGTGATTAAAGTCTATCATCACCCTAGTAACAACTATTCCCTCACCTCCCCCCCCCCCCCCACCCCCACCCCTCTTGTCCTCCAGGTTGGGGGAGGGGGTGTTGATAATTAGTAGGTACTTGCTCTAGAATATGTAGATATTTATATTTTCAAAGAGATAATGAAGTTCCATTCACCTTTGAATGTCTTTCTGACATTGATGAGTATGCGTACATTTTCTTTGCTAGTTTGGAAGTAGGATACTTCAGTCACATTGGTGCTATCTTTAACATATTCTTAGTGTAAATGTTTCAATTGATCAAGATACATGCACATGTACATATGGTATCCAAGCAAGATATACCGCTACACATAGATTACAATGAATTACATAGTTTGAACGATGAAGAAATTTCTCCCGATCTGTTATATGGGCAGTAGTTGTCTTCAGTTGATATGATAATTGCATTTCAGAGAACAGCTTTTTAAAAACACACATACTTAAGCTATTGACATGCACTTATCAGAGTGTAGTATGAATGAACAGAAAATTGAAAATCAAGTGCATGTAGTGTAACCGGAAACCAAGGGAACAAAACATGCAAAGAGTATGTGTGTGTTTTAATGCTATTTTCTGATTTTGTAGTATCAAACATCTTTTCATTGGCAGTCAAACCTGTTTATAAAAGCCACCTAAGGGAAACAGAAAAGTTGGCCACAGAAGATAGGTGAGCCCTGCTAAAGGCAGGTTCCATGACACATATTTTTTGCTTTATGGGAGACAATGTAAGTGGTCATTTTAGACAGGTGGTTTTTTTAAACGATGTGGCCACTAAGACAGGTTTGACTGTATTTGGATTTTTTGTGAGTTTACAATTTATAAGGATTCATTCTTGTTTCCTGCAGCTGGTGTATGCACCTGTAGAGGAGGATCTCACAGAGGATGATGAGAACACACCAACAAAGAGAAAGATGAAAGCATCCCCCAAAAAGTCCAAGAAAACTCGGATTCTTTACCCTCCAGATAGCAATGTCAGCTCACCAACCTCGCAGTCTGCTAGTGCTCCTCCACCATTCCTTCAGCAGAACAATGTTCATGGTGCCGAGATGGAAAGTGGTGCCAACGCAACATCCACCAGGAGAGGAAAGACTTCCAGGAGGGTCGACTCCAACTCTACTCCATCCTACCAAGACAGTAAAAATAAGACTTTGGATGAGGTGGAGGATATGCAACCCACAACAAATTCAGATTTATTGAGGGGAAAACCAAAGCGAGGCCGTGGAAGAGCCACCACGAGAGGATCAGCTCATGGCAGGGGCACAGCAAGGGGATTAGGACGAGGGAGGGGGAGGGGAAGGGGGCAAGGAGACCATGAGAGGATGGAGACAAAAGAAACTGAGAACTTGTCTGAGAAGGAGACTGGGTATGCAGTGTCAAAAAGCAATGAAGCAGCTGATGAATTTCAATTTGAATTTGAGTCAGGTAATAATCTTATTCCTCATTTTCCTGACATCTTTATGTTCTCTTTCTTTAATTTTTCTTTTCTTTTTTTTTTTCTCTCTTTATGTTGTTGTTCATTTGAATGATTTTTATGCTCTTTTGGATGTTTTCTTTCTTTTGTTTACAATTTTCAAATACTGGTACATGTATGTACATGTATGTTATAAGTTGTTACATCCTGTACCCGGTTTATTTCAAGCTTGAAAGAATATGTGCATTTGCCTATTCTGTAGACACATTTAAATACAGTTCCATAAAGTTTAAGTTGAGCCTAACTTTGTCAGTGTTTGGCTGTGTCCTAGGTCAGGAGTACAGTACAGGAACTCCACAGGACCCAAAGTATTGCACTAGAGTGTCTGAACTTGTAGACCGACTGTCTCCTAGTTCAGGTACTCTAATGCTTCAAGTGACCAGCGTTAACTGTATATTATGGATACGATTTTTTTTTTTATTCACTAATTTTCATCGCTATTTTTTTCAGAGAGTGGGAGTGAAGAGGATACTGCCCTCTATCAGCAGGTTAATGAGATCTGTCAGAGGAGTTTTGAAAACTCTGACACAGACTCTGGAAAGAGTAAAGCGGGACCATCAAGGCTGGGCTCATCCAGGGTAAAGATATCAAAATATAGTGGATCCTCTAAGACTGAATCCAAAGGCACAGATAAGAAGAAAGGTAATCATGAATAGATAAGGGGCTTTACACTAGATTTTTTTTATCGATATTATTGGATATGAGTATGTTTGTGGCTAAATGTTTCAGTTTGACTGTATGTATGGTCAAGGGTTCCTTTTATAGCACATTTTGTATGCTGATCTTGTGAGTTAGGCATTTGTAGTTCATGAACTCTCACCGTTTTAGCAAGGTAATCTTTAAAAAAATAAGGAAAATTCTATTGGACAAGTTCCCTATCCCAGACCCTTCATTCAGTGTTCTTTGTCATACGTATATTGTCACATGATAAGTTGTGATATTTATTATGAATTTTTAGAAGTAAACCAAGCTTTTCATTGTTTAAAAGGTTCTATCCCAGTATCCATTAAAGGATGACAAAGGCAGTAGTGTCTGATATAATACCCAAGTTTTGTGACTATTACAAGTTTTTTTCTTTTGGTGTGATATCTCCATAAAATTGCATGTCATACAGGAGACAGCGCATCCACTGCACAGGGCCTTCGCAGAAGGAGAGCTGCCGCAAGAAAGACGGATGATATAACAGAATACAACTCCCAGCCCTGTTCATCTGCAAAATGTTGTAGACCTAAAGACAGCACAGTCACATGGGTAAGTATTAAAGGCCTCTTAGTGGGGGTTTCACAAAAAGAGCTGAAAAATTTGAAAGTTTCCGCCACCATGATTCTACTTCTTATAATAAAATGTGATCACAAGCCAGCAAATTCTAAAACACACAAAAATCACATCATTGTACACACAGACTTTGTCACTCGCCATAAGTAAGTCCCACAGTCGTCTAAAAAGTCCATCTAAAAAGTCTATTCCGCCGTCAAAAATGCGGAATTGGTGCCATATTTCCAAAGCGTGCAAAGCTTAAAAGAGAGTGCAACACAGACATCAGTGTGCTCTTAGTGAGTAAAGATGACCAAGAAGAGTAAACAGTGAATGTTTGAGCAAAATCAGACAATCTGTTTAAGATTTATGAATTTTGAAAGTTTCATTAAATCCCTATTATGTCGACCCTTGAGTTGGCAACTTTGCCAGCATCTGTGATGTCATCGTGGACAACTCTCAATTCATTTTGTACATAATTTTTCAAAAAAATTGATTTATATGAAATTTCGTATCAGGAATCGACATAATTCTTCCCAAAATGCTTGCAGAATTGATATAGCCAAGTAATACTCAAAAAATAAAAAGAATGTTTATTTTCCTTGAAAATAAAGAAAATGTTAAATTCTGTGTACAAAATGAATGGAAAGTTGTTCACAATGACATCACAGATGCTGGCAAAGGTGCCAATTCAAGGATCCCCATAATAAGGATTTGCTTAAACGTTCAAAGTTTATAACTTTTGAACAGATTGTCCGATTTTCTTCAAACTTTCACTGTTTACTCTTCTTGTTTTTCTTCATTCAATGGAGGAACACTGATGCCTGGGTTGCATTTTCCTTTAAGTCCAATGCTAAAAAACATGGTTGCCCAAACAGCATTGAAAATCAAGAAATTGGAGGTTTTGTGGCAAGTTTTTTTGCTTATTGCAAGCTCAGAGTGTGATGGTGTCAGCAAATAAACAAATAAAAATTCAAAACCCCCGTACCTGCCGATGCAGTGACTTCATGTACAAAGTTGAATGCAAGTCCCGACTTGCCTCCATTCTATGGAAATGGGAGTACCGACAGACGCTTTTCCATACTCCCTAGCCCTATTTATCGTAAGTTGAGTATTCAACACTAACAGGTTGGCACCCATTTTCATAACCATTATGTACTGTCAGACCTTTAATTTGATTGGTTTGCAGGTTCAATGCGATGACTGTGATCACTGGTATCATGTGACGTGTGTAGGATGCGATTACAACAAGGTCAAACAAGCCGATTATCAGTTCCACTGTGGATGCAAACCCAAGACATTCAAGAAGTAAAAACATCTTGAGTACCTCCCCCTCCCCCCTCCCCCTTCTCTATCTCTCTCTCTCTTTCTTTCTCTCTCTCTCTCTCTCTCTCTCCTCTCTCTCTCTCTCTCTCTCTCTCCGTTTGCTGCAATTACAAGGTGATTGAGCCAATTGTCAGTTTGACAGTGAATGAAACTGAAGATTTGTCAAGCTTCGTAGTTAAACAAACTGCTATTGTCATAGGACGCGATTTGCAGAGATGCCACTTTGGGGGATTTTTCCCTGAATTCAGGAATCTTTTTCATCACAGTGGATTTAGTTTGAGGGGGAAGAAATGAATTGAAAGTTCTTCAGGGGCTTTAGGGGGCACTGTCCCCACCCCAGACCCCAACCAGGGCTTTGTTCTTGGACCTCTAGCCATTATGCACTTTGAAGTCGCAAAAGTTCAGGAATTTTGTAAAACGCTTAGTACTTGTAGCATCTCTGGGTTTGGTACGTCAGACATCTCTCCACGTGCTATGAGATAACTCCTTCATCGCCATACCCTAGTTGAAGTATCAACATTTAGGAACATATCTAATATTTTTTTCACCACACCGAGCTTGAATTTCTTGAATTCTCAAGTAAAAAATCAGAATAGGTACATGAATTGTGCTGTTCAGTGTGGAATTTTTTGGTAACAAAATACACAGTGAATAGGGAGACCATAAACAAATGTCTGTGTCATGAAATCACATTTGAATCTTCACTATTATGTATAAGATAACTGTTGTTCAGAGTGAGCAGAGCATGTTCTGTACATTTCCTTTTAAAGGCATTAGCTAACTTTGTGAGCAGCCGATTTGAAATATTCTCAAACTAAGATGAAACATGTGTATGAGTACTTGTATTTGTACTCAAAAACCCTGAACCAACCATAATTTGGAATGAAAAACTGTTAGGAAGACGCAGACTGTGATTTTATTATTTTTGTTCTCAGAGACGATAAATAAGAGGACCCCTTTACTCGAGTTCAAAAGATCCGTTGTCTGCCTCCCTCTGTGATACACCAATACACACAGTATGGCCCAGTGAGCCATGCAAGCATGCACACTCCTTATGTCTAGTATGTGCAACCGACCCTCATATATTTTTCAAACATTGGTTCACATTTTGAATATTTGAAATTACTTCCTGTCGATATAATACTTTAAAAACTTTCAGACTGGTATTTTTACACTAAAACCCTTCTGTTATTCCCTTTTCAAGTAGCAAAATGAGTTGTATTGTATTTGAATTAAAACAATGTTAACCAATGCCTTTAACCTGTTGACTTATGACTCTTTGCATTCCATGGCTTAAATCAGGAACAACCCAGTTTCCACAGCTGTATGTACAAGGATAAGAGACAATGTTGGTTTCAAACATTCATCCTAACTATACTTTGTGAACTTGTGCCGTATTCATCTGACAATGTGACAAATATACTGGGGACCTTTCCTCAAAACTGTTCTCAGTGTAACTCTTAAGAGTTCATGTAAAACCCACATATGTTATACTGTTAAGAGACACTAACTTTGACAATTTCAGTTGGAGAAAACGGGGGGGGGGGGGGGGGGAATGATTACTCAAGCTAGCTGTACATTTCTGTTTAGTATGGCCAAAAACATTTGTTCAGCAAAAAAAAAATGGATTTATTTGCCTTCTCTTGCTAAGAATATTGTGTATGGACCAATTTCTTTATTTCTTTTTGTTTTGTAAAAGAATAATCTACTAATGACTGTCCAAGTAAATGTCATGTAATGCTGCACGTAATGCTATACGTCATGCATGGTGTTTTTTTTGGTCTTTTTTTGTCTTTGTTTTTTAAATCTTTGAAATTTCTCCAGTTGATGGTTCTAACGACTAAATGTGCAGGTTGATGTCTGCAGATAAAAAAACTGAATTGCAGGGTGTCGATTGATGTGATTTCCATTCGTACATTTTGTCTCATGTCTTGGACAGTCAAGGAAATTAATTAATGTTGACTTTTCTGAAACTTATACATGTATTCCATTCTTACTGTTATAGCAGATATACATTTCACTGAAATTGAAGTGGAGCAAGTTCAGGTAGCTCCAATTTTTCTACTTTTTTTTTTTGGGGGGGGGGGAAGGGTATGCCACCATACAAAATCAGTCCCAAGTATGGAAGATGAAAATAAAAAGTGGTAGATTTATAGGTAATTTTTTTTTTCTACAGATGTTCCTTGGTGATAGTTGGACACAGCAATTTTCCCTTAAAAAAAACTACCATACATTTGCTTCCAAATATTTCTATACCTCGTCTGCATTTTCAAGCATTCTGAGAGATGCAAAATGTAACCCACTTCCATTTGCTGTTTGAAAGTGGTACTTATTACATTTGCCTGTATAAATGTGAAATGTTTAGTGATCATGTGATAATGTTACTGCATGTTTGCATGGTTACATTGCAACGTTGATTTCAGTCTTGTACATGTATTGTACACATACATGTATATGGACGTGTAAATAGTGTTTTATAATCCTTTTGTACAAATGGTCAAAAAATATTCCTTTTTACCAAGGTGGAGACAAGTTTCTGTTGTACTTTTTCTGATTTTGCAACATGGGGGCGTTTCATAAATCTGTACGTAAAGTTACGAATGATTTTAGAAACAATTTGAATATGGCAAGCCAAATGGGATTCTCACCCATTATAATTTGCATCAACTAAAGGTGAATATGCAGATGTGGATCAACAGTAATTTTGTTAACAATTTTATTGGAAAGTACATTTTTAACCACAATTTTATTGAGATTATTGGAAATGCAGTCACACTTTGTTAAAACATCAGGAAAAACTTTGGGCATCCCATCTAGCACTTAATATTCAAGTCATTCGTAAAGTCATGTGTAACCTTACGGACAGCTTTATGACCCCCCCCCCCCCCCCCCCCCCCGACGGCAATGAAGATGATTCAAATGATGTTGATGATGAAGATGACGAGTGTACATTGATATTGTGATGCTCAAAATAATGATGTTGATTTTTAATGATGGTGGATGAATTGCGATGATAATGATGATGAGAATGATAAAGGTGATGGTGATGATGATGATGATGTTGGTGTAAGGAATGATTAAATGGCTAAATGGTTATTTTACCCGGCTGCTAAGAAAGCATGTGGTGATGAAGATGATGGTGATCATGACAATGATGCTGTTGAAGATCACAGAGGTGATGATGACAGTGTTGATAGTGATAAATGATGCTGCTGTAGATCATAGAGGTGATGATGACAGTGTTGATAGTGATAAATGATGCTGCTGTAGATCATAGAGGTGATGATGACAGTGTTGATAGTGATAAATGGTGTTGCTGTAGATCATAGAGGTGATGATGATAGTGTTGATAGTGATAAATGATGCTGCTGTAGATCATAGAGGTGATGATGACAGTGTTGATAGTGATAAATGATGCTGCTGTAGATCATAGAGGTGATGATGATAGTGTTGATAGTGATAAATGATGCTGTTGTAGATCATAGAGGTGATGATGACAGTGTTGATAGTGATAAATGATGCTGCTGTATATCATAGAGGTGATGATGACAGTGTTGATAGTGATAAATGGTGTTGCTGTAGATCATAGAGGTGATGATGATAGTGTTGATAGTGATAAATGATGCTGCTGTAGATCACAGAGGTGGTTATGACAGTGTTGATAGTGATAAATAATGCTGCTGAAGATCATAGAGGTGATGATGATAGAATGATGCCGCTGAAGATGTTTGGTCAAGGGAATGATGAAGGTGATGATGCCGCTGAAGATGATGATAATGCTGGTGGTCAAGGGAATGAAAATGATGGTGATGATGATGAAGATGGTGATCATGACGATGCTGCTGAAGATCACAGAGGTGAAGATGATAGTTTTGATGGTGATGCATGATGCTGCTGAAGATGATGGAGGTGATGATCAAGATAATGGTGATCATGTGATCATGACGACGATGCTGCTGAAGATGAAAGAGGTAATGATGATCATGGAGATGGTGATAATGATGCTGCTGAAGATGGAGGTGATGATCAA
Source organism: Echinometra lucunter (assembly GCA_029962745.1). Taxonomy (NCBI): domain Eukaryota; kingdom Metazoa; phylum Echinodermata; class Echinoidea; order Camarodonta; family Echinometridae; genus Echinometra; species Echinometra lucunter. The sequence continues at coordinate 16,592,499 of CM057166.1, forward strand.
GATAATGGTGATCATGTGATCATGACGACGATGCTGCTGAAGTTCAAAGAGGTAATGATGATCATGGAGATGGTGATATTGACAATGATGCTGCTATTAAAGATTATAGAGGTGATAATAATGATAGTGTTTATGATGATGATGAATCGTGCTACTGAAGATGATGGAGGTGATGATAGTGACAATGATGATAATGTAATGATTATGATGATGAACAAGATGGTGGTGGTGGTAAAAGTGGAGGGCAGTAAATTGTGGTTTAAATGGAAAAGTGTGTGCTTCAAAATTGCAAGCACAATACAAGGTATGTAAGAAAATTGTTAATTGTCAGGGTAGCTAATATGTGTTTTTCTGTACATACTCTACAAAAAAAAAACCAAGAAAGAGCCAGTAACACATGTAAGTTTTAGAGATCATATCTAATCTGAGCCTTCATGACAATATTTCATAAATTATCAGCTACATGTACATGTACATATATTCAAAATAATTTATACAATACTAATGACAGACACTCGATATCTTATTTACAACATGTCCAATATACTATACAGAGATATGTACAAACTGAATAATTTAGATGAAAAACAACTGATTCTGTGAAAATAGTTTTTTTCATATATACACAATACCAGCCTTTCAATGTTCAGAACGAAAAAGAATACATTTGCGAAAAAAGGAAAAAAAAAACACCTTTATGCATCATTCAAAGATTATAACTATCAAGTATTTGCACTATGCAAGGTTGATGATAACTATCAGTAAATGATTTTCTGTACGGTTAGATTTTAGAAAATTACATGACATATTTCACTTCTTAAATTAGTTTCAAAAAGCACCTGACAGAAAGAGCCGTCAGCCATATAATTCCACTCTTTCAGAAAAAGAAAAAATCATTTAGTGCTCGCTTTTACTGTTTCAATTATCTTTCTCAAAAATGTTGTCATTCCCAGCAAAAGTGTTGATGAAATCCAGAGAATTGTTTTTTTTCAAGAATTACCTTTACTCTGCATCTAAATCTACATGTAATTGTCATTTATAATGTTTGAAAACTAATCTACCAGCCAGGGGGCCCTTTACAAGAGACTTTTATATCTCTCAGTTCTCCAACTCGCCATGATGGTTTTTTTGCATTAGCCCACAGTTTTCTTCAATAGCACCTCTGAAAATGAAAGACTGCATATTCTCGATAGCTTATGATTACAAACCATTTTTTTTCAAGGGGGGGGGGAGGGAACAAGAACTGAAATATCTTTTATCTGAGCTTGTACTCCAAACTTCATTTAATTACAATAATTTGCATGATTTCTCCTCCATCTTCTGGGCTACTTGGATTGTGCAGTACAAAATTTGTCAAAAGCGTAAGAGTACCAACTAATACACTTTCATGAATACTAAATTCAGATGTTTACATGAACCAATTTACATGTAATCACATACTGGTACATTTATTGCATACCATGAGCTGCTGGTTAAATTATTGTATATTTTTGGCAGTTTATATCAGCGACAAGACCTAAGAGACACAATGGACATTCAGACATCTCCCTTGCATAAGATGTTAAAAGGAGTATGATGGCCCTGAAGTACGCTCGACAACAGGTCATGTGCGACGTGAATTTCGCATCCCAGGACCTGAATTTCGCATCCCAGGTCTTGAACTTCGCATCCCAGGTCATGAAATTCATGACCCGTGGCGTGAAATTCACGACCTGCGATGCGAAATTCGGGACCGTGGCGCAAACTTTGCAACCCAGTCGAGAAATTCACGACCCGTGGCGCGAAATTCATGACATGGGATGCGAAGTTCAGGACCCAGGATGCGAAGTTCAGGACCCAGATGCGAAATTCAGGACCTGGGATGCGAAATTCATGTAGCACATGACCTGTTGTCGAGCGTACTTCAGGGCCACCATAGTGGAGGCCTTATAGTTATCCTTCGAATTACCTTACAATGACTTTCATTTAACCCTTGGGGTCTTTATTCTCTTGGTATGGAGTCTGTATCATGCCCTAGCTACACTTTGATGACCCCCTTCTTCACAACTTTGAGTCTATTTTAACCACTTGCTACCCCTGAGGGTTGTTCATATATGCAGCAGAAAACCACTTTAGGAAATAAAACAGCACTGTTTAAGCATACTTGTCATCACATTTCGATATCTTATAACACAAAGATAGGTGAGTACACTTTAGCACCTTAGATGTGTCATTTGCATTCATTTTGTGCACATACAACTCCTATGCTACAATCCTGAGAAGGTTTCCATGGTAGTAGAACATATGGTAGTAGGAGGCTTCATGGTACACCATGTACAGGGGAATCTCGACATAACGAGGTCGGCCATAACAAGGTAAAGGCTATAACAAGGGTTTTGTCATGGTCCCAAATTTAATTACGTGTAAGTCTATGGCGGCATGAACCTGTTATAACGAGATCGGCTATAAAGAGATATCGGCTATAACAAGCTAAATCCTGAACCCCTTAAACAAAGAAATACATTGATCATCATTCCCGTTATAACGAGCAAGCAAATTCCACTGCAGCTTCATCAACAAAAACCATTCAGCAGAGATAACGGCACCGCTACTGGCACACACAAGTCCCAGCTGGCTCAGCTGGGCGGCCGATGCACGCACATTACAAGTTTTTATTTGCAGCACAGTACAGCGCGCAACTTTTTTTTCATACCTCAGAACAGGCAACCTCGACGGTGCGATGGACTTTCATGTCATCGGTAATTTCGGCGTCTGAAATTAGTACTTTAAACACATTTTCTGACATTAGGAGAAATATTATCAGCTAGATCAGAGGATGATATTATTATGTATGTCTCTGTAGCTGCAAAATGAGTTCATAAATAGCGGTAGCAAGACCTCTGTACATTCATGTATGTATATGTAGTCCCATACATACATTTTTTTTTGTTTGATCTGATATAGCAAGGTAACAGCTATAACAAGGAAAACCCTTGGGTCCCGACGACCTTGTTATAACGAGTTTCCCCTGTATTCTTTTTTTGAAATGAGTGTGGTCTTGAAAACGACCCAATCACCCTCAACACTGAGGTAATCCTGTTCTTACTGTCCTCATAAGGAGAATGAGTGCTGGTAGGAATGGCATAATGTTACCATTCCAGCCAATCAGCATGCTACACTCTGGGCATCTGTGCATTTGGATCCCTCCTGTGCATTTGGATCCCTCTGGAGTGTGTATGTAGCCTACCACTTCTACCAGCACTCATTCTCCTGAGGACGGCAAGAACATGCTTACCGAAACGTCGAGAATGAAAGTAGGTCCTTTTCAGGACCACACTCATTTCCAAGAAAGAATTCATGGTGTACAGTGAAGCCTTCTACTGCCCTATGTTACTGTTTTAAAGTGGTTTAATGCTGCATATGTGAGTAAGCCTTTAGAATAAGCCCTTTCTCATAAGGTTCATTTAACCCTGGGTGTTTTTCCTCCTCTTGGTTTAGGCTCTTTCTCCTTCTTGGCTGCAGGCTTTCCCTTGACTGAACCCTTGTTGGAATCCCTCACAGAGGCTGGCGTTGCTTTACCTGTGTTCAAAAATACAGATTTAAAGAAAAGCTTGAGTTCTGGGAAAGGTGAAAATAAATTGTCAGATTTCTCACTCTGTCCATGTCAGTTAGGAAGAATATTATAGTAAAAATGTCCCCTAGAAAAGATTGCTCTTCAAATGCCCTCATATTGGAAAAATGACAAGAAAAAGTTGAAAAGCTCGGGGGTAACATTCATGCCAGATTTGTGTGTGATCCCATATACTCATTTCTTTGTGCATTGCAAGTACCTTTTGGGGAAAATAAGTCAATTTCTTATATATTCGATAGTCTCCAAATCTCACATTAGACACATGTGTTTATATACAACTAATCTAACTCTCCCAGTTTCTTTGGAACTGTTTCTTGTGATTGCATGACCAGGAATCCAGTTCATCTTGAAAGAGGTGTCAACACAAGCAAGGTCAGACAAGATCACCAACTCCCATCTGATATGATGGTGATCAAACTAAGGCTCCAATTGCTTATCAATCTGTCAGTAGCACTATTATAAAACAAAATTATCAAAGTGTATGAAACACCTGGAAAAAGCAATTTCTGTACAGCTGCTATGTGAGAAATAATCTTCCCCTAAATTTATCACGCATTCTAGGGGTTAAACAGGATAAAGATTTTGAAGAACCTAAAGGAAAATGTAGGATCACAATGCATGGAATCGAAAGGTTGTTCACTTCCATAAACACCCAAATTCATCCCCTCAAGTGCTGGTATGTTGATTAGTCTACCTCACTGGTCACTTTTATGTTGGCTGAGAGTATGTTTGAATTTTCTTATCTTTTTACAGAAGTAAAATCTGAAGCTCATATCTGAAATATTTTTTTCCTATAATCACATACTTCATTTATTTGAAAAAACTACAGAATAGAAGATTGAGAGTATTCTGTCCATCTCATAATATCAACAACAAAAAAAAAGAATTATGTCTCATATTCTTAAATACTAGTTTAGAAGACAAGAGAAGATGCATGCTTGTATGTGAATATAAAAACACACACAATAGAGAAAGTTTAATCTTACTGGAGGACATAGGGAAAAAATTACTTGGTAGGTACCGGCAAAGATTAACAATATCAAGGCTCTATCATTATCATCATCTTTTCGTTTTCTTCCAAAAAAAAAGAAAAGAAAGATAAGTTAATCATATAAACAAAAAACAACACAAAATTGAGGTTTATTTCATAATAATATGGTATAACCACTTTCCAGGTAACTACAGCACATTGAACCCCTAACATACACTAATGCCTTGGTCACACCTTTGTATATTTGGCTGCATATTGCCCAAATGCAAACATAGGCAATAATATTCAATAAAGCGCAATGAAACATGCTCACTATGTATTCCATACGCAGACTAGTGCATAGGCCTGGGCTACTCACTCGCCAGTTATAAAATTTTCAAACTATCGCAAGCAATCACAAGGTCAATTCCCCTCTTGTTTTGAGCGCTTGTCACTGCTTGTATCTGTGTTTCCTGCACAATTTACCTCACTTGAGATCGTTGTCATTCGCATGATTGCACATGATTTTACGCTGTTGCTCACACACCACTTGCAGCAGCAAGAACCATCGCGTTCACCGCTCAATACACTGTGAGTCTAGCTCGTACGCCATTCGCTTTGTACGAGCAGCATACGCAAGCTACCTACGAGCTAGATACACAATAGTGTGACTGCTACCTCAGATTTGCCACATAGTGCTGGGTACGGCTACGTACTGCTGGTGCAGCAATACACAGCAATATACGCAAAGGAGTGACCGAGGCATAAATGAGCCAAGTCGCCTACTCACTAACCTCTCTTCAAGTAATTTTCCCTTCTCTTGCTAGCTTTGCATCCATCTCTACTCATGAGATGTTTCTTCCAGCTTTCTTCACCCTCTGGAATGTTGAGATGACAGTATGGACATCTGGCTGTACCCGACTTCGATGCTAAATGAAATTTGTAGACAATAATGCAGGTATTAGTCTCTCTTTCATATTACCTATGTGGACTAACAATTGAAGATAATACAATGACATTGGACATTTACTAGGGCACATGTCCACCTAATAAGGTGCTCAAGGTGCTCCTAATATTACCCAGGCTAAGCTAGGCTACCAATTTCAGCCCTCACAGCTTTCAAGGAATTCCTTCCTGCCGGAACCCATTTACACCTGGGTCGAGTCTGGCAAATGCAGATTTATGTCTTGCCAAAGGACATTAGATGGGGGGGGGGGGGCAGACAACCATCTCTTCTGAACTAATGTACATGAATATTTTGCTTGAAACTTTATCAATTTTTCAATCATCTGAGTATTAATTCATGCTCACTTTAAACCCTAGTAGAACTTTTCACTTCAGAATGTTAAAATCTTATTTAAAGAGTTATGACTTATAAGGAAATCTTGAAAATATCACAATTTGTTTCTTACAAAAAAACTATGTCAAACCCTTTGAACTGAAATAAACTACTGTAGTTTATATCATTATTACGAATCAATATTTTTCTCTCTATATTTATAACATACTAATATAAAAAATATTCATAAGCATTAATTTCATCTGTATTTTCATTAGAAAATGTATAAGATTTGAAAATGACATCTGGCCCTTATTCAGCAAAATTGTTTATAATTTGAAATAGACATGCATGATATTCTTTTTTTAATTCAAGTATTAAAGAAATCATCATTTCTGTTCAAATTTGCAACTTACGCTGGCAGAGTTTCTCTGATACATATCTATCAATGTCAGCCTTGCTATGTGTCTCGGAACAACGAGGGCACTCTGCAAAATCAGCTCTCTTATCACATTCTGTCAGGATATGCTCAGTTAATGTTGAGATCTCTACCACCTAGTATTCAAACATACAATGACGATGCATCAGATATTGATGTATATATGAATAAGTATTAGACCTACTCATGAGACACTATGTTGATGAAAATGTAACAAGTGAACAGGGTTTTTCCATGCAAACATATCCATTTCAGTGCAGGTGGATTCCAAACATCCAAGAGAAACAGGCCCAACTTGTTAGAAAATGATCATATGCTGTATATTCTGGAATTTTTAAAAAAAAGGCAAATGCTTTACACGAATGTAGCCTCATGTCCTGGGTTCTTTGCTCTCCTACTTCTTCCTTCAGTTGTTTCTGCCCTGATCCCATTCAATTTTTCAAATACAGAAAGATCATTAGGGTCAGCATTACCTGTTTACAATTCTGACACTTGGTGAGCATAGGGCAGTACTTCCAGTAGTGGAGATCAAGACCTTCTTCTTTGAACTTGGGATCCTTCTCTCCGCAGAAGATACACTGTTGATCTATGTCCTCACCATATTCCGAAGCATCCGCAATGCTGGGTGCTCTAGGTGGGATCTTCTTGTTCTGAGGGGCTGTGAAACAGATATACACATGTAAAGAGAGTTTAATTGGGTTTAAGAGATGAGTTTCAAAGTATTTGCATCTGTGGATCACCCTCCTATGGCTAACACTAAAAAAATGCACACTATACTCAATCATTTGTCATCAGTATAAAGCTGGCTGTAGGTTTGCCATTTTATAGGTTACTTTTGTATATCTTCTTGCATATTGTGTACTGTTTGCTTGTTTGTTTGCCTTTATTGTTTTCTTGTTCACTTTCATTCCTGTAAATTTTAATATGTAATTGTTTTTAATGTTTGTGGACCCCTTTGAAAATCAACTTCTGTTGAAAGGGCTATCCACCCTATTTGGGAAAATGAACAAATAGACACACAAAAAAAGAATTATAACAAAATGAGTTTTTAAAGGGTCCATTAGAGTTGATTTAAGAATGAAGAAATAGAACTGACCACTAACACACAGAGAGATTCTTGGTTATTACATCTTCTAGCAGGATGCGGTGAAAAAAATTAAAATCATATTAAAGGCAACACATGAAACTTAATCTAAAGGTTTAATTGGGGCATTGTTGGTTTCAATCTAATAAGGAATATGGGACAACTACTTGCAGAACGTTTCCTGTCTGTCAGTGAGATCTGATGTGAAATGGGTATCCAGATTACTGTCTTTGTAATGTAAGGACTACAGAGCTTTGTTTCTGCCCCGGAATGAAGTGACATTTGTCAAAGGCTCCTTATTGCAAGTAATAATTCTAATTACCTTTTAGTTTGTTCTTTTCATCAGTGTTAGCCTGTAAAAATAAGATAAAAAGAGTGCATGAGAGAGGGAGAAAGAAACAGAAAGAGAGGAAGGGGGAAGGGGAGGTGAGACAGAGAAAAGGGCCATGATAGATGCACATAAACAGAGACAGAGAGAATAAAATAATATAAACAACGATGTTCACTGGATGGTTTTGTTTTAAAGCAAGCATTAAATAATATCAAAACAAAGTCATAGCATGTCTTTCTTCAAGTTTGAAGAGTACAAATCACTAAAAGACATTTTGTCCTCTGCATGTAAGGGATTAATGGTCACTACACTATAGTCAAAATAGGAGCTTTGAATATTACTTCTATAAAGACAGATTGCGAGTTATCTACTCTCAATTACCATAAAAGCCAAAGCACATGAAGAAGAATCTCTAATTCATCAAACACAACTATTCACATACACAATCATGGTAACATAGTAAATGAAGAAGCTTAAGTAATCATGATAAATGTTTCTCCATAAATTACTTCTCAAAACTTATCTATAAGAGTGACATTACTTATCAACATTATCATTATTACCTTTCTGTCAGCATTCTTATCAATGCTCTTATCAGGGTTCTTGGCATCATTCTTCCCTGCATTCTTGGCTGCTGCTGCCCGTAGCTCAGCTAACTGATTCTGAAGTTCATCAATCTCAGCCTTCTTAGCTTTCCTTTCATTCTCCCTAGCAGCCTTGGCCTGAGCCTAATGTCATATAAGAATAAGTAATTATATCCCCATCGCCGGAGCCTAATGTCATATAAGAATAAGTAATTTAATTCCCTTGGCCTGAGCCTAATGTTATATAATAAGAAGCAATTAAATTCCCTTGGCCTGAGCGTAATGTCATACAAAGAAGAAGTAATTAAATTCCCTCAGCCTGAGCCTAATGTCATATAGGAATAAGTAATCAAATTGCTGTAAACATTGGTGATACCCCATATTGAATTTAAAAACAAAATATAACAGATATTATGTTTTGTTTTGGTGAGCTCTTAGCAGAGCTCACCAGCCCTTTTCAGACCTCTTATCCCTTGGAAAGAAGACATGTTGTACCCTGAAAACTTTGTTTACAATAAGAAATATAATGATATCAGCAAACAACTGACAGGAAAGAAGTAATTATCTAGCATTTGCAACTCTGCAATTTCAAGGAAAAATAAAACATCCCAGGAAATATCTGTATAATATACAAATATCATAAAAATTAGAAGTCAAAGTCATATTGCCGTTCCAAGTATGGTACATGTTAAGTCCTCATGACCAGTGAACAGGAAAGCTATATGCTTATTTTAGTCCACTCTGGCATTTGAAGCAATGGTTGGGACCACAGTTTGACTGGACTCCTGAATTTGGGTAAGAAATACATCCTGCTACATTGTCAAATTAGAGTCTGTGCTTGCAGACTACATACCTTAAGCTCAGCTCTTGTAGGCTTCCCATCAATCTTATCAAAGCCGTCATATATCCTAACATAGAGAGGGTTCTTCATGGTGGAGGGTTGCTCTGACGAGGGAAGGTATGACATGACTTCTGACCCCTTGAGTTTATAGAGTTCAAAGATCAGGTTGATGGATGCATCTCGTACCATCCCCGCTGGATGCTCCAAGCCTCTGTTCGCAAACTTCATAACACTAGAGGTTGACATCCCACTGAAAACAAAATCAGTTACTCTTTGGCATTACTTGATGAAAAGAATGTTAACAAACCAATTTTGTAAGCCAATATTCTGCTATAATTGACAGTGAGATCTTATTTTCCTTTAACTGTTGAGTGTTCAAGCCAAAAAAGGGACAATGTGAAGGCCCTAAAGCCTCTACATGGGAACAGTATTAAATACAAATGACATGAAATATTTCCTCTGATTAATTGCTTACTGAACTGTGGAACCTTGTTTTTACTATGTATGTGATTAACTGGAACTGCAAAACAGAAGAATGAATATCTCTCATATTCTTGTCTAATTGTAAGTGTTATTTCTTCACAAATCTAATCCAGGCTGCATTTTGCCCTTACAATGTAACCCTATGTAGGCATCTTATGAAAACATGCTTTATAGCTGAAATTCATTACTATTATATGTACCTGTTCTTGTCAACTCCAAGTTCCTTGATAAGCTTTTCAACAATCTCCACTCTAGTGACAGCCATCTTAGCTTGAGTATTGTTCTTGAATGGCACTTGGCACTGGGTAGGGATGGTGTGTAGAGGGCGCACTTCAGGAAAACTTGCCATCTCAACGATAAAGTCGATGTCAGTCACCCTCAATTTGGCATTCTATGAGCAGAAACAAAGGGTAAAAATTACAGAACAAGACATTCTGAAAAAGGTTTTCAAGTTTTCATTGTATACCTTTGGCCTTGCATTCCAAGTTATTCCAATTTTTAGCTGCTATCATGTAACCAAGAGCAGCACAATATGATACAACAAACAAAAAAGTTTGAGGCATGTCTGAATAAGAAATACATACATCCAACTACATTGTATATATATGGGGCTAGATGATGGCCATTTTTCTATGGATGGATTGATGAAAGTACATGAATACATCACATTTAGGAAAATAAAAAGAGGAAATTGGGAGGCCGCTAGGAGGGCATCACTTGAGTTCTGGGCATGAAATTACAATGTGAAAGAAACTTTTTCAAAGCCACAGGCAAAGGGTGATCAACTCGTATACCGTCAAAATTCATGCACTGCACACAAAATGGGGTATAAAGGACTGCATCCAATGGTTCAGGCCAAATATGCAAGCTGTTTCTAGTCATATCTGGAATATGAGGGCATATGAAGAACAATCCTTTCCCAAGGATATTTCTGTTGTGATATTCTTCCAAACTGACATAAGAAGACTTAGCAAGCTTGCATTATTTTTCACCTTTCCCCCAGAACTTAGGTTTCTCTTCTAGGCATATGACTTTATGTACTTCTGGCTCTTATCAGGGTCCCGTTTCATAAAATTTGTTATCAGCAACAACTGCCACATTTCTTTGACAAATTTGCTCTCAGCCAATCAGATGCAAGGATTTCAGTAGCTTATAACAGTTACTGCAACTTGTTATTGATAACAAGTTTTATGAAACAGGGCCCTGATGAATTAAGACTTTTTCACATATGAAGCGGCAAACTCCTGCACTAAAATGCCACCTCTGTTTTTTATCCGTAAATGAATGGAAGATAAGGTGGCTTAAAGAAAAAAAAACCCACTGAGGCAAAAATTATCTTTATTTGCCTCCTGGCGGTAAAAAGGTGTGGACCGATCAAATTCATAAAAAGTTAGTGCAAAAATTTGATGTCACGAGTTTGTGTATGCAACTTTTGGCAAAACTGTCTTTTATTTGATCGTGATTTTTTATTGACGTGTTAGTGCATATCTCATTATCTACCATAAGAGGCACGGGTTACCATGCCATATGTGAACAATAAAAAAGAAATAACAAGGGGGGGGGGGGGTTACGTGAGAGTTTGCTGCTGGAAATTGGAATGAGCTTCAATATACTCACCGTATCACCAATCCTGCTCATGAGTTCTGGTAATATCCTATCCACTCCTTGTGATGTCTCACCTTTACCAAGTTTCTTATGTATTATTATGAATTCAGTGAAGATGAATCGGGTTAAATCAATGGCATTGTTGAACACCTATACAGAGAAAGAGCAGAAACATGCAATGGGGTAATTCTGTCAAATGTATCTTATAGAAAAATTCATCACTTTAACCCCATAATAACAATTTTAAAAAATCTGACCACTGACAAATATTCCTGGCTCATATCATTATACCATGACCATACAACAATGTTCATGAATATGTATACAGTCAGTATACTAAAATGCTGTTGCATAATAAATTGCCTCATGTGATACTCCCCTTTCAAAGTGATTACACAATGGTAATTTTTTTTTTATATATGATCGAGAATAGAATTCTAAGAAGAATAACATTAAACATTTGATGATTTTCAATCGAAATCAATGCATTTTGGCTAATTTTCTCATGAAAAGTCAAGAGTTGACCAAAAAATTTGAGTATGAAGTATGACGTAAAAGTGGGTACCCAGCTTCGCATATTGCAGTTGTGCTGCGCGCTAGACTGTACAATATGTATTTTACCTTGCGCGCATTTTGCTAGAATTGCGCGTCAAGGTACCCACTTTGACATCATTTTGACGTCAAAGTGGATACCCAGTTGAAACTGGGTCAAAGCTGAGGGGTCAAAAATATCCTGAAATCTCACATTTGGTGGTTTCCTTGGCAACACGACTTTATAAAAAACTTTAGGCAGATGATTTTCTGCTTATAAATTCATGCTCTTTTAAATGAACTAACATTGTTTCAGCATTGGGTACCCCCTTTAAGGGTAATGTGTCATAACATATAAGCAGTTTGAACTGTTGTACATGCCAAGGTAACCAAGAAAATTTCTAAAAATGAACATTATATTTTCTTGCAAAAATTCCTTCTGTGGGTAATTATGGTATTTTAGATGTTTAATACTCAAGTCTAACACACCAAAAATAACAAAGAGCCAAAGTTATCTTTCAATGCCTAGGTAAGTAAAAAAACATTCTAGTTTGAAACTTGAAAATGTTCTCCCAAAATATGTGACCAACAATTATGTGAACATTAAAGAGAAATGCACAAAATTTAGTACATCTGGTTAAGCAGGAAGATGAAAGCACATTTTTAGACAATAATAGAACAACAATAACACATTAAAATCGAAGAAAAAAAAGACAAGAAGTAAATAGTGTAATCTTACCGAGAAGACTTTGTCCTTGAGACCCTTTGTAGCAAGAAAGATGGCTGCTCGGAGGATGGCACGGACTTCCTCCTTGTCCTTCCCTTCTTCCAATGATTCCACTTGAGATCTTACATCTCCTAATCCCTCCTCTCTCAAGGCCCAGCTCTTAGAATAGACCTTCATTACCTGCAGTCAGCAAAATAATTAACCCATTGAATCCTAATTTTTATTTTCATTTTCATTTTCATTTTCATTTTCATTTTCATTTCATTTTCATTTTCATTTTCATTTTCATTTTCATTTTCATTTTCCCTTTCATTTCCACTTTCATTTTCATTTTTATTTTCATCTTCATCTTCATTTTCATTTTCACTTTCATTTCCACTTTCATTTTCATTTTCATTTTCATTTTCATTTTCATTTCATTTTCATTTTCATTTTCATTTTCATTTTCACTTTCATTTCCACTTTCATTTTCATTTTTATTTTCATCTTCATCTTCATTTTCAATTTTCAATTTTCAGTTTTCATTACCATTACCATTATCACCATTATTATCATTTTGTATTTGGCATAATCAGGGATGCCACTTGGAATTGATTTTATAAAGTAGGAAAATCATCTAAAATGGCCCCTTTTCTGCACAAAATAGGTGTTTTCTATGGACAAAAATACATTGTTACAGTAGGAATTCCTACTTTTGTCTGAAAAGTGAAAAAAACTTAATCACTTCCACCTCCCCCCCCCCCACCCCGTCGCTGTTCATTTTCTAAAATGTTTTTTATTTCACGCCGGTGACTGTTTAGTTACTGAACCCCATTATATCCTAACAGAACTTTGTTTAACAGAGCACATTCACACCTTGTCCTTTCCAAACACCTCTGATGCAGCATCCAGTTTTCTCATGTTGTTGCTTTTCATTTACATCTAAAATGGTTTCTATTTCACACCAGTGATTATTTTAGTCAGTGAACCCCATTATATCCTAACAGAATTTTGTTCAACAGAGCACATTCACACCTTGTCCCTTCCAAACACCTCGGATGCAGCATCCAGCTCTCTCATGTTGTTATCTGATATGGAACCAAGCTGTTCTCCACCTGGAGCTCCTCCTCCTCCAGTCTCATCCTCTGTCCTGGCCGTCTCAGGCTCCTCCACTGGAGGTAGCTCAGGAAGTGGATGACGGGGAGAACTAAAATAAAGCGAAGACGATGATAATAGTTTGTCTTCAAAGGCGAATTTCAAGACCACAAGACATGCCATCTCCATGGGCTTCAAATTTTACAATTTCTTTGAATAAATTCTTCTCCTTAAACTCTTCATTAATGGAAAATGTTTCTTCCTAGCTTTTTCCTACGATACTTCTTTAAGAAAGGCATACTGATGATGAGAGTTCATCTGCTTTGATGATATCACTGCCAGGCATCCACATGAAAGTGGTGATTATTTGTAAAAATGTAAAAAGGCAAAAAAAAAAGGAGTTCAGCTTTTTTCCTTGTAAAAGAGTATGTTTAACAGGTTAATGCTTGGTCAAACTTGGTCAAACATAAGAATCCTATTGACTGGTATCACAACATCAATTTTTGAAGCATCAATTTCCAAAGTGGCATCGATACCCTTACTTTTTTAGTGTAGGCAGAGGTCTATCATCAGCATTGTACATGAAGCTTCCAGGCTGAAAGTTCCCTGAGTCCCTGGGGCTTATTCCAGCTGTCTTGGGATCCTGGGTCGAAGGTGCAGGTGTGTTTGGATCCCTGGTCGATGGCTCCTCTCTCCTTTCATCTCTCCTGGGCGAGGGCTCCTGGGTTGGGGCATTCCTTGGAGACTTCTGAAGAGATTCAGGCTGTGGAGGATGGAAGGGAAAGGTTATCGGAATATTAAGCTGGTAGGTATAAAGGTAACGAATGGACAAGAGATTAAACACACTAGGTCGTGAGCTTTCATGGGGAATTTGACACCATTCAGGTGCTTACCCAGTAATAGGTGTTGTCCATCACCCAGAGTGGAATTGACTTTTATGACCAACAATAAGGCAACAGACCTTATGTAATTCTCTGTATATTCCACCCATTGCCCCATTGCCCCATATGTTAAAGTCATTATCTCATTTTCCCTGGCCCAAAAATGCCCAAAGCAGGCAAAAGAATGTCTATGGTGGGGCAGCTTGTTTGCTGTGCTCCAGAGATGTAGCTCTATTGCAGGTATTTCCAGTGCTTTCACAAAGTCTGGTGTCAGCAAATTATGATCCACTCTCCATGAAAGCCCACAACCAAGTGTCTTTAATCCTTAAAAAGAGAAGGATCAAGAAATCAATAAAGGGATAAAGAGAGAAACATAATGAAGAAATAAGAGAGAGAGAGAGAAGGAGAGAGGGGGGAGTTAAAGAGGAGACAAAGAGAAGAGAGAATAGATAAGAGAATATAGAGATGGATGAGCAAAAGCACACAGAGCTGCAGTCAGCAGAAAAGCAGAATAATGACAGTGAGATGTATACAAGGGGAGGAAAGATAGAGGGAGAAAATGAAGAAGACAGAGAAAATAGGAAAGAGATATGAAACAAAAATAGATGAAACAGAAGAGAGGAAGTGAAGCATGGAATTGAAAGGAGTAAATTCATTAAAAAGAGTGTGGGGTCTTCTGATTAATAGAAAGCATGTCACTAAACCTTTAAAAAAAGGAAAGAAATACTCCCTCCTATCAAAATGAATTACACAGACTCTTATAATGCCTACAAAGACAAATCCCAACTCAACTACAGAATCATCAGTTGCTTTTCACAATTTACCTCGAATACTTTCTACAATGGTATGTTAAAACCTGGGGTGAAAGATCATTTGTTTACTCATCCTCGAAGCTATGGAATAGCCTCCCTCATAACATCAAACAGTGCTTGACTTCTGAAACTTTCAAAAATTACCTCAAAACATTTCTGTTCAATTCTTCTTAATTTCTTTTATAATTTCCTAAAAAGCGCCTTGAGCACTCTACAGAGTGGATTTGGCGCGATATAAGTCTTAATTATTATTATTATTATTAAAAAAAAAATAATAATAAGTTCACAACTTTACACACAGAAAGTGTGCATCCCTAGCAATTTTGACTTATATTATTCAACTACTCAAGGTTTTCAATCGGATACTAGTAAATGAAAAACTTCATGCACTCTTACAAGGTGAACACGAAATAGATTAAAAATTAGTACTGTACACTATTGTGCCCTATACATGTAGCTTCACACACAAACGCACACAAAGTAAAAAAGAATTACCATATTACCATATTACCATATTGGAACATTACTTTTCTTCCTAAGAAAAGACGTATGAAAATATATTTACACAGCACTGGTATCAATGATTTGCAGTTTGATACCAACACCATGTGAATGGTGCCACTGGATTAATTACATCAACCTGTTTTTATATCTGATATTAGAACAGAAGTGATGAGGAGTAGAGCAAAGGAAATGACTTGAAATATTACTGGCATTAGTACAACCATCCCAACAAACAGGTTCACCAAACAGAACACAAATAAGAATCAATCATGTAGCATGATATGGGAAAACAAAGAGAAAAAGAGAAAGCAAATGAAAGAGAGGGGGGAACAGCAATGCAAACTCAAGAAACATGGAGTATGACTGAAATGGAAGAATAAGAAGAGAAGAGAGAAAGAGAGAGCAGGGAGAAGGAAGTTCAAGAGACAGAAGGAAAGAGGAAGGGGAAAAGATCGGGGGAGAGAAAAAAATAAAAAGAGGGTGAAATATAGAAGAGGGGAAGAGGGGGGACAAGTGTTAGAGCAAAAAAAAAAGAAGAGAGCAATAGAAAAAGAAAAGGCCATAAAAAGATAGAGAAAGGAATAGTGTGTGTGTGTGTGTGTGTGTGTGTGTGAGAGAGAGAGAGAGAGAGAGAGAGAGAGAGATTGGGGGGGGGGGGGGGCTAGATCAGGTAAGAGGATATAGATGATAGAAAGTTTGAAGGAAAACTACAATGAATAATTTCAAATATTAGACACATGTACACATATTTAAGATAACACATTATACCCTAACCAAATCTGCATGTAAAAGGGGCTTACAAAAAGAAAAAAAAAGAAAATTAATAAAATATCAGTTGACTTACATCTTCGTTTTGCATTGACCAATCTTTTAGTGGCCATACAAGATTCTGGGTAGCATGCAAAGTGACAACAATTTATACAGCAGTGAGTACAACAAGAGCATGCAACATTTCACAAATGCGTGACACTAAAGACATAAATATATCATAAATAGCATTATCTTTCATTTTCTTTGAAAGAAGGAGCAAGGAGTGCCTATTTTCATTAAATGAAAATAATCAAGGATATGTCTTTATTAGTATTATATCATCCCTTGACAAAGAATCTGTTTTACATAATATACATGTAATCTTTACTCTCATGCAATGGGCTCATACTTTCTGCAAGGAGTAATTTAAGCTAGAAAGGCACGCAAAATTTTGATAACGCAGAAAGATATTACATGCCAGCCCAATTCAACATAATCAAAATATATTTAAGCACAGAAATGGTCGCTTGATAGCCATTCATACTAAATCAATTGTAAAACTAAAGATGGAACAGAGGAGGTTCAACATAAATGTCAAAAAATTCAGAAGATAGCATCACTTTGTGAAAATAACCATGCTTACTAATGTCTTATTATTATTATTATTAATTATTAATATTATTATTATTAATTATTATTAATGGTTCGGCGTCACCTGTGCCTGGGAGGGGAAAAGCGAACTGAATCACTGTAACCCTCAGGTCTCTCCTCCCGATATCACTGATTAGGGGTGTGCAGGTGGACCACATACACCGGGGTTTCCCCCTACTCTTATACGAATAGTGCAGTGGGATCTTTAACGTGCAAAGGTGGTGACTCTCCTTTACACGGGACCTCCATTTAACGTCCTATCCGAGGGACGGAGTGTTTTCCACTGTAGCATAGCCTGCGTCTATGAAACAGGGAGGGGCACGATAACACACAACGTAGGCTTCAGTCATCTGCCTTGGCTGGACTCGAACCCACGGTCTTTTGGTTCGAAAGGCAGACGCTTTACCGACTGAGCCAACTCGCTCCCTTCAGATCATAAAACTCTACTTGCTTGTAAAGCAATATTCCTTCTAAGTTTTCATCACTACATGACAATAAACCTACCTTACTGATGTCGAGCAGATCATAAAGTTCTAGTTGCTTATAGATTTGTAGACGATATTCCTCCATCTGAATCTTCTTAACTTTGGCAAGGTCGTAATCCTCTGTCTCTATCGCTCGTCGCTTCTCTACCTCATAGCGACCTAACCGCTCTCCAACCTTGGAAGAAATGAATGAACAAAATGATTACTGGAACAGTTCTAATAACAGGATATCAATCTCAAAGACATCATACAGAGCCTATCCAGTTCGAGAAGCCAACAGTTTACAAAAAAAAAAAAAAGGAAAACGAAAAACTACTTACTGTGCACTATGCAAAAATGTTTTATCGTTGCTATTATTATTATTTTCATAATCATTGTCATTATTATTACTATCATAATCATTATCATTATTACTATTATTATTATTATTATTATAATAACTATCATTATCAATATAGCTATTATTATTATTATTATTACTATTATTATTATAATCATTATCATAATCATAATGATTACTATTATTATTATTATCATTATCATAAACATAATCATTATCGTTATTATCATTATTATTATTTTATATTTGCAACCCATCAATTACTTGTGTGATAGAAATACAGCTATTGTTACAGTATTCAGATTCAATATCAAACTAGTGCCAGTGAACATATTTGTAATCCTACTTATCATATTCTAAAATCCACAGCAGTACAGAGCTTTCCCTACTCAAATTGATAACAAATTTTTTTCCCCCCTTCAATATACATACATGCAGTCTGAAAAACATAAAAATATTTATTGAACAAACCATTATGAACAAAACTTGCAAAATTCAACAGCCAAATTGCCAATTTATACAAAAGAATAGTGATATTTTTTCCTGCATTGCCTGGTTAGAGAGGTTAATGATTAGTGACAATGTAATCACTCCTATTTGAGAATGACACAACGTACTGCATTGGAAATGGTCTCAAAATGTGCAGTGAAAGTTTCTTTATAAATATATCTAATTCCTAGCATCATGGATCTTGAGATAAAGCAGAAATGTCAGTAAAAGAAGACACAGTACTGCAATAGGTTAATGCACTGAATTATGCTTGACTGTAAAGGGGATAAAATACTCACTTTTTGAAGATCTGATACAGCTTGCTTCAGTCTCTTAGCTAAATCAAATTCCTCTTCTGTTTCAAAACATAACAGCACAGGTTAGAAAAAAATGTTACAGTCCCCACAGGACATTTATACTGTATACTGCTAAACTAATGGAAGTAAGAACAGGAATTGAATATCAATGACAGAAAAAGAGAAAAGAGAAGCTTGAGTTCTGGGAAAGCTAAAATATGATTTGGGAGCTTTCTAATTCTTTTTATACAAGTTAACCCATAGCAGAACAGAGCTTTCTTGAGGTCTAAATTAATCATCTTCAATTCTCAAATTGGCAATATAAGTGATTTTTTTTCCACGTTTTACATAGCTTGAACAAAATGAATTTAGCATAAACCAAAATGAAATATAATTGTAAAATTGAATCAGAAATTTCCAATTTGAACACAGAAATAGTGATTATATATTATTCACTGCGTTGCCAATTTAAAGAGTTTAAGTATTAGTTACACTTAAACTGCTCTTATTCCAGAACGCTACACTATACAGAGATGGGAATGGGCTCAAATTTGTCAGTGCATTTTTCTCTTTCTGCTCATGTATAGAATGTACTGCCCAACATTCTGGACCAACAGATACTGCAAAAGTGTCTCCTAAAGGTGACACTGTACCTCTATGGGTTAAGAAGGATATATCAAAGTAGAAAGTTTCCCCGAAAAGGATGGTTCTTCAAATGCCCTCATATTTGAAATAAGAGAAAAAACAGCTGACATGTTAAGACCTAACATTCATGCCACCTAAGTGTGTGGTATTCTGTGCGTAGTGCATGCAGGGGGCATGGGGGGGGGGGAAGGAGGGTGAGAGCAAATTCATCATCAATTTTATGTTTCAACAATCTCACAAGACACCAGGGGAGCTTTTCATGAAGTGTCTTGTCAGTGATTTTTACTGACAAATTTGCTCTCAGCCTATCAGATGAAAGGATTTCAGTAGCTTATAACAGTTGTCAGTAAATATCACTGACAAGACACTTCATGAAATGCTCCCCTGGTTCATGGAACATTAATACCCTTCTCAGCTGCTTACAGAGATTTCCTTTCACAATGTGAATGCATGACCAGAAATCAAATTTATATTTAAGTGTGTAAAGTATACAAACGAATCCAATTCTGTCTCTATGAGAATAACATGTCATAAAGCGTGGATGCTTACGTATAACGGCTTCATTCTTTCTATTGTCTAGTTTCCTGATGATATTAGCCACCTCTGGGTCTTGGTACATGTCAAATGCTAGGTCATCCATTGGAGATATGTAGTCAGGTCTGCAAGTAGCAAAAATGGAGTACACTTTGTTCATAACATTTCCCTACCATTTATGCTGACCATGAATCTACTTTAACAAAAATAATCCATATCTCTCTGCACACCTTTCATATTTGGTTTTGACACATTTAAAAATTTTAGATTGTCAATTGGAAAAATGTGGTGAATTAAAAAAAAAAAGAATACAGAGAAGTATAACAAACTTTTTCACAACTTTAATATCTACAACTAAAACTGACTACATGTATAAATCTAAAACAAATTTATCTTTCCTTTTTTTTTTTCTTTTGATGTTATCCACCCCTAAAAAGAAAACTTTTACTACAAGTACATATACATAGTTTTCTAAATTGACAGAATGCTCTTACATGTATCATCTAAATAAATCATAGGGACCTAGCAATACTTATAAAAATTTTCAGTCATGTCTGTAAGTCTGAAAGATCCTGAACAATAACCCTCAATTTTCACTTATTTTAAACAAATATGATTTACTGCTCTAGATACGGAGGCGCTGTGGCTCAGTGATAGAGCAGTGGTTTCGTAACTGGGAGTACCCGGGTTCGAAACCAAGCGGATGCGCTAATGCCCTTTGGTAAGGAATTAATCCTCATTACCAAGTCCTTCGGAGGGGACTTAAAGCCGTCGGTCCTCTGGTTGCTTACTAACAAGCATACACATGCTTTCTCAGCAGTCAGGTAAAAAATAACCTACCACCACCACCACCAAAAAAAAAATTAATCGAGAAGCTAGCTGACATTGTCATGTTTCTCTACTACTTCAGAATTCAGAATTACAATGTCTCAAAACTTTAACCTACACCGACTGTTAGACCTTCTTTAATGATACTACCAAGAATTACCAGGTCAATAGTATCCGTTCTTTACAATGTAACATACACTAGAATGAATACCTGATAGATACTGGACCAGCTGACCTAATAACAGAGACAGAAAAAATCTTCTCCTTCTCACCTTAGTTGGTATATCACATTTAATTGCCTAAATGTTTATAGTTCAAATTCTATTGCTAATTACTTCCTCTTTTTTTTTTCTAATTTGGTTTATTAGATTAAAGGAGAAACATCACTATAACAATATAGTATTCAATTCTGAACTATATTTTGGATGCCAATATACTCTCTCGCTGTCTTCCTGTTGAGTCCCTCCATAGTGATAATTGTTCTGATTGCATTCTATGCTGTTTGCTTTATATTGTTTATTTAATTATGATTAATTTGTTGACGTATAACTTTTCAAAATGTATCTTTGATTTTAAAAAAAATACATGTATATTTTTTTTTTAGTGGAAACACAAATGAAAATGACCTGAACTTGAATGGCAAGTCTTACTTGTTGATAGCACCTAAGACTACTGGATCGACCTCTCCGGTCCTTCCAAGTTCATCGTCATTGAATGAGGAGCCTGGAGGCATGTGTTGGTTGATTACGTCGTTGACTCGATTGCCTCCTTCCTTCTTATTGTTCTCAACTATCAATTCATCACCAATGATGTTAACTGCAACCAGACCGACCTTTTGGAACATGGAGGAAAAAATTCAAAACTTAGAGAAAAGAAATCACCAACAATTTTTTTGTTGCCTTTGTTTCATCTGCTTGTTTTGTATGTTTGTTGTAAAGCGCCTAGAGATAGGCTTTCCTATAAAAGCGCTATATTAAGCTCAACATATTATCAAACTGATTTTATACAGCTAGAATATAGAAAATAAACTTCAACATAAAACTAGGCACATAGAACCCAAACTGGCCTTGGGTTCAATGCATTTAAAGGTGCACTGAGGAGTCTACCCGCTAGTCGTATAACCACTGTTTACAGACTATACACTGACCTCGCAATATCTGTCCGTAAATGTCAACACAATACTGGGATGGTATTGTACAGGGCCAGTATTCATTTCAACACTTAGGATGCCATAATGGTTATCAGTATTGAAGTATTTGGCCTTAAAGTCAGCTTGCTAAAGTAAAATACTTAGCAATTATATCTGAATGGGAGTTAAGGCATTTTACTTCATAGCCAAGTGATTCAATTACTCAATCCGTGTATCAAACTGAATACCGGCCCTAATCTGCAAAGCCAGGACAGGACCTCTATCTGTCTTCATGAATCAAAAACTAATAGAGCTATACAATGTACCTGGTTATAGAGATTATACTTGTTGACATGGTTCTTATAGACCACCAAGCGAAGGTATTTTCCCACTGCATCCACATGTACCGATTTGAGCTCCCTTGCTTTGAAACCTGTCTTGGCATTATCAGAGAGAGTGATGTACCTGCGTGATGCAAAAAAGCAACAGAGTGAAAAATATACTAATCAGTTTGTCATCATTAACATCATTAATTTATTTGGCAAATCAGTAAGAAATCTAAACACAGTGAAATACACATAAGAAGAAATAATGCTATACATGTTCTGATTTTCATAAAGCTCTGTAATATGCACATACACAGTAATTTTTAATAGGCAACCTTGTTTCATAACGCTGTTCGTAAGTTACTAACGACTGGTGATACCTTCTTGTGCTACATGTAAATGAATGAGAATCTGATTAGCACCCAAGAACATGTTCCAGTTGTGCATAAAGTTGTTCGTAATTTACGAACAGCTTTATCAACCCCCCTCCCCCCAGGTGGTGTTTCATGAAGCTGTTTGTAAATTTGCGCATGACTTTATGAACGACTTCACTATGAAGTGCCAAATGGGATGCCCAAAGTTTTTCTTGATATTTTAAAAAGTGTGACTGCATTTCCTATAATCTCAATTGAAAATCAAATTGTGCCAAAAAATACAATTCGCAATAAAAAAGTTGGTAAACGAAAGAAATTTTAATCTACGTGGACCCGCATATTTTTACCTTGAGCTCATGGGACTTTTAATGACTGAAAATTCCATTTGGCTTGCCATATTCAAGCCGTTTGTAAAGTCACTGGTAACTTTACAAACAGCTTTATGAAACAACCCTAGGTCTATGAACCTACATATATTCCAATCCAATTGTTCAAAGCTTCACAGTATATGCACACACATTATACTGAGAATCTGGGTTGAATAACAAGAACCTGCAATACTTGTATGGAAATGCAGACATTAAAAAAAAATCACCCCTACTGTCTTATCACTATGCAAAAATTCCCAAAAGATGGTTGGTTTACATGAACTTTCATTTGAGTGTAAATCTATACATGTGTCAAGGAGTCTACCGTATTTCAAAGGCTAATACAAGGATTATACCAGCATGTACATGTGCACATAGCATGATGGTTCCATCAAAAGCATACATTGTACAGTCAGCACAAAATCACCCATAAGTGTATTGTGCACAGGCAAGCCACTAACAAATATGACACATCTTAAAGCTGTTCTAATGAAAATCCAGTTTGTGACACCTTGTTTTGGAATTATCGTTACCTTCTCTCTGGATAGGTTTTGAAGAAATAATGATGCGTTTTTAAACCAAATTTCTTCTCTCTTTGATTTACGAGAGAACACATTCTGCACTGTTTAGGGGCGTTTCTGCGCTGATGCAATGAGCTGACATTTGAATGACTCACCCTAATCTTTTGTATCTTTGTCCATTCAAACTGGTGATGTGATCAGGAGGTAAACTGCCGACGTAGAACTCAATTTTAGTAGCTATGCAAGAACGGAAATATAAAAGCACAATACATTAATTGGATTAATAGCAAAAAGGGACATGTAGGATACATGTAGATTGCAAATTGTTTCATTTGTAGTCAGTGATGGAACAAAAGAAAGTACATGTACTCTAATATACTGGTATCAAAAGAACCTAAATGAAACTAATCATAAAAGTAGTTTCATAAGCATTGTAATTCATGGCTTGCACTGGGATACACACGAACAAGACCAGTAAAAAGCGATCTATGAATCCACCTCTCTGTAACGGCCACCAGTCTAGAATGATAAATCCAATTTCTCTTTTTAGGAGCATGTATGTCCAGAAGAAAGTCTTGGAGAGGTCAAATGGTCAGTGAACACTTTCTTATAGGTTTCTCCTAGCCTTTATATGGACAGGTTAAAAAAAACATAAATGTAGCTGCCAGGACCATACATGTACATGTACATTGTGTTGTGTAGGTGTGATGCAAAACAGCGAAGAATGAGGACCCCTTTAACTTGCGGGCAGAAGGGTAAATACAAAATTCAATTTTAAACTGAAGAGATCACAGTGATATAGCATAGTGCTAAACTTAACATTCAATAACAATGACTTAGAATACATACACATGCAATAGCAAAATTACCCTCATACACTCAGTTCCAGATCTTCTATGAATGTCAACAAGTCAGTAACAAAATCTAAGCACTGATCAACTTGTACACTCTCGAGATTTTATATATCATCATAGATGTGACTCCATTGCATTTTATACCGACACCCTACTTATGCCCTTGTGGGTGGCATTGCATAACGCTTCTGGATGCAACGCTCACTCTCATCTAGCCCGATTCATACCACACGTCCAATGACCCTTTGGAAGTGTCAAAGCACAATTAGGTACAATGCACATCACACTTGACTCTTAACTACTGCTGGTATAAGTTAATTAACTTACGTATGAGGAACTGATGAGCTAGGAGTTGGAGCTTTCTGATACGAGTCTTGTCTGGCAACCGCAGCACAATCTCCTGAGGGTAGAGACAGAAGCGTCCCCCGACCCAGCCCTTGACCAGCGGGTTGTGTATCTCCAGCTCCTTGCAGTTATAGCCCTCATCTGTACTACTGGCGTAGATCACGCTGAAAGGTATCTTATGGGGCATCTCACCTCCAAGCTTGGTAGAGTTTTTTTATATTTCACCGACTGTTCCAAATCTATTTCAGCTTCACAGAAATCACATGATACTTTGCTTGACATAAAGGTCTTCAAATATCACATTCTCTCTGCTTATACCTCTCAGTACTGTGGCAATTTTACTGTGGGTAACCGAATATTTGTAGGGTAACCGAATGAGAGTATGAAGGCTATGTTATTCTGGCATAAGTGTCATCTGCTGTCATCTATGTCCTTCATGAAATTCCAGAGTCAGAATCCAAGAAGTTTTGGGGCAGGAAAACTAGGTGTGCAACTGCAAAGTGGAAGATAACACTGAAAGCATGAAATAGAACAATAGAAATAATAATATTACATTACATATACATGTAATAATATCACATCGTCACATACCAGATAATATCAAAAATATGCCTACTCTAGCATCTTTCAAAAGCAATTTTAAATCGTGCCTGCTCTCAAAATCCCCAAAGAATTTAACTAGGTTATTACTTTGTTCTTATCTCAATATTGGATCATTTGTCTATTTGTTTGAATTTTTTTTGTTTTATTTTCTTTGTTTTGTTTTGTTTTTTCTTTTTTTAATGGATGTAGCCCAATTATTTTTGGAGACTAGCCTTTGATAGGCACATGGCCTTTGTTAGTTCCTTCCCATATTCTTATGTTATCTTACATGTATATTGTCTAATTTTTTTCATTGCATAAAATTATGTATGCTATTGTGTAATATTGTGATGAATTTTCCCTCCTTTGTTGTACATTCGTTTATTTTTTAATGACATGTGGGGAAAATAAAATGAATACTGAATACTGAATGTATATTGTAGGAGAGGCAGATGAATGGGAAGTTTTTGGACACTTAAGAGAAAATTTGATTCAATTCAATTCAATCAAAATAATTGCACAATCAGCAAGGGTCAGAAAGTGAGCCCTCTACCCTAGTGCTAAATGAGTTACGGTATCACATAAATCAATGACCAAGAATATACACAGTAAACCTTGATGCCTCAAACTGGCAAAAGTGATGGTAACTTACAGAATGAATTTTTTTTTTTTATTAGTCTTTGTTTTTTTCACAGGGCACTGTACATACACCACACCAGACCTGCCAAGTACGACAATACATCCAGTGGTGGACTGTAAAGAAGATGTTTTTCAACATTGGCGAATTGAAATGAATTGAATAAATCTAGGTTTATTTCATTGACATTTTGGTGAACCGTGATGGTAGATTTATCTGCATGGCAACGTTACTAATGCTCATATGCATGTAGCCTAGCCTAGCTCATTAAATGATGTCAGAAGCATTCGTATTCAAATGATAATGATGCCAATACTAGAAGCACGTTGTAAAGTAAGGCAAAACCCTCTTATACTCTCAAAGCTTTATTTTTTTAAAAATTGGAAATGTAGAATCTAAAATTTAAAATCTATCCATGTGTTACATGTTGCAATTAATGCACATGTAGGGTGCGCCACTGAATCAGCATCGCACATTTCACTGCAACGCTGCACTGCTCTTTTGCCTGTGGCCTAGTAACGGATGTAGGTAGATGTAAACTGATGTCGGTTGGCATCCTATTCAAATGGCAATTAATCAATTAATCAGAATCAAGGTAAGGTCTCAAATCATTAAAAGTTGTATATTTTCAGTTTCTTTTTTTTAAATGTTTCAATTATGCAGTTGAGTTGGATCTATAACCCCGATAGCAAACTTGGAAGGTAGCGGTAGTCTGCAGAGCCAGAGGTAACCGCGCATGATAAAGAAAGTGTGAATATTTGGGTGGGGGGCATAATCGTGCTTACATAGACATCGTTCTTCACACAATAAAATGGATACCAGTTCAAGCTTGGGTAACTAATACTGAAGAACTTCACACCCCCTCAATATTTTCATCAAATTCAGGGTTAGTGTTAGGTAACCATTTAGGATTGGGATTAGGACTAGGGTTAGGATTAGGGCTGTAGCCGGCTAGCAGCGATTACATGTACGGTCACTTCTGTCATTACCGTGCCGAGATTGCAGTGGGCTGGCGATGCAATATATTGTTTTCTGGTGTGTTTTTTGTAAGTTGTTTTGTAAGTTGCCGGTTGTTAGATTCTAGATCTAATCTAAATTAAATTTAATTTTTTTACTACTAGACCTAGAAATCTAGGCCTACTAACGTTAGGTAGTACTAAGTGGGGCACTAATGACTAATGCACTTTCGTATCCAAGCCTGATGGAATAAAGCACACAGTTGCACACACCACTGCATGCACCAGCAGCGCTTTATTCTGTCAGTCATCGGACATGGATACGAAGTGCATTTGATAGCGCTGTAGAGATTTGGCCCCATTCACATTCACATACACACCTGTTACATTCACATTCCACTAGCATTAAGTATGTTAAGTACATGACAATGCACATGGCATGCATTGTTCAGTAGAGCACTGCCAAGATTCAGTCAGTGCAACTTTTGAGCTTGGATCTACTGGATGTCTTTGAACAAACCTCTCCAAGTCTGAGCTCTGCACCCTGCACCATCGGTCTTCGGGAGATCTCCCCATCGGGCAGCTGTTTCCCTGAGGACTTCTGCGCTTGAGTAGTAACTCAAGTAAGGGTAGTTTAAGCTAAGATTAAGGTAGCATCATATTTTAGTGTACATGTAGTTTAATTAGCAATAATTCGGCCATTTTACTACAATTGGCGTAGTCGGCAATTGTAATTTGCGTAGGGAGTAGTATGCACACATGTATCGCATAGGCAAAAATCCGCCATTTTGTTTACATAGACTCCTGTGTTGAAGCAATTTCTGATTTCTTCAACTTCCGTTTTTAGAGTTTATATCGTAATATTTTGTTATCCCATACTTATTTATCGTTGTAAAACTTGTTTTTAGAGACCCTGTGAATATTTTTATTTTCATATTTGAAATTTTAATGCTTATTTTGGCCAAATTTCTTGCAAAAATTTTCCACTAAAATAAAGCCGTAGCAGACGACATTTGTCTTATCCCTGGCTGTAGTTTCGAATTAATAATTGCATACATAGTTTATTACCTTGTTTAAAGTGATATTTTTGTAATTTTGGCCGTATTTTAAGTGAAATTTTAGGTAGTAATTAGGGATAGGTAGGATAAATTTTTCATTGAGCTGCCATTTTGCCCCTTTCAAAATTAGATTGAAGTGGGTGTGGTTAGTTAAACTTAACAGTTAAATCTGAACTTGATTCTTCAAATTTTCTATTTCAAATTTAATTTGTGATGGTAGGGGCCAGCTCAAATTCTTGCTGAAAGAAGAAAATTGAAGGTTTGATAAGGGTTACGCCTTAGTGATTATTATATTGTAGTAACTATAGCGTAGTAATTTTGTCCTGCTCTTCAGTACTTAGGCCTAACTTTACTTTGTAATTTTATCTAAGTACTTATTTAAGCGTAGAATTTAATTTTGATTGACTTTCTATGCTTGTCAATCAATTCAAGTATAGAAAATAAAATTTTTGATTGACTTTCTATGCTTGTCAATCAAATTGAGTGTAGAAAGTAAATTTTTGATTGACTTTTTACCTATACTTATCAAATTAAGTGTAGGAATTTTTGATTGACTTTCTATACTTGTCAATCAAATTGAGTGTAGAAAGTAAATTTTTGGTTGACTTTTTAAACCTATACTTCTCAAATTAAGTGTAGGGATTTTTGACTGATTTTCTGCCAGAAAATTGTCAGATCGAAGAAGAACACTTAGTAAGTAGGAAACTAAGTATGAAACTAATAAAGTAAGCAAGCAAGAAACAGTAAGACATCAAGAAACATTAGTAATTAAGTATTAGAAACTAAGAAAGTGAATTTATATTAACTCTCTGCCTGTAATTTGCAGTCAGATTGAACTCCCACTCTTTTCAATTTTGTAGGGGGAGTGAATAGTAGCTGAAAATCAAGAAAATTTAAGTGTAACCTTAGGCATTTTGATATTGTACTTTTCCTATTTGTAATTAAGACCATTTAGTATCTAGATTCTGTCTAGATTCACTTAGGGTAATATCAATAACATTGACCATTTGTGCTTTTCTTCATTTAAGATTGGCTATTTTCCTGGATATTGAGCAATCTCTCCTACATGTACATCATAACTAACCCTGTGACTAATATAATAAGACTATGGTTCTTTCTCACAAAATAAGAATTAATTTTTGTGATGAGTCAGAAGTTTTGAAGGTTTGCAATGAAACAAAAGTTACCCAAATTTTAGATTGGAGAGAATATTGTGGGAACTTAGATAAGGAGTTATTTTTGAAATGTCCCCGCCTTGATGGAGCCGTGGCGCTCCTTGACTATTTTGATTTTACTCCTTACCCGGGCGTCCCAACGAAAATACATGTGGGTGTGCCAGCTACTCCATCTCCTTTGCAGGGGCCGTTCCCTCTATCGAGGCCCCAAGACATGGGACACCTACAGCAACGTGGTTCTAGAAAGGTCGACACAGGAAGGGGAGATTCTCAGCCACAGTACCCCCCTCATTCACAGCCGTCTTCTCAGATGCTCGGCTCAGGGAGGTTAGATTCCCAACCGTGGTACCCCCCTTGCCCACAGCAAACTCCATCCTTTCCTAACCCTACTCAAAATCACCCCTTTGAGCAATCTTCTTCCTACTCTCCGCCTACCCTTCCAGAAGGGATCTCATTCGATGGCAAGTCAAGCTGGAGGGCATTTAAGAACAAATTCACTTCTTACGCTTCCTCGTGTGGCTGGAATGGTCCTACCTGCCGGAATGCCCTGTGCTGGTCTCTTAAAGGTATAGCATTGGAGTACTACTCCAACCTTTTGGATCAGGGCAATTTGGATTTTATGTTTATCATGTCGGCAATGGATCGTCGTTTTGATTATGGTAGGTTCCCAGAAGAGGCTTTAGCCGAATTTCAAACGGCTCGCCAGCAGCGTCATCGTCGTCACCCCCTTCTTACAGAACAGACCTATCGGTATGAACAGGGTGTTGTCAACACTTCCAAGAGTGCGGAGCCAGAAGTTTTACAAGTTCGGCCCCCACCATCTGCCAGGCAATGTGTTAATACAAGTTCCACTTCTACCGAAGAACAAAGTAAAACTCTGTTTCAGTTTAGTACTGAAAATGACATTGATAGTCTAAAAACAGAAACAGGTTGCATAAGGAGTGATATCACTGCCTTAAAAACAGAAATAAGTGATTTAAAGAAAAACATGGAAAGTATTGACACAACCCTGGCAGAGGTGCTTAAAAACTTGAAGACCCTCGAGGCCCAGAAAAAGTCTCGGGCCAGTTCTTCCCTTTCTTTTGCAGAGGCCCAGGAAAACTCCAAAGGATCGGAGAGCCAGGCCAATCTCCGATCCAGGAAGGATTAGGCCTCCAACAAGTACATGTAAGCATGTCAAATATTGATGACCCGCCTGATGCTCCGGTCGGTCAACCCACTTATAACAGCCTTGAGAGTGAGGTAAGTACATGTAATTCTTTTGATATTTGGGAAGATGAGTGTTTATTCATTGCAGATCTTTTTGAAAGGTATGCCAATGGATTGGATCCTGTAGAGGAAGCTATTGTCAGTAAGGTAAGTAGTATAATTAGTTGTAGCAGTAAGGTAAGTAGTAGCTCTATGTTTTATGTACCTATTGTAGTTGGTAGTGTAAAATTAAGAGCAGTAGTTGATACCGCTGTTAAGGTAACTGTAGTCTCTGACAAATTCCTTCCTCTCCTGGATCCAGCACCATCTATCCTCAAAGATGTCATTCTGCGGACAGCGGGCCGAAATCAGAAGATTACTGCAGTGAAGGTCGGCCCCGTCCCCATCAAACTAGGTCAAACCTGGTTTGATGAGACTGTGTTCTGTGCCCCATTAGTTGATGATATGATACTTGGGCTAGATTTCCTACAGAAATTCGGTATTGATATTGCTATCGCACAGCCCAAGCTCATTGTCGGTAGGGAACAGATACACATGTACTATGGAGCCAGCTCCCAAACTGCCTGCATCCAGAAAGCCTGCACTGCTAGAACGGCCATGGTGCCCCCTACTAGTGTTAAGCGGCTGAGATGCATTCAGGAAGCCTGCATCACTAGAAGGGCCAAGATGTCCCCTACTAGCGGTAAGCGGCTGAGATGTCTGGTTGGAGATCATCCAGCAGACCAAGGGCTCTCAACAGAAGGGAGTAGCATGGACTTCTTATTCTGTCATCCCACCCGAGAGGTCCCCATATGGACTCCTCGGATCGTGTTTGATCGGGGAAAGACATTTTTCAAGCACTCTGTCTTGCTATTGGCCCAGAGGCCACCTGGAAGATAGACCCGTTTTCATTTCATTTCATTTGCCCATAGATCATTGGGTACAAGGAAGAATTATTTATCTTTCCTAATATATTTTATCATCTATTTTCTGGTCCTTTATCTGATGTGGCTGTGTTAATTTTATTGTTGTTGGGTTGTTCATTGTTGACCCATTTAAACACTGGTTTACAACAATAAGTTATCCTAAAACAAATTTGCCAGTTCCATGTGAATGGATTTCCCATTCAATGTGTGGTCAACATTTAATATTTTTACTAATTAGATTATTGGGTCCATGATAAAAAACTTAACCTTGTTCAGAAATTCTTAAGCATCACCTTTAATTCTCAAAATAAAAATGTAGCACAAATTATTTTGCAAAAAATTGTTGGAATTATCTTTTGTTATACTGACCTGACCTACTTTTTTCCCTAATGTCAAAATAGAATTTGTGTTTTGGACTCCCCAGTGAAAGTGTAGTTAGCATGTACACTGGAAAGTTTTTCCTTTTGTTAAGCAGCCAGACCTGTGTCAGCTGCAGAACAGATTTATTTACATGTACATGGAACATCCCCCCACGTTGAAACATGTCGGGATTAGAGACATTGAGTCTCATTATTTACTTTTCTTTGAAATACATGTAAATCTATTTCATTATTAATTGCAGTTCTACTGATAAACAACAATATTTTCAATGGCAGAACTGTTTTCCACCAAGTTATGTAGGAATTGGACTCCATTTGCTATAATACGTGACCTCAATCATTGCAAATTTACAACCCCTGACATTTGAGGTCAGTATCATGTTACTTTTCTGATAATATATGATGCTTGATTTCATATCAACATAGCACTTTCCAGTTACTTGTGTTATACCAGCTTACCTTTTTTGGTTGAGGAATGTTGTTTAACCCTGAAAACCAGACTGCCCTTGTGATAAAATAAGTTTGATCACAATGGGGGAGACCAGACTTCCATGATGATTTATAAAACTTGTTTGCTTTATAAGATTTTATAGAGCTTATCATGAACTGCACTTTCTAATAATTTAGACAACAACAAGGACACATTGCTGTCCAGTTTTATTCTATTAGACTTTTAGAGCATACTCTGAACTGCTCTCTCTATCACCTTATACAATGGCAAAAATAGCATATTAGTTTTCAACTCTTTGATCATTACCTTGTAAACCAAAAACTTGTTACGGTATTTCCCACTTATTCTCAGGAAATATTTTAGTAGCCAATTAATTCATATATGAATATTATGTCAGATATTTTACAATATTTGGACATGCTGATATTACAAGCATGGCAGATATATGTACATCAAGCCTTGTGGCTTTGTTCTCCCTGTATTTCATTACTTTCATTGCATTCATTCTTGTACTGAATGTTTGCCACTAGTTCACATTAGCTCAAGATCTTTGGGTCAACAGTTTAGGGTTGGTCGAAAAACCATAACACATCTTCTAAAGTATTCTAATAGAATTTTGCACTGAGCCCATCCTTGCAGGTAACTTGGTGCTTATTCTTATACATGTACCTCATGTACCTCATGAAAGGGCTCCCCAACATTCATAAGAATACTTTACACCTGCAGTAGCCTCCTCGTAAGAGACTGGAGCCTGTGACCTTCAAGAATTACTTATCATATTCCCTTTTTCTTTTATGAACAGGGATTTGAATTAAATTTTTGGATTCTTGATTTGACATGACTAGAAGTTCAGGCAGGAGTCCAGTCAACAGAACAAACCTTTTCAAAGAATTATGTTGGTTGGGATTCAGGTTCTAAATTTGATGCCCCAAACACAGTTTACTGCTTTACCACCTTACAGTTACATGTATATTGGATAACTCAATCCCTTTGCTTTTCTGAATAACAAGAGTATTGAAGCTTTCATTTACATTGGAACTCATCCGTCATTGTGCCAGTGGCTTGTTATGTTTCATAAGTAGATGCATCGATGACCTGATGCATAATTTCAACAGATGCGACTGTGTGGCATTTCCAAAGGTTGTGGGATAATCTTTGCTCTCTAACATTTCATTTGATTAATACCAATTTTTTGAATGTTGAGCCATATCAATCACATCATCACCTCTATTTCATGTATGGTCTATGGATGGTGCATGTTAATTAGCATGTATATGGCCATCCTCTAGTGTTGCCTATGTCCGGCGCAGAAAAATCCCCCACTGCCGAACTGCTTCGGCTCTTAGGAGAATTCTTGTGTTGGGTGGCATCATATTTTGGCCATGGCTGGACTGTTGTCCGAGCTTTGCAATATTCCCAGAGAAAGTTGAAAGAGCAATTTGGGCTCAGGAGTTAGGGATACTTAGCTCTTTCTATCTCCCCTCAGTTCTCCTGGGTATAACTTAAATGCACTATCTGTTTACCCTTTATAGTCACCCGGCCCCATCGAGCCATGTGGCTCTCCACTGGAGCCATCTGGTTTTTCCCCTTTGGCACACTTCTTTCTGTTTTTGTTATTTTCATGCCTTCCTAACACTGTTAACATTTTTCCATACAAGACTGTTCAATCTCATGGTGTTTCGATTTGTAATTGAAAAAGAAAAAACAAGAACATATAGCACAATTATAGGTTGAAGCATTGAGAATCTGCCTCTCTAACTAGTTAGATCGGGGGGCATAGACCATTATTGGTTGAGAAGCCCCTGCATATTATTTGTGGACGGGCTTGCCCGATGATCAAATCTGGCCATGGGGGGTATGACAGCTTTTTGCATATACCAGGTCAATGTTTGCCTTGTACACTTTCTTTAATAATTGCGTAAGGTATCATAAGACTTTTTCAAAGGAAGTTGTTTCTTTTTTTGTATAACTGTTTACCTAGGTAATCATTTATCTCTCCCATTTGGAAAGACTGTTTCAAGTTGAATACAATGCTCAGATTAATTTATAGTTAGGTTTTAAGTCGAGAGTAGGCTCTCGCCTCATAAGATGGGGAGTATTTGTAGAGATTTGGCCCCATTCACATTCACATACACACCTGTTACATTCACATTCCACTAGCATTAAGTATGTTAAGTACATGACAATGCACATGGCATGCATTGTTCAGTAGAGCACTGCCAAGATTCAGTCAGTGCAACTTTTGAGCTTGGATCTACTGGATGTCTTTGAACAAACCTCTCCAAGTCTGAGCTCTGCACCCTGCACCATCGGTCTTCGGGAGATCTCCCCATCGGGCAGCTGTTTCCCTGAGGACTTCTGCGCTTGAGTAGTAACTCAAGTAAGGGTAGTTTAAGCTAAGATTAAGGTAGCATCATATTTTAGTGTACATGTAGTTTAATTAGCAATAATTCGGCCATTTTACTACAGCGCCGTAAGACAGTCATGGCGGTAGAGTAGACTCTACTCTAACTAAACTGATACAGTGTCAGTAATCTAACTTGAGTAACTTTAAATCAATGCCAATTGAAAAAACACTATGGCTGCATTACGTACGCGATGTAATCGCACTGTTTGTCACGAGTTCTCAACTTGTCACACTCAACACTTGAAGTTGAATGCTGGCTGGTGACAGCGCTGTGTATTAGTTCCACCCTATGGTTCCACCGGTGCAAGTGTTTCTAGGCGGCTGGAGTCGGCCAAAACACTCAGAGAGAAGGCCGCAGCTAAGCACAAAGTCTGAGATGGTAAACATCTATCAAAATACTACTGTTATGACATAATTTCTCTCAACTCAGTGAGTGGAAATATTTTTACTAAGGATTTTAAGTAAAATAATAATGAAAAATCCACAAATTTACCTACCAATTCGAAAAGATAGGGTCAAAATAATATGAATGATGCCAGATTGTCACGGAGCGTACCGTTTCCAATGGAGTATTTGTCATTGTTGCCAATTTGAATAGTAAGCAGATTTAAAAACTTATCATTTGTCGTTTATAATCTTAAAAATCTAAAACTGAAATGAAAATATTTTTAAAATTAGAAATGAGGTGAATTTATTGTTTAAATTCAGTTTTATACATAAAAACACCGACTTTTGATGGGTAGGTCCTTGACTTATTTGCAAGAGGGAAGTAGGATAGGGGGCCGTAGGCGTCTTTTTTTTCCCTACCGTTACTGCGTAAAATTGCAGAACTTCACTCAGGAAGCGACTAGTGCGAGAGGCTATTATCAATATAGAGAATATCATTTACGCAGTACACCCGCACTACGCATGCGCGTGGACTTCAGTTCGTCGATCGCGTCGGCTTGCAATGCATGTGATATGGGCTAGCTGCGTACACATAATGTAAGCTAGATTTGAAGAAAAATAACTATATCAAAAGTCACTCATACTTTGTGGTAGAGAATTATGAGAGGTTTATATAGTTTTGGATGGAATTGTTCATGTATTGAAGTGCAGCTGACACCGCGATAGTTGGCTGATGGACGCCCGAAGCTTCGGGCGAAAAGCAGTTATTAACCCTAATAAGTGTTCTGCGTAGCCTCTCGCACAAGTCGCTTCCTGAGTGAAGTTCTGCAATTTTACGCAGTAACGGTAGGGAAAAAAAAGACGCGGGCCGTAGTACGGTAAGCACTATATAGGTACCAATCCTGCAGACGCAAGCTGAAACCCTAACCCTAATCCTAACCATAACCCTAACCCTAACCCTAACCCTAACCCTAACCCTAATCCTAACCCTAATCCTAATCCTAATCCTAATCCTATGAATATTTAAGAATATTTATGAGCTTGCGTCTGCAGGATTGGTACCTATATAGTGCTTACCCGTAGTACGCTAGCGCTGTACGTTACCTATACGTTTAAGGCCCTAAACCCTAGCAGAAGCCTTAGAAGCAAGTTAAACCCCACGACCATGGGTGTCGATCCCGGGGGGGGGGGGGGGATATATACCCCAATATTTTGGTCAGGGGGATCGATGGCCTATACAAATACCCCCCCCCCTAAAAAAAAAAAAAAAAAAAAAAAAAAAAAACGCGAACACAAATCGACATCTATGCCCACGACAATCTATAAGTCTATTGTTTGTTTGTTTTTGTTTGCTGTTGTTTTTTAACAACACATGTAGACGTTGGTATCAATATGCATATAGCACACCACTTCATTTGATAGACAATAAAACAGCAATGTATAGATAAAATGCCTTGCTCAAGGGCATAAGTGCCGTGCCGGGGATCGAACCCCGGACCTTCGCGTCTCCAGTCAAGCGCCTTAAACCACTCGACTTTGGCACCTCTACAGTGCTCTGAAAGCGGCTAAGTTTCACCGTTTGAACCCCCTCCCCCCCCCCCCCCAAAAAAAAAAAAAAAAACTAACTAACAACCAAACAAACAAAACAAAATAAATTAAAGTCGAAAACAGTCAACTCTCTTTTTCTTCGGATCAAAAGAGTATATTCACTAATCATTTTTTTTTCTTCTTTTTCCACTTTTTTTTTTGGGGGGGGGGGGGGTGGGGGTGGGGGTTGACTGATGGATTTACCTATCGACTGATTGATTGATTGATAGACTGACTGATTCGTTGACTGATAGTTTGATCTTTTTATCTGATCATGCGTGATAATATTCTTTTTCTGTAATCCAAGTACTAACTCGGCAAGGCCGAGTTGTCCCCGAGTCCGAGTTAGCCCAACTCCCATATAATATACGAAATTATATCATTGTATATGATTTGGTAAATGATTTCAAAACAAAGTATTCAGTTTCTCACTCAAGCATATCAGTACATACACACAACAAAGGATATTTCTTTAAGTGTCGTAAAGCCAAAACAACATAAAATTTTCTAAACCTTTGCAGTTCACACCACTCTCAGCACAGAATGCCCCTCATTAACGAACTATAAATACGAGTGTATACTATTGCATTCAGAGAAAATCATCTGAGCTCTCGAAAAACTGCAATTACCCGATCCTTTGCAAACACAATATTTTTATATAGGCCTGCATATTTTGATGGGAGAAAATAGCTTTTGAAAGTGCTAGGGGACACATTAAAACGAGTAAGGATAAAGGGATGATTATAAAAATAAGGCCATAATTTCTCCTAATAAGAAGGCCAGAGAATACTTCTCTGGACCCCCCCCCCCCCCCCCCCCCTTTCCAGGCCTCCTGCCATAAAATCTTGGAACTTCCGCACCATGATTACAGAAACAGTCCAATCATTATATAGTATAACTAAGTTGTTTTTTATTTGATTATGTCACAATGTTGTTCACATAAATGATACAACTTAAAATACATAAAATATAGACACTAGGCCGAAATCGACGATTTGAATCATGAACGACAAAATACAATGGACTTAACTGAATGTCAGTCGGTCGTGAAAATATGAAAATATGAATAGCAAATGAGATTATGCCTTTTAAACCGGTTACTATAACACACAAAAGTAACTGCATAATCATGTCTGCATAGTGAGAGAAATAGAGATATAAACATAATTCTGCACAGCTAGTGCATAGCCTCTTCGTATATTAAAAAACACATACTGTAATTAAAAACTTTGCGCAATGTTACAAATGAATAGAAAAATATAACATACAAAAATTATATAGGACTATCTAGTACAGAAATATATATCAGTATATAGCTCGCAGAGTAAAAGGAAAATACAAAGAAAATACATCGTTACTTCAAGAAACAACAACTGACGCTGTTTCAGCAGTGATATAATAATAATGATAACAATAATAATAATAACAATAGGCATTTGTAAAGCACCGTCTGTCCAGAAATATTCTATTCCGAGGTGCACAAGAAAAAAAAGAAAAGATAAGAGGGTTTGGATGAGTGTCAAAGTGTCTAGTACCAGTATTGCTAAAAGAGATAAGTTTTCAGCTTGGATTTAAAGGTTTCTAAAAAAAAAAAAATATGGTTCTCAAAGCCATTGGTAAATTAATCCAAAGAGAGGATGCTGCAGCTGAGAAAGCCCTTACTCCACAGGCTACTTGCGTCTTTGGGATCTTGATGTGATCTGGTGTATAAATAAGGTCTTGCAGTTTGCTATTTACAGCCTTTCATGTATAAGGAGAAGGATTTTGAATTCGTATACCTGTATATAGAAGAAATATCATGGTCATATTTAGATGTCCATGATAAAACGCGGGCAGCCGGATTCTGCAGGGCATGTTCTGAGCATGTTGAAGATAGTCGAGAATGCGTGAAGTAATATACAGCATACTCCTACAAATTCTTTGTCTAGAAAAGAACATGCACGAGGTGTATAGAGTCGTTTCGTCTTAAATATACTTCTC
Organism: Echinometra lucunter; assembly: GCA_029962745.1. Taxonomy (NCBI): domain Eukaryota; kingdom Metazoa; phylum Echinodermata; class Echinoidea; order Camarodonta; family Echinometridae; genus Echinometra; species Echinometra lucunter. The sequence continues at coordinate 16,630,903 of CM057166.1, forward strand.
TACATTGGGGGACATCTACGACATTCCAACGCACACTTTCTTCACAGTCACCACGACGCTTACAATGACAATGACAATGACAATGACAATGACAATGACAATGAATTTTATTCTTGAACGGCCCCGCCAGGGGGCATGGAAGAATAACAAACAAGTAAGATATTTAGATAACACAGATAACAACAAATCACGTCTTCAAGTTCCAACCAATAATCCCGGCCCCCCACTCCAGGGTCAGAGGGACCGCATGCGTGTTCCAAAAATCTCCGGTAAGGGGTACTTTTCGGCCGACAAAGTCCGGCTCGAGAATAAGGGGTGTATTATTTTGACTCTTCACTCGTACATGCCAGAGATTTCTTTTAAAAGGGAGGTCTTTTTCAGCTTCGATCAAAATGATAAATTCGGTCCTCGACGTTAGGGTATGAAATTCAGATTATAATTATCAATAAATTCGTATGTTTCTACGATGGTTATTCCTCATGTTATTTCCGATCATTTGCAACGGCCAAGTCGTCTTAACCGGAGTCTTAACTTTCCTGAGATAGGGGGTTGAAATGAGAGCTCACCTGAGAGGGGATAAATTGAGCAGTGTTCCGGATTTAGGGGTTCTCCAAGGCAGGAAAAAGCCCGCGAAAATTAAAACCCACGAAAAGCCCGCAAAAGGGGGGTTTCAGACATTTTGGCTGTCCGGAGATAGGGGGTACTTGCAATAACACTGAATGGGGGAGGGGGCAATAATGCCTTAATGCATCTGCGAGCGATAAACAACATTACTGTCGAAGTGAAGCTTGTATGTTACTTTAAGCATCAATAGCGTAGTAGAGCTTTGCTTGTTCGTATTGTGAGCGTGTGTGTGTGTGGTTAGCTGAAACAAACATTATAAACAAAAATTAATTATATGAAATATACCATTAGACAAACATTGTTCTATGATATTATACTTGATTAAACGGATAAATTACTATATGAGTTATATTCTATGTTTTGGCAAAAATAACACCGAATAGTTAAGTGCTTGATATAGCGT
>CM057166.1:16634929-16650192 GCA_029962745.1 Echinometra lucunter
GTGTGTAAAGTATACAAATGAATCCAATTCTGTCTCTATGAGAATAATATGTCATTAAGGGTGGATGCTTACGTATAACGGCTTCATTCTTTCTATTGTCTAGTTTCCTGATGATATTAGCCACCTCTGGGTCTTGGTACATGTCAAATGCTAGATCATCCATTGGAGATATGTAGTCAGGTCTGCAAGTATCAAAAATGGAGTACACTTTGTTCATAACATTTCCTTACCATTTATGCTGATCATGAATCTACTTTTACAACAATAATCCATATCTCTGCATACCTTTCGTATTTGGTTTTGACACATTCAAAAATTTTAGATTGGAATCTTCTCCTTCTCACCTTAGTTGGTATATCACATTTAATTGCCTAAATGTTTATAGTTCAAATTCTACTGCTTATTACCTTCCTCTTTTTTTTTTCTAATTTGGTTTTTAATTATTAGATTTAAGGAGAAACATCCCTATACCAATATAGTATTCAATTCTGAACTATATTTTGGATGCCAATATACTCTCTCGCTGTCTTCCTGTTGAGTCCCTCCATAGTGATAATTGTTCTGATCGCCTTTCTTTGTTGTTTGCTTTATATTTTTTATTTAGTTATGATTAATTTGTTGACGTATAACTTTTCAAAATGTATCTTTAATTGTAAAAAAATACATGTATATTTTTTTTGAGTGGAAACATAAATGAAAATGACCTGAACTTGAATGGCAAGTCTTACTTGTTGATAGCACCTAAGACTACTGGATCAACCTCTCCGGTCCTTCCCAGTTCATCGTCATTGAATGAGGAGCCTGGAGGCATGTGTTGGCTGATTACGTCGTTGACTCGATTTCCTCCTTCCTTCTTGTTGTTCTCAACTATCAATTCATCACCAATGACGTTAACTGCAACCAGACCCACCTTTTGAAACATGGAGGAAAAAATTCGAAACTTAGAGAAAAGAAATCACCAACAATTTTTTGGGGGGAGTTAAGGTATTTCAGTGATTCAATTACTCAATCCGTGTATCAAACTGAATACCGGCCCTAATCTGCAAAGCCAGGACAGGACCTCTATCCGTCTTCATGAATCAAAAAACAAATAGAGCTATACAATGTACCTGGTTGTAGAGATTATACTTGTTGACATGGTTCTTGTAGACCACCAAGCGAAGGTACTTTCCCACTGCATCCACATGTACTGACTTGAGCTCCCTTGCTTTGAAACCTGTCTTGGCATTATCAGAGAGAGTGATGTACCTGTGTGATGAAAAAAAAGCAAGAGAGAAAAATATACTAATCAGTTTGTCATCATTAACATCATTAATTTATCTAGCAAATCAGTATGCAATCTAAACACAGTGAAATACACAGAAGAACAAAAAATACTATACAGACAGGTTCTGATTTTCATAAAGCTCTGTAATATAAACATGCACAGTAATTTTTATTAGGTAACCAGGTGGTGTTTCATGAAGCTTTTTGTAAATTTACGCCTGACTTTACGAACAACTTCGATATGACATGCAAAAAAGCTCAAAATTTTTCTTGACGTTTGAACAAAGTGTGGCTACATTTCCTATAATCTCAATTGAATTGTGCTAAAAATATAATTTGGCAATAAACAAGTTGGTAAATAAAAGTAATTTCAGTCTATGTCTACATATTTTACCTTTAGCTGATGCAATTTTTAATGACTGAGAATTCCATTTGACTTGCCATATTCAAGTCATTTGTTAAGTCATTGGAAACTTTACAAACAGCTTTATGAAGCATCCCTATGTATTCAAGATCAACTGTCCAAAGCTTCATAGTATACATGTATGCACACACATTATACCAAGAATCTGGGTTAAATAATAAGAAGCTGCAATACTTGTATGGAAATGCAGACATGAAAAAAATCACCCCTACTGTCTTTTTATTATGTAAAAATTCCCTAAAGATTGTTAGTCTGAAATAACTTTCATTTGAGTCTAAATCTATACATGTACTGTACATGTGTCCATGAGTATCCTCAACTTACTTCATCTTTGTGCAGAATGCAATTTTAGATTTCAACATTTCTAACAATAGAATGGCTAATACAATGATTTTACCAGCATGTATAAGTAGCTAGATGGTTTCATCAAAAGCATACATTGTACAGTCAGCACAAAATCGCCCATAAGTGTATTGTCCACATGAAAGCCCCTAACAAATATGACACATCTTAAAAACTAGATGAATCTTCGACCACGCGTGGTCGAACTTTATGCCTCCACCATTACCAGATCAGAAATAAATGGCACTTCATGTTGCTTTATTTTCATTTATACAATGTCATCTTTGACCTTGACCTTTGACCTTGTGACCCCCCAAATCTAATGAGAGTATTGCCCTTTCCATATGCATACATGAGTCAAGTTTGTTCAACCGTCAAATGGTTACTGAGTTATCACAAGAACGAACCATTTCTATGTACATAATGACCTCTATGACCTTTGACCTTTGACCTTGAGACCCTAATCAGATCATTGTCCCTTCCATATGCATACCTGTGCCACGTTTGAGGTTGATCGGTCGAATGGTTGTTGATTTATGGTGAAAACGAACCATTTCTATGTACGTAATGACCTCTATGACCTTGGACCTTTGACCTTGTGACCCCAAAATCTAATCAGATCATTGTCCCTTCCATGTGCATACATGAGCCAAGTTTGAAGCCAATCTGTCAAATGGTTCTTAAGTTATCGCGAGAACGAGCCATTTTTAAGTGTATTATTACCTCTATGACCTTGACCTTTGACCTTGAGACTCCAAAATCTAATCAGACAATTGTCCCTCCCATATGCATACCTGTGCCAAGTTTGAGGTTGATCGGTCAAATGGTTGTTGAGTTATGCTGAAAACGAACCATTTCTATGTACATAATGACCTCTAAGACCTTTGACCTTTGACCTTGTGACCCCAAAATCTAATCAGATCAATGTCCCTTCCATGTGCATACATGAGCCAAGTTTGAAGCCAATCTGTCAAATGGTTCTTAAGTTATCGCGAGAACGAGCCATTTTTATGTGTATTATTAGCTCTATGACCTTGACCTTTGACCCTGAGACTCCAAAATCTAATCAGATCACTGTCCCTCCCATATGCATACACGAGCCAAGTTTGAAGTTGATCCGTCAAACGGTTCTTAAGTTATCGCGAGAACGAAAACGGGACGGACGGACGGACGGACGGACGGACGGACGACCCGAAAACATAATGCCTCCGGCAACCACCTACGGTGGGCGGAGGCATAATTATTCTAATGAAAATCCAGTTTGTGACACTGTTGTTTTGGAATTACCGTTGCCTTCCTTCTGGATAGGTTTTGAAGAAATAATGATGCGTTTGAAACCAAATTTCTTCTCTCTTTGATTTATGAGAGAACACATTCTGCACTGTTTAAAGGCATTTCTGCACTGATGCAATGAGCTGACATTTGAACGACTCACCCTAATCTTTTGTATCTTTGTCCATTCAAACTGGTGATGTGATCAGGAGGTAAACTGCCGACGTAGAACTCAATTTTAGTAGCTATGCAAGAACGGAAATATAAAAGCACAATACATTAATTGGATTAATAGCAAAAAGGGGCATGAAGGATACATGTAGATTGCAAATTGTTTCATTTGTAGTCAGTGATGGAACAAAAGAAAGTATTATAATATACTGGTATCAGAAGAACCTAAATGAATCTCTAATAATAAAAGTAGTTTCATAAGCATTGTAATTCATGGCTTGCACTGGGATTCACACAAATAAGACCAGTAAAAAGCGATCTATGAATCCACCTCTCTGTAACGGCCACCAGTCTAGAATGATAAATCCAATTTCTCTTTTTAGAAGCATGTATGTCCTGAAGAAAGTCTTGGAGAGGTCAAATGGTCAGTGAACACTTTCCTATAGGTTTCTCCTAGCCTTTATATGGACAGGTTAAAAAAAACACAAATGTAGCTGCCAGAACCATACATGTACATGTACATCGTGTTGTGTAGGTGTGATGCAAAACAGCGAAGAATGAGGACCCCTTTAACTTGCGGGCAGAAGGGTAAATACAAAATTCAATTTTAAACTGAAGAGATCACAGTGATATAGCATAGTGCTAACCTTAACATTCAATAACAATGACTTAGAATACATACACATGCAATAGCAAAATTACCCTCTTACACGCAGTTCCAGATCTTCTATGAATGTCAACAAGTCAGTAACAAAATCTAAGCACTGATCTACTTGTACACACTCTAGATTTTATATGTGACTCCACTGGATTTTATACTGACACCCTACTTATGCCCTTGTGGGTGGCATTGCATAACGCTTCTGGATGCAACGCTCACTCTCATATAGCCCCCGATTCATACCACACTTCTAATACAGTCCCAAGTGGACCCTTTAGAAGTGTCAAGCACAATTAGGTACAATGCACAACACACTTAACTACTGCTGGTATAAGTTAACTTACGTATGAGGAACTGATGAGCTAGGAGTTGGAGCTTTCTGATACGAGTCTTGTCTGGCAACCGCAGCACAATCTCCTGAGGGTAGAGGCAGAAGCGTCCCCCGACCCAGCCCTTGACCAGCGGGTTGTGTATCTCCAGCTCCTTGCAGTTATAGCCCTCATCTGTACTACTGGCGTAGATCACGCTGAAAGGTATCTTATGGGGCATCTCACCTCCAAGCTTGGTTGACTTTTTTTATATTTCACCGACTGTTCCAAATCTATTTCAGCTTCACAGAAATCACATGATACTTTGCTTGACATAAAGGTCTTCAAATATCACATTCTCTCTGCTTATACCTCTCAGTACTGTGGCAATTTTACTGTGGGTAACCGAATATTTGTAGGGTAACGGAATGAGCGTATGAAGGCTATGTTATTCTGGCATAAGTGTCATCTGCTGTCATCTATGTCCTTTATAAAATTCCAGAGTCAGAATCCAAGAAGTTTCGGGGCAGGAAAACTAGGTGTGCAACTGCAAAGTGGAAGATAACACTGAAAGCATGAAATAGAACAATAGAAATAATAATATTACATCGCATATACATGTAATAATATTACAACGTCACATACCAGAAAATATTAAAAATATGCCTACTCTAGCATCTTTCAAACGCAATTTTAAATCGCGCCTGCTCTCAAAATCCCCAAAGAATTTAACTAGGTTATTACTTTGTTCTTATCTCAATATTGGATCATTTGTCTATTTGTTTGCATTTTTTTTGTTTTATTTTCTTTTGTTTTTGTTTAGTTTGTTTTGTTTTTGTTTTATTTTGTTTTGTTTTTGTTTGGTTTGTTTTGTTTTGTTTATTTTGTTTTGTTTGTTGTTTTTTTAACTGATGTAGCCCAATTATTTTTGGAGACTAGCCTTTGATAGGCACAAGGCCTTTGTTGTTAGTTCCTTCCCATATCCTTATGTTATCTTACATGTATACTTTCTATTTAATATTGTGATGAATTTTCCCTCCTTTGTTGTACATTCGTTTGTTGTTTTTTAATGACATGTGGGGAAAATAAAATGAATACTGAATAATAAATGTATATTGTAGGAGAGGCAGATGAATGGGAAGTTTTTGGCCACTTAAGAGAAATTTGATTCAATTCAATTCGATCAAAATAATTGCACAATCAGCATGGGTCAGAAAGTGAGCCCTCTACCTTTAGTGCTAAATGAGTTATCACATAAATCAATGACCAAGAATATACACAGTAAACCTTTAGGCCTCAAACTGGCAAAACAGGGTTGGGCGGTAAATACCGGTAGCGGTAATTACCGGTGGTAAATACCGGTAAATACCGTCCGGTAAATAAGATGGGCGTCCGGTAAATATGTAAAAAACGGGAAATATGATTTATAATTCTTTGTTTTTCAATAATTTAGTTGTTTTTAACCTCAACAAATGAAAATAGTGTTCTGAAATAATTAGAATCACAAAACTCATAGTAGAAACACACAAACAGATAAAATCCATACTGCATACATGTACATACCCAAACACACATAGGATCTAAGTCCACACGTACGTACAACACACATACACAAACTCAAATTATGTTCCTGGAAATTGAATAATCATAAACATAAACAAACATTTCTCCCGGGGTTTAACTTTTTACATGCCATTGTATCTCATTACAATATGATTTTTGTTTTTAAGTGTGAATAAAGCTCAGAATTCTACTGTATGTAAGGAGTTTTAGTGTGTACATGTATCAGTGTGTACTAGTGGTTGCTGGTTTTGAACTTTTGATATTGCTTACAGAAAAAGATCTTTTGTAGCCTAAATAATTACACAACTCACATTATGCTATTTTTAATGTTGCAATTCTTTTATAACTTTTAAAGTTTATTCCAAACAGTTTAACAAACAAAGCAAAGTTAGCAAACAAAAAAATAAAAGACATAACTTATACAAATTTACACAAAAGTGAAAAGAGGTGTCAAAAGTTGTCTCCTTTAAGAAATATAAAATGAATACAATAACAACATAATTGCCATACTTTAGCTACTGAATGTTTCATGGGAAATGTAAAATAAATAACTTGTACAGTTTGTCATATTCAGAGGTAACTTCCTGAATCACTTCCCTTCTTTGGTATTATTCTGGTTTACACCAATAATTTTTGTAATATACTTTGCTTATTAATCTTCATTAAAAAAAACCTTGAAGCTAAACCTAAAGCTCCTGTGAGAAGTGTAAAAAACTACATTTAACTTGTTTAAATTGGTATTTATCTAAAGAGGAGACATATATTAATTGATGCAAATCATACATATCAGCTGATGGAGAATTTTCAGTTAAGAAATGAGGACTTCCAGGCATCAAAGCTAGATCCCCGAAAAATGAATGATTACATCTTGGATATTTGTGACTTAATTATGCAGCCATGTCATGAATATTGATTGAAAGCATTTGTAAACAAGTGGGCTACATATGGATCTAAAAGCACATGGTTTTTGAAGCACATGGCATTTTGTTCATATGCTAATACAAGTTTATGCTCATTAATACATGTAGGTATTCATGAATATGGTAATTATCAACTGACTTAATGAAGAACATCATATCTAAATTAGATGTATATTTGAGATTAGATTAGTATTTTATTGTATTTTTTTCCAGCATTTCATAACAGACATAGATAACACCCAAACACAAACATAAACACACACAAACAAACAAACAAACACACACACACACACACTCACACAAATGGTACATACCAGAGCAACCATACTCACCACCTTTGTTTTTATGTTCAAAATTTGACAATCCCTATGGACAAGTGAGCGGAAAATTATATTTCCCGGTATTTCCCAGTGAAAAGTGGTAAATACCGGTAAAAAGCGGTAAATACCGGTAAATACCGCTTATTTCCCGGCATCCGGGAAATAAGCCCCCGAAGCGGGAAATATGCCAACCCTGTGGCAAAAGTGATGGTAAATTACAGAATGAGTTTTTTTTTAAATTAGTCTTTGTTTTTTTAAAGGGCACTGTACATACACCACACCAGACCTGCCAAGTACGACAATACATCCAGTGGTGGACTGTAAAGAAGATGTTTTTCAACATTGGCGAGTTGAAATGAATTGAATAAACCTAGGTTTATTTCATTGACATTTTGGTGAACCATGATGGTAGATTTATCCGCATGTCAACGTTACTAATGCTCATATGCATGTAGCCTAGTCTAGCTCATTACATGATGTCAGAAGCATTCGTATTCAAATGATAATGATGCCAACACTAGAAGCACGTTGTAAGGTAAGGCAAAACCCTCTTATACTCTCAAAGTTTTATTATTTTTTTTAAAATTGGAAATGTAGAATCTAAAATTTAAAATCTATCCATGTGTTACACGTCGCAATTAATGCACATGTAGGGTGCGCCACTGAATCAGCATGGCACGTTTCACTGCAATGCTGCTCTGCTCTTTGCCTGTGGCCTAGTAACGGATGTAGGTACATGTAAACTGATGATGTCAGTTGGCATCCTATTCAAATGGCAATTAATCAATTAATCGGAATCAAGGTAAGGTCTGATATCATTAAAATTTGTATATTTTGAGTTTCTTTTTTGAAAATGTTTCAATTATGCAGTTGAGTTGGGTCTATAACCCCGATAGCAAACTTGGAAGGTACATACTACATGTAGCGATAGTTTGCAGAGCCAGAGGTAACCGCGCATGATAAAGTACGAATATTTGGGTGGGGGGCATAATCGGGCTTACATAGACATTGTTCTTCACACAATAAAATGGATACCAGTTGAAGCTTGGGTAATACTGAAGAACTTCACACCCCTTCCATGTTTTCATCAAATTCAGGGTTAGGGTTAGGTAACCATTTAGCACGTTTAGGATTGGGATTCTACATAGTGGGGCACTAATGACTAATGCACTTTCGTATCCAAGCCTGATGGAATAAAGCACACAGCTGCACACACCACTGCATGCATCAGCAGCGCTTTATTCCGTCACTCCGTCATCGGACATGGATACGAAAGTGCATTATTTTAATAATAGCACCGTAAGACGGTAGACTCTAACTAAACTGATAAATTAATAACTTTAAATCAATGCGAATTGAAGAAACACTATGGCTACATTACGTACGCGATGTAATCGCACTGTTTGTAACGAGTTCTCAACTTGTCAGACTCAACACTTGAAGTTGAATGCTGGCTTGTGACAGCGCTGCGTACAGACCTAGTTAGTTCCACCGGTGCAAGTGTTTCTAGGCGGCTGGAGTCGGCCAATACACTCAGAGAGAAGGCCACAGCTAAGCACGAAGTCCGAGGTGGTAAACATCTAGTATCAAAATACTACTGTTATGATATAAATTCTCTCAACTCATTGAGTAGAAATATGTTTACAAAGGATTTCAAATAAAATAATAATGAAAAACCCACAACTTTACCTACCAATTCGAAAAGATAAGGTCAAAATAATGTGAATGACGCCAGATTGTCACGGAGCGTACCGTTTCCAATGGAGTATTTGTCATTGTTGCCAATTTGAGTAGTAAGCAGATTTAAAAACACATCATTTGTCGTTTATGATTTTAAAAATCTAAAACTGAAATGAAAATATGTGTAAAATTACAAATGAGGTGAATTCATTGTTTGAATTCAGTTTTATACATAAAAACACCGACTTTGATGGGTAGGTCCTGGACTTATTTGCAAGAGGGAAGCTAGGATGGCCTATGGGGGCGCGCCTGTAAATATTTCCCCATAGGCCACTGTGTTAAAAATGGAATGTGATAAATTCATGAAAAAAGGTGTTTATGACACCATTGAAACTTTTGTCTTTAAGAGTTCATACATTATTCTTTAATTGCTGAAAATATGAAGGGGTGTTTTCAGCACTGTTTTGCGGTAGAGGGGCTGAATCTCAGACTAACAAAAACTTGGTCAAAGCTCCAGTAGTTGTAAGGCTTTATACCACACTAATAAAGTCCCCTTAAAATCCACTTGGGACCAACTGCTGCTCTCTCACGTGACTGATCTAAACCAGTAATTATCCCTCTCTCTCAGCACATCTGAAACACAGTGTTCAACTATGTATCTCTGATTTAATATGAATATTTTTTAAACTATGTAATCTCTGAAAATAGGATCTATTTACAGGCGTGCGGCCTATATTGTAATAGTCTAGATTCTGGACTCTTTTTATGAAGTTTTTATGTTCCCCGAAACATGTAACAGCTGCTAAACTCACTGTACGCGTCAAGTCGAGTGATGGCGCGATCCCGAGAAAATTTCTCCGGGCGGACAGGTTCTCCAGAGTTCTCGGGATCGCGCCATCACTCGACTTGACGCGTACAGTGAGTTTAGCACCTGTTTCGTGGAATATAAAAACTTCATAAAAAGAGTCCAGAATCTAGACTAATATTGTCACTACAGAGAGTCCCTATACCCTACTAGTAGGCCCTAATAAACCCTAGCGCTATAGCAGAAGCCTTAGAAGCAAGTTAATAACCCCACGACCATGGGTGTCGATCCCATGGGGGGGGGGGGGGGGAGGATATATACCCCAATATTTTGGTCAGGAGGATCGATGGCCTATACAATCACCCCCCCCCCCCCAATAATTCACTGTGAATTACATGAAAAAAAATTTTCCTCGCTCGCTCACTCGAATACGTAATGTAGATATTTTATAGACCTATAGTCACCAGCGTAAATCCACTTTGAGGAGTAGGAGGGATGATCGACTTTTTTTGCCGATTTTTATTTTCTGTCGAACTCACATTTAAGTATAAACACATGCCCTCACCCACCTGCACAGACCCCCTTACACACATTTTAATTTATATCTTGGAGTGAGCGAAGCGAGTGAGCCAAAAATTACCACTTTTCTGGTTTTCAATCGCATTTTCAAATAGAAATTCTAAAATATGATGAGCAAGCGAAGCGAGCGAGCCAAAAATAACCATTTTTCTGGTTTTCAATCGCATTTTCAAATGAAACTTTGAAAATATGACGAGCGAGCCAAGCAAGCGAGCCAAAAATAACCGCTTTTCTGGTTTTCAATCGCATTTTCAAATAGAAATTCTAAAATATGATGGTTTTATACGACAGATTATAAAAAGTTATATTTACATGCCATCCCCCTCTCAAAAAAGTGGGGGCATATATACCCCCCATCCCCCCAGGATTTACGCCAATGCCTATAGTGTGTTTTGATGACAAAATAAAAGTTTATCACTAAAAGAGTGTGTCTTCCCCCTATCTCGCCTCCCTCGCTTGTAATATTTGAAATAGGGTAGTTTAGGACAGTAAACAATTGGACCAGTGAGGTGTTGAATCTTATATTGCTTAAGTGCACTTTGAGGACAAATAACATTTCTTTTTGTAGCTAGAAGAAGGAATTTTCGGCTCGCTCGCTTCGCTCGCTCGCAAAATAAAAGACGGGATGGTCCATACTCTAAGTAAAGGTTCAAGTCCCCTAAAGTTTTCATTCAAGTAATGAGGATGTACCTCTGCGATATTGTTTGAAAATAATTTTTGTGCGGTTAACTGGAGGAATGGTAGATTAGCGTTTTTAGACTAATAATGCAGGAATATGGACAGCAAAAACAGGTCCTACACCCCTCTCCCCTTCCCCCCCCCCCGCTTATTTTGTCTATCCTTCACACTTGAACCTAGCTCCACACCCTTTCCCCGCTCAGTCGCTTTGCTCCGCGGCCGAGGATATTCAGCTTCAGTCATCCCCCCCCTCCAAAAAAAAACCGCGATCACAAATCGACATGCATGCCCACGACAATCTATCAGTCTATTGTTTGTTTGTTTTTGTTTGCTGTTGTTTTTTAACAACACATGCACACGTTGGTATCAATATGCAGATAGCACACCACTTCATTTGATAGACGATAAAACAGCAATGTATAGATAAAATGCCTTGCTCAAGGGCATAAGTGCCGTGCGGGGGATCGAACCCGGACCTTCACGTCTCCAGTCAAGCGCCTTAAACCACTCGACTTCTGCACCTCTACAGTTTCACCGTTTGAACCCCCTCCCCCCCCCAAAAAAAAAACAAAAAAAAAAACTAACTAACAACCAAACAAAAACAAAAAAATAAATTACAGTCGAAAACAGTCAACTCTCTTTTTCTTCGGATCGAAAGAGTATATTGACTAATAAATCATTTTTTTTCTTCTTTTCCTTTTTTTTTGGGGGGGGGGGGTGGGGGTTGACTGATGGATTTACCTATCGACTGATTGATTGATCGATAGACTGACTGATTCGTTGACTGATAGTTGATCTTTTTATCTGATCATGCGTGATAATATTCTTTTTCTGTAATCCAAGTACTAACTCGGCCCCGTTTTTGCGGCGAGGCCGAGTTGTCCCCGAGTCCGAGTTAGCCCAACTCCAATATACCAAATTATATCATTGTATGTGATTTGGTAAATGATTTCAAAACAAAGTATTCAGTTGCTCACTCAAGCATATCAGGACGTTCACACAACAAAGGATATTTCTTAAAGTGTCATAAAGCCAAAAGAACATAAAATTTTCTGAGCCTTTGCAGTTCACACCACTCTCAGCACAGAATGCCCCTCATTATAAAGTATTGTGGAGAAAAAAAGTTTACCTTACAGAACTCAGAAAACCTTCGATAGTTAACTATACATACGAGGGTATATATTGCATTCAGAGAAGATCATCTGAGCTCTCGAAAAAAATGCAATTACCCGATCCTTTGCAAACACAATATTTTTATATAGGCCTTCATATTGTGATGGGAGAAAATAGCTTTTGAAAGTGCTAGGGGACACATTAAAACGAGTAAGGATAAAGGGATGATTATAAAAATAAGGCCATAATTTCTCCTAATGAGAAGGCCAGAGAATACATTCTCTGGACCCCCCCCCCCCCCTTTCCAGGCCTCCTGCCACAAAATCTTGGAACTTCCCCACCATGATTACTGAAACAGTCCAATCATGATATAGTATGACTAAGTTGTTTTTCATTTCATTATGCCACAATGTTGTTCACATTAATGATACAACTTAAAATACACAAAATATAGACACTCGGCCGAAATCGACGATTTGAATCATGAACGACAAATAATTGAATTTCAGTCGGTCGTGCAAGTATAGTCATGAAAATATGAATAGCAAAATCGCAACAATGAGATTATGCCCTTTAAACCGGTTACTATAACACACAAAAGTAACTGCATAATCATGTCTGCATAGTGAGAGAAACAGAGATATAAACATAATTCTGCACAGCTATAGTGCATAGCCTCTTCGTATATACAAAACACATACTGTAATTTAAAAAAATTGCGTAATGTTACAAATGAATAGAAAAATATAACATATCAAAATTATATAGGACTCTCTAGTACAGAAATATAATATAGCTCGCAGAGTAAAAGGAAAATACAAAGAAAATACATCGTTACTTCAAGAAACAACTGACGCTGTTTCAGCAGTGATATAATAATAATGATAACAATAATAATAATAATAATAATAATAATAATAATAATAATAATAATAATAATAATAATAATAGGCATTTGTAAAGCGCCGTCTGTCTAGAAATATTCTATTCCGAGGTGCACAAGAAAAAAAAAAGATAAGAAGGTTTGGAGTACCAGTATTGTTAAAAGAGATAAGTTTTCAGCTTGGAATTTAAAGGTTTCTAAAGATGGTATGATTCTCAAAGCCATTGGTAAATTAATCCAAAGAGATTATGCTGCAGCTGAGAAAGCCCTTACTCCACAGGCTACTGTCTTGCGCCTTTGGGATCTTGATGTGATGATCTAAGACTACGAGCTGGTGTATAAAAAAGGTCTTGCAGTTAGTTTGGTGCCAATCTATTTACAGCCTTCCATGTATAAGGAGAATGATTTTTAATTCTATACGCTTGCGTATACATAGGAGAAATATCATGGTCATTTAGATGTCCATGATAAAACGCGGGAAGCCGGATTTGGGCATGTTCTGAGCATGGTGTAGTTGTCGAGACTGCGTGAAGTAATAAAGCATACTCGTACAAATTCTTTGTCTAGAAAAGAACATGCACAAGGTGGGTAGAGTCATTTCGTCTTAAATAAACTTCTGTACATTGGGGGACATCTATAACATTCCAACGCACACTTTCTTGACAGTCACCACGATGCTTACAACAAATCACCACGAAGATCTCGTCTTAAAGTTCCAACCAATAATCCTGCCCCCCCCCCCCCCACTCCAGGGTCGGAGGGACCGCATGCGTGTTCCCAAAATCTCCGGTAAGGGGTACTTTTCGGCCGACAAACTTAAGTCCGGCCCGAGAATAAGGGGTGTATTTGACTCTGATCACCCGTACATGCCGGAGATTTCCTTTAAAAAAAAGGGGGGGTCTTTTTCAGCTTCGATCAAATGATAAATTCGCTCCTCGACGTTAGGGTATGAAATGCAGATTATAATTATCAATAAATTCGTATGTTTCTACGATGGTTATTCCTCATGTTATTTCCGATCATTTGCAACGGCACCAAGTCGTCTTAACCAGGGTCTAAGTGATTACACAATGGTAAGATTTTTTTGATATATGATCGAGAATAGAATTCTAAGAAGAATAACATTAAAAATTTGATGATTTTCAATCGAAATCAATGCATTTTGGCTAATTTTCTCATAAAAAGTCAAGACTTGACCAAAAAATTTGAGTATGAGGTATGACGTCAAAGTGGGTACCCGGCTTCGCGCATTGCAGTTGTGCTGCGCGCTAGACTGTACAATATCTTGCGCGCATTTTGCTAGAATTGCGCGACATGGTACCCACTTTGACGTCATTTTGACGTCAAAGTGGGTACCCAGTTGAAACTGGGTCACAGCTGAGGGGTCAAAAATATCCTGAAATCTTACCACATTTTGGGGTTTCCTTGGCAACACGACTTTTTAAAAAACTTTAGGCAGATGATTTTCTGCTAATGAAATCATGCTCTTTTAAATGAACTAACATTGTTTCAGCATTGGGTACCCCCTTTAACTTTCCTGAGATAGGGGGTTGAAATGAGAGCTCACCTGAGAGGGGATGAATTGAGCAGTGTTCCGGATTTAGGGGGTCTCCAAGGCAGGAAAAGCCCGCGAAAAAGCCCACGAAAAGCCCGCGAAAGGGTTTTTTTTTAGACATTTTGGCTGTCCGGAGACAGGGGGGGGGGGGGTACTTGCAAGTGGGAACAAGCATATGCGTACCCTAAATAACACTGAGTGGGGGGGGGGCAATAATGCCTTAATGCATCCGGGAGCGATAAACAACATTACTGTCGAAGTGAAACTTGAGTGTTATTTTAAGCATCAATAACGTAGTAGAGCTTTACTTTTCGTATATGTGCGTACATGCGTATCGTGAGTGTGTGTTTTGTGTGGTTAGCTGAAACAAATAAACATATAAACAGAAATTAATTAATACATTAATTCATATGAAATATACCATGAGACAAACATTGTTCTATGATATTATACTTGATTAAACGGATAAATTACTATATGAGATATATTCTATGTTTTGGCAAAAATAACACCGAAGAGTTATTTATACCTCGTTAAAGTGCTTGATAGCATTATTATTATAGTTTAATCTATTTACTCCTGATTTGATATGAAAGGGGAAGAAATATTCTTAATATACTTTCTTATTGAAACGTAACTTGAACTTGAAATCATAATTAAATGAGTAAATAATTCATGAAGTATAAATTGTTGTTCATGATCAGTTTCTTTGCTTAAATGATA
>CM057166.1:16650692-16674375 GCA_029962745.1 Echinometra lucunter
GAAATATCTGGGGTTTGCAATATTTTCCTTTCCTTTCCTTCACTGTCAGTGACAGTACCGGTAAAACCAGTAACACGTCGAGTTACCTGTAACCATTAAGTTCAAAAGAAAGAAATAAACAGACAAGTTTAATCAGGATTTCCGTATAAGAAGTCCAATGCTATCAGTCGCTTGGCTGTCAACAATTTAAGGTAAGATCTGTCCCTTTTGACCAAATAACATACACTTTCACGTATAGTTTTCATTCATTATAGCTGGTATTCATTAAAAAAAAGCCATGATAAGAACTGAAACCCCGTAATCCAGGTTTAAATTTTGAACTGCTGAGTTAAGCCCACCGCACTATACGATCCGATTTTGGAAAGATTGTTATAGCACATCATTAATTTGAACAGTGAAACATAAAAAATCTTAATGATCAAAGTTTAAAATAGTCATATGAATACTAAAATCGAAATTCCGAGCCTCCCTGTAGGAATAAAAGCAAACTCAATTCCGAATCGTAGTGACGTCATAGCAATCTTGCGATCGGCTACGATTTGAAGCCGATTTGGCCTTTACTCCGACTAAAATGCTAGCCAAAATTTAGATTTTAGTATTCCTATCACTATTCCGAACTTCAAATAAGATAATTTTCTTGTTTAAAGTTTCATATTTTAATGCAAAATGCTATTTGTGCGATAATCGGGTCGCAGTCGGATCGTACAGTGTGCGATGGGCTTTTAGTTGATATGTGAAGCATCATGTCAGCCTCTTTATCCTGTAAAAGTACTACATGTTTCATTCGGTGACTGAATGCCTCTTTCGCCTTTATAAATATGAACATTTTGATTTTTAGAAAACTTTGAAACAGGAACATTTTATACGTTTAGTATAAAATAGCCTATATCATATAGGCTATACATAAAATAGCCTATATATATATCATATTCAGGCCATATTCACTAATAGCTATATAGGCTATATAAAATAGCCTATATCATATTCACTAATACTGCAGGCTCTTCCAGAGTTAGATGTTGGTCAAATCGGATAGAATGCGCGGTATGCTATTACTTGATGCTCAGCTTTCATCACTCCGAAACCATTTTTTCACTAGATAAATCTTATAGGTACTGTTTTTGTTTTCGTTTTTTTTTTTGTTTAATTCATGGTCACCGCCAAAACGAATAACGATATTCCTCTGTCATAAATGCTTGTAAGGATTACAAAAAAAAAATAAAGAAAAAGAAATAATCCACAGACAGACAGGAACGGATGTGCCCGGAAGGACCCTGGAAATGTCGTGAATTCCCTATCGGTACATACGTGCACTGATCCGGGGATGTGTTCCTTTGGCTTTAACCCATTCGTGACAGGAATTATTTAAAGCCTAATTTGATCAGTTTTTATTCTTCAAATCAGCAACACCAACATTTTTATTTTATTGCTACATTTTTCTTATAAAACGTTATGTATCTGAAATGAGTATAAATTGACAGAAATTATGATGAGAAGTCAAAAAGTTGCCAATTTGCAGGGGAAAACCGTGATTTTAAACTTTCTATCACATTGCCAATTTAAGGATTCTAATGCTTACTTTGCTTTAAAAAAATTTCAGCATCAAATAACGAATATTGACGCAACCAAAATGGGGACAGTTTGTGTAGAATTTTTTGCTCTTTCTGCTCATGTATTTGGTATGATTTTTAGGGCTTTGCATCAAAAGATATTAGGCCAAACCACAAAATGTGGACCTCTGTCACGAATGGGTTAATCTTGATCCTATAATTAACGGATCGAACCAACAGTTAACTCGCAAAGTCAGATCTAATCAGTGGCCTGACGATCGTTCTACCGGCGAGTCACAAAACTGCTGCTGGCTCGTATTAAAGGAGCATGAAACCCAGGGGGAAAATCAGTTTTAATGAATAGAGAGAATAGCGAGAAGCAAATTAAGAAAGTTTCATTAAAAACAGTTTCTTAATGAGAAAGTTATGATAGTTTGAAAAAGTCTCAGTTTAGCGATCCTCAAACTGGCAGTCGTTGCTTCAAAATAGCAGGTTTTACGAGGACAACTCTCCGTATGTTTTGTACACAAATTTTTTCTCCATTATTTCTAAAGATGCTGCTCTTATCTTTGTCACATTAACCCCATGACTACTAAGTTCTTTTATTCTACTAGACTTTGTAAAGGGGCCTGCCGGTTCCAGTAGCCATTGGATTAACATACATTTATGATGTGTCAAATACATTTCCCAAGATCTTGAGCTAAGAAGGAGACAATCTGCACCTTCGGAAATAATGGAGAAAAAAAATATTGAGAGTTAACCTTCGATCTTAACCTGCCATTTTGAAGCAACATTGCCATTTTTAAAGATTACCATAAGAAGCAAATTGAGACTCTCCAAACTGTCACATATTTCTCACTTCGAACCCGTTTTTGATGGAACTTTTTTAAAATTTGCTCCTCTCTAACCTCTATTTTCATTAAAATTGATTTTCCCGCTGTTATGTCTTCACATACTGAAGTATTGTTCAGTCATTAAAATGATGACAATTAACAGACGTAAACTACGCTGTGGCGTGCGTGTCTTTATTCAATTAGCCTTTTGACGAGGCCTCGCGACTCAGGTTATTTTCAGTGGCTGAGACGAGAATAGCCAGCGACGAAGCGAGCTTTCGCGAT
This sequence comes from Echinometra lucunter, assembly GCA_029962745.1. Taxonomy (NCBI): domain Eukaryota; kingdom Metazoa; phylum Echinodermata; class Echinoidea; order Camarodonta; family Echinometridae; genus Echinometra; species Echinometra lucunter. The sequence goes on from CM057166.1 coordinate 16,653,361, forward strand.
TAGTCTCATTCTAGTCGCTCGCCGTCTGATATATAAATCACATCAGAGTCTACACGTGACACGGAGCCTTGGCTAAAGGCTATTATTCAGTCGACATCTTGGCTCTCTTTGCTGCGCATTATACAATATCCATAATACATAAATGGTCATCATGATACGTCTGTATATAACACCCGCCGGTTTCATTCTCCTTTAAAGGCACAAAATGTTCGCTCTTGACCAACAATTTGATAAGGATCTATTGTGATTGGTGATTACCCTATTCATGATGGTGTCAAGGTCGTCAACGTGAACATGAGCAATCAACTCCTCACATAAAGCCTGGATAAACCAAGAACCTTTCACTCGATCGCGGAGTGAAAAATATCCTGTCAGAATGAAAACAAAAAAGGGGGTTTGATTCTAACTCAGGCAAAATATATCATTTAAAAATTACCTTAACAGGTAGTTTGAGCAGAAAAACGGTTCATTCTGTCGCGAACTGAAACGTATCTTTGCCGAAATGAGTGACGGGAAATATGTTTTTTTTTATAAATGCTTAATGTAACTGAGGCAAAAGATATTATTGAAAATAATGTCAGGTATTTTACAAGCCACATTATGGACAATGAAATCACATTGTTGATGGAATGATAGATCAGCCTAGAAGAAGCCCAGAACAAAGTAAAGCATCCAGTACAGGCCCCATTCATAATTAAATTTGCTATCAATAACAAGTTGCAATAACTGTTATAAGCTATTGAAATCCTTGCGTCTGACTGGCTGAGAGCAAATTCGACGGAGAAATGTGGCAGTTGCTATTGATAAAAAGTTTTATGAAACGGGGCCCAGGCATGAGTCGACGTGTATAATTATATGCCAGCTAATTTTATCTATTTTTATATTTTTTAGTTTTAAGGCTTTCATGCACACACACATAAACAAAAAGCTAGCTAGCTGGGCTGTCCAAATCATACCCCCCCCCCCACCTTCTGTCCAGCGTTACCCCCCCCCCCCCCCCCCCGCTTTTCATCAATATTTCTAAAATACCTTCTGCGCGTTATTTCATAGGTGAGGCTATTATTCATTCAGTATATATAATATGCATGTAGTGAAAGAAATCAAAATGGGAGAATAATAATTGCGTAGCTCTCTCAATGTTCCCCAGAGCTGTCATCCATTTTGAATCTAGGGTTGAAAAAATGCTTCCGCCGGGAATCGAACCCGGGTCACTGGCTTAGAACGCCAATGCCTTAACCACTAGACCACAGAGGCGGGCCAGCAGTTAGGCGTGACCGAATCCAATTGACCGACAGACATATTTCCAACCCTTTTGATCCTTTGTTTCGGTGCAGATGAGTTAATGAACAATGTTTATTACTTACACGGGAGTTGCCAAAGTTGTTTGCATTTGTCAAATAAATCTTATTGATAACATATTTAGCATGTCTACATCACCGGTGTATATGTATCAGTCATATCATGGCATTTAAATGAAAGTTCACGCTTCATTGAGCACGTGGGAAGGAAAAGCTCTTGTTTCACCTATCGACCAAAATCCAATTGCTTTATGTGTTTAATCATCATAAGTCTTCTTGGGGAGTTCCTCTGATTTGATTTTCATCGAAATCCCGATCTCTTACGCTTCAGTCAGCAAAAGAGGTAAGAAAATTATGCAAATGAGCAAAAAGTTTAGGGCGTTGTCCCTGCTCCTTGCCGCATCGGATACCACCTAATTTGGTACAAGATCCTGTTAGTTAATGATCTCCTGAAGATATGTGCTAATTTTCATGAAATAACTCCCAGTAGAATGAACAATAATCATCGATGAAAGTAAGCCAACTTTCACTTTTTTAAAAATTCTGCTCCTTAACTCTCATAGTGTCAATGGGAGGGAAAATAAACAAAATGAAATATGGCCTGTTTTCATAGATAATTATTGTTCAATCTACTGCGAGTTTTTTTTTCATGAAATTTGGCACATAATATATGTCCCTGAGGTCATTAACTAAAAGGATCTTACGCCAAATCAACGCCCTAAACTTTCAAATAAAATGCCATGAGATCATTGATACATGTACACCGGTCATGTAGACATGCTAAAAATGTTATCAATAAGATTTTTAGTGCACAAAAATAAGGCAATAATTACTGGATAATTTCAGCATGGTGATATTTTGTGTTTATTATGTGTCAATTCAACCGTGAATTGATAGGTATCAATTGCAAAAGTTGCAAACACCCTTCCAAAACATGAATTCCTCCACATTTGATCAAATTCACCGCGCAAAAGAAGTCAAAACTGCAGTTTTTGCCATTTTCACCTCTTGCTCACTCAAGCATGAAATTTGGTGCACAGCTCATTTGGCATGTTTGGTAACGAATAAAATTTATGTTGCATGCCTTTAAACCCGAAAACTCAAAGTATGTCCCGATATCACTACATCAAGGTCATGGCACAAGGCTTGTGAACTTCAAAAAAATGACAATTTTGCATATTTGTCGTGTTCACTGAAGCGTGACTGAAGGGTTCGCCCTGAATTTTCCAGGAAATGTAGCTGAGAAGTGGAGCTACATGATTCTGTATTCAGATTTCATCAAAGGTTCCTGATCGAAAAAATAAAGAGATATGTTTTAGGGTGAACTTATTTTTTTGTTTTGTGTTCATATGTAAATTTATTTAGTTATTCATTCATCTATTTAATCTGTTCAATAACTTATTTATTCACTTAATCTATTCAATTATTTGTTTTTTCATTCATTCATTCATTTATTTATTTATTCAAAAACATGGTTGTCTTTTCAGAGCCTAAAGGCCTGCTTTTAAGAAAAGCCCTGTGTACATACATAATAAAGAAATTAAAACACAAGGATACACAACAATAAAAAAAAAACAATAATAAGCACGGGTACTAAATACGAAATGAGTAAGAGTAAGACAAAATGATTAGATGAGACTGAGTATAAACAGAAATAGGTACAACAAGATAACGAACACCCCCCCCCAAAAAAAAAACAAACAAACAAACAAAAAACAAAAAAACAAAAAACAAAAAACAAAAACAAAAACAAAAACAAAAAAACAAAAAAAAAATAAAAAAAAAACCTTAAAAAAAAACATAAACACTCATCTGCTCATAAACAGTTCGCTATGCGTCTATTCACCTTCGGAAGTGGCGTGGGCGACGTATATGTCTGCGTTATCAGGTACATCACCATCTGTTTCAACTGCATCGCCAAGCGGTCTCCACGATGAACATGATGGATAGGAGTCGATGTCGGAATCATCTTCCATCTCGTTTCGTTGCGGTCTTCCGAGATTATCGGTGTCAAGAGCACTCTTCGTGCGCTCTCCTATAGAATGGGGTTTGAAAACAAAGATTGTATACTGAGTTACGAATGTATATAGTGTAATGTAACTAAAATGTGAAAATACCCCGCCAGAACCGGGTCTCTTCCCCCCCCCCCCCCCCCCCCCCCGATCCCCATGTAGTGAGAATGCAAAAATCCCAAGCATTTGACACCATTTTTTCAAAGCAAATTTTGATAAAACTGTTAAGTATTTTACTGCATTTTAACCTTACTGGTATCATTCTTGAACAGATGAATCATGAACATCTCAAATACAAAGTTCAAAATTCATCATTCAATTTCTTGTACCTGACAAAATCATGCAAGGGAATCACTATTGATATATAAAATTTGGAATTTGTTTTAAAACAGGGGCGGCGCTACAGGGGGGGCAGGGGGCGAATGCCCCCCCTATGCTTTTTCAAGTGATGAAAAAAAGAAAAAAGGGGAGAAAAAAGAAGAACAAGAAGAAAAAAGAGGAGGAAAAGGAAAGAAGAGGGTGGGAAAAGAGAGGCCTCTGGCTTGCAACTATATAATACCCCTATTTCTTCATCTAAAAGTCAATAAATTGACCTATGGGTTATCTTGCCCCCTCCCCCATCAAAATACCCTGGCGCCGCCCCTGTTTTTAAACAAAATCCATTCTCACTGCTGGAAGAAGAGAAGTATCCATCGGACGGTCAAAGCGAAAACTTGGCTCTCTTTAGCTGTCAGTCTTGTCGGCCATTGATTACGTGGAACCTCGAATTGTATGCTTCAGTGTCAAGAAATTATTAAAGTTTCACATGTTAAAGGAACCAATCTCGAGTGGCATTGGCTATTTTGTTCCCTTTACCGTAAAAATGTCGACTCGCCTGCTTATATTAGAAATATGCTAGTATACAAATATACTTTGCCTTGAGAATTTTTAGTTAAAACTATGGGCAAGAGGTGACTCCGAAATAGTACTATTCACTGAGGGGCGCAAACTCGAAATTATGGCAGAGTATATTTGTTTTATATTTTGGATCAAGATTGCATTTGTACATGAATTTTGCTTTCTTTTTAAAAATATTTTTCTTGATTGATACACGGCCCCGTTGTAAATCAGCCAAGTAGGTGAAGTGGGTTTTTACCTTGTTTATTAAAATAAATCAGTCAAATGACACCAAATCAATATTCTTTATTTCATGTTTATGTCTTATTGAATGCTTTATGCACTAAACGTTGTACGGATAAACTGCAAAGTGATCGGAAATTGAGAAACGCAGTAGTCGTGACACCGCGAGAGTTCCCTATGGTGCGCACTCAAGCTCTCGTATGCCCCACTGAATTTTCATTTTGCGCATAGATTTTGCGTACTGTGACGTCATTTCACAAATAGTATAATGGAAAATGTCGTCATAAGAGTGACGTCATTTCCCAAATAGTAAACCTTCATGCCAACATTCTGAAATAGCTGAAAATACCAATGATCACGTGAAGGTCTTTAAGCCAATCATGAAAGGATAAATTTCTGATCCAAAATATAATAAGAACTATGTGACATAAATTTTTCTATTGATATGTTGATATTGATATGTTATTCATATGATCATACCAACTCAAACCAACAGTGTAGAAAGCATTCCAGACATGCCAGAGGGACATTGTAGTTCTCATGGAAAATAGCCCCCCCCCCCTTTCACTTCGTGGCAAAATAAAGTTGTCATTTAACATCAAGCCGAAAACCAATCCAATGTGACTGCCTTTGCTACTGCTCTGAAAACAAGCAAAGCAAAATGCACACTAATTGCGCGCAGGCTAGAAATCTACTCATCAGGCATATCAGGGGAGAACATTATAGTGGAAAGTGCATGTGCAAAAAAGTGTAAAATATTTTTGTTGCTGTTGCTCTGTTGTGACTGATAATAATATCAATTATCATTATTACTATTTTTACTACTACTAGGCTGCTACCACCACCACCACCACCACCACCACTACTACTACTACTACTACTACTACTAGTACTACTACTACTACTACTACTACTACTACTATAATACTACTCCTACTACTACTACTACTACTATACTACTATTACTACTCCTCTTAGTAATAAGCACCTTTTTCACCGTCATATTCTAAGCGTTTGAGGCTGGGCTTTAAAAATTACCTAAGGTAGCCCCATCATACTGCTCTTTCGGTGGGCCCTACAATTATTATTACCCCAGCCCTAGCACCTCGACATAAATATGCTGTTCCCCTTTTCCCATTGCAACTATAGACTGCTTCAAGTTCTCATTCTATCCAAGAACTATAAGGATCTGGAACCATCTCCCAGGCTTGGCAGTAGAGGCAAAGGAAACATCCTACTTCAAGGAGGCTGCTTTACCCTGTATCAGAATGATGCAGCCTCCTGTCAGCTCACTCATGATTCAAGTTAACTGGCTTTTACTTGCACTGGACAAAGTATATTTTTTCTGTAAACTGATACATGCTTCGTCTATAGTATACACCAATTATAAACCACATGGCACTCCTTGCATTTGCAACTACTCGCCTCACATTTTCTATTTTCTCAGTTTGAAAATTGGGATGAAAAATTAACGAAGATCCTTAAGAAATAGTCGAGGCCTGATTTTAAGAGGCGACAATAAGTTTAGAATTCTTTCAAATGTTGAACCTTTGCAAATGCTGTATTAGGCCAAACTGGGGGAGCAGTGGGCCTATTTAGCAAGAATCAGATGAAACTTACCATGCTTACATGACAGCAATTAAAAAAAAAAAAGAAGACTTATTTCTAAAATTCTGAACCCCTTTTAAATTTAAGTACTATTATAGGGGCGCAAAATTATTAGATTCTGAGAGGAAATGATCATACGAGGGAGCAAAGCTACCGAGCTTTAGAAAACTTTTGCACTTTAACTTTAAGGACGTTCCACAGTTATGTTTCTGCGCATCCCCACCGCGCAAGTTAAAACGTCACGCGCACAGCTGATTGATCAGCTGTGCGCGTCAGCTGATCATTGCTCGCAGTTCATCACAGCGCAGATGCAAAACCGAGCCTGCTGAGCTGGCCGGCGCTCGGCCTGGAGCGCAGCAGCTAGCTCTCGCTGGTATTGGTTTACAAAATTGACTAGATTTACATTCGTCATGATATATGGTAACAATTACCATTGATCGTAAAGCCTGTAAAGATTCACAGGGCTCTCACTTCACTTTTTTTCCTTGGTTGCCAGCCAGGCAACCAAATACAATTTGTTAGGTTGCCTAATGGCAAATTAGGTGGTCACAGTGATTATGTGCAAATAACAATATCATTGTGTAATGAAATGCAATGTGAATCGGCGAATATTGCTCGCGATTTGCAATTCGTGTGCTTTCTTTAGTGGGAACCCCCCCCCCCCCCCCTTTTGGAGGCCCTACTCTCAGAAAACTAAAAACTGCATACTATTTCTGCAGGCATTATTCCTGTGTTTAATTGGGAAGTCCGATGAAAAGTGTTTATATAATCTCAGGAAAGCCTGGACCGGACGTCTGCACTATAGACTAATTAATAAGGAGATATTCCTTAAACCTGTTAGTAATGAACAAACACTAGTACTTGCCTACTTGGGTAACATTACTAATCTTGTTGCTCTGTCTTGAAAGCCTATGGCAAGCTTTCCGGTTGTCAACAACAACCAATGATTGAAAGGTATGCATAAAATTTGAATATGTTAGTACACAGATCTATTAACTACAAAAATAACGTGGAATCAAGTCTGCGTACACTACTTGTTGCTATGTCAGTCAAGCCTATGACAAGCATTCAAGGTTTCAAGTATAGCCATTGTTTTAAAAAGTATATATAAAATTTGAATATGCATGTGTGAAATTAGTTCCCAGCTTACCTCAGCACCACGTCATGTCATCATTGACTAGCAAATGATTAGTAAAAAGACTAATGAAAGACTAAATAGTGTAAGACTAACTGATTTCAGTGTAGGACTATTTACGGGCCAATTCTTTCTCATGCAATACTAATTATTTCCAGGATTACTCAAATAAGACATAATTAATATTAGTCAGTTTAAGAACAAATGACTAATTATTTCTTAGTCAAATAAGACATAGTGAATGACTAATCTTTTTAGTCATTTGACCAACTTTCGTTTTGAGTGTAGATTCTCAGCCTTTTGCATGTTTTGGCGCGTTTTGTGGTTTTCAAGCCGATTTGCAACTATAAGGGCGACGATAGTTAAAAAACAAGCACATGGACCCGACTTTTTTAATGTTTTAATCTCTTCAATATACTTGCTTCTACAATTCTAGAGAGAAAGACGAATATGACATGGGTTTTGAATGTTTGGGACCATAAATTTCAATCGGTCGTATTTTGGATTAGATTCTCAGGCTCTTGCATGTTTTTGGCGCGTTTTTGTGGTTTTCAAGCCAATTCGCAAATATTAGGGCGACGATAGTTAAAAAACAAAGACATGGAACCCACTTTTTTAATGTTTCAATCTCTTCTGTATACTTTTCTGTACAATTCTAGAGAGACAGACGAATATGACATGGGTTTTGAATGTTTGGGGCCATAAAATTGAATCGGCCGTATTTTGGATTAGATTCTCAGCCTTTTGCATGTTTTTGGCGCGTTTTTGTGGTTTCCAAGCCGATTCGCAACCCTCAGGGCGCCGACAGCTTGAAAATGAGCACATGAACCACCCTTTTTTAATGTGTCTACCCCTTTAGTAGGCATCCCTCTACAACTCTGCAAATTTTCATGAAAATGACATGGATTTTGAATTAAGTGCAGCTTAAACTATCCTTTTTAATTTTCCTGTAGATTCCCAGCCTCTAAGATTATGTTTTTTGTCCTTTTTGGCACCATTTTCGCCACATGAGGGCTCTGCTAGTTTAAAAAGAAGTACAGATGGACCAGTTTAAACAGTCTTTCCACCTTTGTCATACATTTCGCTACAAATCTGGAAGGTTTGATGAAGTTTAATAGGGTTTTGACAGAGTAAAAGTGATTTATACTCGTTTGTCGAAATCGTGAGGTCTAATATGAGGCCTAAATCTCTTGATTGCGTCTTTATTATCTGCCATCCAATTATAGCAACTTCAAAGTCCCGTAGAAAAAAAATAAGCACATGAACCTATATTATTTTTTGCATTTTTGGCCTACATAGATACCAAAGTAACTCTATGCAAAATTTGGAGAAAATGACATGGATTTCATTTTAACTGTGGAACGTCCTTAAACCCTCAGAAACTCTATTTCTGATGCATTTCCCCTGAGCATGGGGGAGGGGGCGCAAAATCCTTGAAAATTAAGATTTTTCTTCATTTTCCTTTTTTCCCCCTTTCCTTTTTTTGCATTTTTGCGTCCCTCTAAGTGCCCGCCCAGGGCACTTTCCCCCCGCCCCTTATAGATACGCCACTGGTTAAGAGGGACATGTGCGCAAAACACCTTGTCCAACACGGGGCCAAGATCGTACCCAGGACCATCTTTTATAACAGTCAACAGTCTTCACCTCTATATGCCACAAGAGAACTCCCTTTGACCAACCGAGAGAAAAAATACAGGATACTGCCATAATCAAATTGTGCATGTTATATCCCAAACAATTTGGCAGTCCGGGGATAAGATATCAGAACTATGACGAATGAAGAGTTTGATAGGTCAAAACCAGACCTATGACTTACGTCCTCGGCAGGCTTGGATAAAGAAGATCTTTGGTTTGCCCAAGAGAACTGGGCATCGTCTTCCAGAAAACTTGGACTTGATTTCCTGAATGGTGACTACACCCAGGTCCGTACCAAGGATTCCTCGTTTCTCACCATGGCTCATAAGAACGAGAACCACGGAGGAGTGATAGAATGATCCTTCCAAACTTATTCTCTTCACAGACGAGTCCAGAAAGCTACGAATTTCCTGCATGGGCATTGGCAAAGTCATTATTTTTCTGTTATTACCTTTATCATCCAATTATATCATAAACTAACAATAATATAGGTTTTCCCGTTTATTTTCATTTTGTTTTCATTCAGTTTAATACATTTGTAGCTCAATTTCTTCCCGAGAAATCTGGAATATGCCAATCCTGCTTTCAAATTCTTCTTTTGTCGATCATTTTCGAACAAAGTCTATTCAATTTAGTCATCTGGCACACATTCTCGTCATTAGGTGGTCTGTCATCTTTGACAGATCACCTCTTAATTTCGTCAGAATTTTCTTTCTTTATTTTTCTTTATTCTAAGCACTTTTTTGTGCACTCGAAATCGGAGAATCGGCTGGTTCAAATTGCATGAAATTTTGGTCACTTATCAATCGTCATAAGATCTTGCCGTTCCAATTATTTTCATGTTCATCGGGTCATCGTGACGTCATCCAGGCGCCATTTTGTGAAAATCACCTTAGGGTCATATCTTCATAACGGATGGTCATTTCTCATTCATGTTTGGCACGATAAAAGTTAATTTTAATTCAATAAATTTCAGATAGTCAGACGCGCGCGTACGCGTACATCCGTGCGTCAGCGCGCGCGCAAAAATTAAAAATGCTCAGAATCGCTTCAAATTCATTTTGCACACGTTTCAGGCCATTTTAAGCAGTTCAAAAATTTGCGCGCGTCCGCGTCGGGATGCGCGTCATATGCGCGCGCACATCCCAAATAACGCTAAAACGCCGTTTTTTCACTTGATTTGCATTCCTGATACTTTTCTTAACAATTTCCATCAATTTAGAACTGATTTTGACTAACCATAAGGTCGCACGCGCGCGTCAAAGTTCAAAATTCGTGCGGGCGTCTATTGGGCAAATAATGTAAAAACACGCAAAAACATGCCCCTTTAAAATCAGTCATAGCTCCTTAGAATGCGTGGAGACCCCCAATTTTTTTTTTACATATTCTGAAAGCTTTGAGTTGTAGATGTGAATCCATGACAAATTTTTACTCTGTCGATGCTATGACGTCATCCTATTCTTATGTGAACTCAAAATTTTGATTTTTAATTTTTGACGTTATATTTTTTGCCTTTAACAGAGACTATCTCGCTTATTATTCATCATTTTTCTCCGAGATTTCGATATGTTGTAGCTGATACAATTTTCTATAAATGTATTATTCATTGTTACTTTTGATGACGTTATCATGGTCTAAATTCGCGATTAAAGGTACAATGTCAATTTTTCTCATTTTACGTGTATTCTCTATGGGACATGACCTTTACGTAATTCTTGATTCTACATTCTCGTCTTCTTTGATCAACATCTCCCTTATTTCTGCTTGATTTTCGCCCATCTTTAAGTATGTTGCAGCTGAGAAAATTACCTATCTTATGCGTTCATATCTTTTTTAAGCAAGTGTCGAAAACTGTCGAAATTTTGACTGGAAAACCTGATATTAGAATTCCGTTTTGAATCTACGTGTAATCTCTATGAGCTGTTTTCAGGTATACCTTCAAAGCACTTGCCTCACATGCTCAAGGTCCTTGGTTCGAGTCTCGGAGGGAAGGGGGCATTTTTTTTCCTTTTGCTTTCTTTTTACATGTTATATTATTATCCTCTTTAACTATATAATTACAAATACAGTCACAGTCAATGAAATAAACTGCTGATTTTGGCCCGTTATGACAATTGCAATGCAGGGCACAGTAGTTTATGTACAACCGTATAGAAAATCTGATTACTTCAGGTGAATTCAAGCTTTGGATCATCTTTTCAGTATGCTACAATATCAAATCATCCAATTTCTATGACGTTAGTCTCCTATCAAGACGTTAAAATTTAATCAAAAGTCTTACCAACGAATTTATCATGATCCATGTCGAAACCTCAAAGATGCCGACAGACCACCTAATTCGTCATGTGACGAATTCAAATGTCTCGTTTACAATTCAAATTCGTCGGTCACACTCGCTGCACACATAACAGCAAAAGCAATTTCGTCTTTTAGAGATCATTTCCGTCAAATTTTCCTTCAATTCGTCTCGTATGTCTTCTGTTGTGATTTTTTCGGTTATTTCTTTACTGCCACCGTTTACTTTGTCCACATGTAGGAGTAACACATACGTGCGCCCACGCACACGCACATGCACACATACAAAAACACCCCAAATCAGAGTACATACGAATACAAACATAATCATGTACTGTCACACAAACGTAAACAGGGATCCACGATTTAGAGCTTAAGTCTGTTTTAATGTCAAAATAAAAAAAAAATTAGAGACATTATAAATGTTTTTTGCCGTTTTCCAGGTTGAAAAAAGTTCGTTTCATACATAACGATGCGATAAGATAAAATCAGACTTGAGATTGTGAGGTGTGTTTGTGTGCGGGGAGAGGTGGGGCACGTGTGTGTGTGTATGTTACTATAAATGTGGACAAAGTAAACGGTTGCAGGAAAAAATAAGTGAAAAATCACAACAGAAGACATACGAGACGAATTTGAAGGAAAATTTGACGGAAATGATCGCTAAAAAACGAAATTGCTTTTGCTGTTATGTGTGCAGCAACTGTGATCGACGAATTTGAATCGTAAATGACGAGAATGTGTGCCAAATGAATAAATTGAATAGACGTTGTTCAAAAATGATCGACAAAAGACGAATTTGAAACTAGGATTGGCATATTCTAGACTTCTCGGGACGAAATTGAGCTACAAATCTATTAATTGAATGAAAAAAGTTCGAAAATGAACGGGAAAACCTATATAATCATTATTGTTGTTGTTGTTGTTATTATGAGCATTATCATTATTATGAATTTAAATTTGAATTTGAGTTTATTCTCATATCTCACATAACATAAAATATAACAAAATAATGTTTAACTATAACACAATATATAAAATAAAACAATGGCATGAACATTCGTATGAAATAATCAATCATAATGGAGTGAGTCAAAAGTAATTACAGAAGACGTTTGAATTGAGTGAAATATGAAATATTATTCATCATAAAACGGGTTCAAGGATGTAGCCAATAGCGAGTGCGTATGCGTGTCACATGTTCATGCTTTAATTCTACGCAACCTTCCAGCCGTGCATTTTTCGTGCAGCACTGCATTTTTTTTTTCTCAGCACTGTTTTTACTTAGTAATATTTGACAGTTATGACTTTAACACTCAGTACTGTTATGTAACATTTGAATAATTTGAATACTTAAGTGAATTTTTTAATATTATGTAATATTTTCTATATTTTTAATATCTTTCCTCATATTTTGTACTTGATACCTTGATAAAATGAAATCTTAGTTGTTGTTTTTATATAATATTGAAAATATATCATGTTTTAAAGTAATACGGCATAGCCCTCAAGTCTGTCACACCTGATAGTCCTGACGCTCCTTTGTTATAAAGCCAATTAGAGCAATTAACTTACATCGGCAGTCAAGTTCTTCATGATGACAGGTTTATAGCCGATTTGCTTGAAGACGTGTTCGATATTAAATAAGTCGATTTCTGATCCGAAACGAGGTTTTCCGTCATGAAAACGATCGTTGTTTATGATTAGAACAAGCCCCTTGAAGACGGATGTATGAAGCACGTAATTCTGTTAAGATAAAGGACATTGCATGATCAAAATTACAAAGAATACTAAAAGAAAAGAAAAAAGGGAGGAAGAGACGGAGAAGACAAAGAAGGAGAAGGAGGAGGAGGAGGAGGAGAAGTAGGAAAATAGTAGAAGTAGTAGAAGTAGTAGTAGTTACTTTATAGTAGTAGTAGTAGTAGTAGCAGCAGCTGCTGCAGCAGCAGCAGCAGCAGGAGTTGTAGAAGAAGAAGAAGAAAAAGAAGAAGAAGAAGAAGAAGAAAAAGAAGAAAAGAAGAAGAAGAAGGCGCAAGAGAAGGAATTGGAGAAGGAGAAGAAGAATGAATCTTCCATAAAAATGCAGGGTAGGCCTACAGCTAGCAATAGGGTGACTAAACGCCCCGTATTTTACGGGACCTGGACACTCTCACTGCATGGACGCGGTTTTGTCCCGTGTTGTCAGACTTATTGTTTAAACAAGTGGATATTTTGAGAAAAAAAAATATAAAGTCATGTTACATTTCATGCATTAATGGGGAATTCGAAGGCAGAAAAGTTTCAAAATGATTGCTTCCTGGCTTACAAAATCACCCGTGCAAACGTCACACCCTCTAGCTACGTACTTTTCTAAAAGAAAAAAACAACAACATAAATTACAATATTTCATTCAGTTACTAAGGGTTTGACTTCTCGTGAAATCTTTATGATGCGAGGAATAACTTGTCATCTTCAGCGCCTATATTACGAGAACAATTTGGAAAGTGGGTTCTTAATTTTCATACAAAAGGTGGGGACGAAATAAACGTATATTAAGTGATAGCCACTAAAGTCCATCACCACTTTTTCTAAAGAGGAGGACGGCAAGAGAAACGAAAGGTAGTCAGCTAGGAATCAGGGATCGCAGAGTCAGGTACAGGGACCGAGTTGAATAAGTATAACATGTTACTTGTTTCCATGTTGGCCGGAAGTAGAAGATGTGCATGGATCAGGGGCAGATCCAGCATTCCCCAATAGGGGGGGGGGGGTGGGGCGAAATTTTTAAAAACCGCTCGAACAGATTAGAAACGTATGGTTTAAGGCTGCACTCAGTGGCGTAATAAATGAAAATATGTTGTGGGTCCCCCCCCCCCCCCCCACACACACACACACATACAACACACAGAGGTAGATGCGCCTATATATCTTGAAATAGTTATCTTTAATTATTGAGGAATTACAAAACTCCTTTTCCTGAGTAAACAAGAAATGATGGATAATGCGAGCGCGAAGCGCGAGCTGAAAATTTTTGAAATTCCAAATGAAGAAAACCGTCGGGTGCGTCGCTAGACTTTTTTCAATGGAGGGCGGTGTAGAGGCCAGATTACCAACAAACAATGCCAGTGATTACCGACAAATAATGCCGATAAATTCAACCGTATATAGCCCACGAGGCATTGTGTGCCTCTATTACATTTTTCTTCTAAATGATATAACTGTTCACCTCACTTGCCGAATGGGTTTGCTTTCCGGAAACACCCTGTGTCGAAATATAATACGAGCGAGCGTAGCGAGCAAGGAAATACTCTCTTTCGTAGAAGTGATAGTTCTTCATCAAACTACATGATGGGCCTAAAGATAACATTTGATCACCTCTTTCGCCTGATACGCTTTCAAAGACCATCCTAAATCTTGATATTATACGAGCGAGCGCAGCGAGCGAGGAAAAAAATATACCTTTCCCATAGTAGAATTGATAATTCTTCATCCAAATACACTGAAAAATTAACTATGAAATATCTTACTTATACATATACATATTTTGGTCACCTCGCTTGCTGAATTCGTTTACTTTTCCAAACGATCTTGTATTGTCCGAGCGAGCGCAGCGAGCGAGGAAAAATGTATGTACTATTTTTTTTTAATGGTAGCAGTGATAATTCTCCATCTCAATTATGTAAGTAATCATGAGATATCTGACTTTTTCATATGTATACAGGTATGTTTGGTCATCTCGCTTGCCGCATTCGTTAGCTTTTCCATGCCATCTTGTATTTAAATTTAATCCGAGCGAGCGAGTAAAAAATATAAATACTCTTTTTAATGGAAGAAGTGATAATTCTTCATCCAAATACATGATGGTATTAATCATGAGATATGTGACTTTTATGTATACAGGTACATTTGGTCATCTCTCTTGCCAAATTCGTTTGCTTTTCCATACCATCTTGCATTTAAATTTATTCCGAGCGAGCGCAGCCAGCGAGGAAAAAATCTATATGGTAGAAGTGATAATTCTTCATCCCAATACATGATGGTGTTAATCACGACTTAGATTTAATCCGAGCGAGCGCAGCGAGCGAGGAAAAATCTGTTTACTATTTTTCATGGTAGAAGTGTTAATTTTTCATCCAAAATTTGATACACGATGGTATCAATTATGAGATAACTAACTTTGTTTTATATATGTGCAGGTACATTTGGTCACCTCGCTTGCCGAATTCGTTTGCTTTCCCAAATCCATCTTGTATCTGAGTATTGTACGAGCGAGCATAGCGAGCGAGGAAATACACAATAATTTTGTACTGAAGTGAAAGTTCTTCATCAAAATACAGATATCTATTTTCAAATATGTGGTCATCTCTCCTACCTAATACATTTGCTTTCAAAAACCATCTTGAAAATATACATACCTTTTTGTGGTAGAAGTGATAATCTTCATCCAAATACATGATTTGCCTAAAAGTATCAAGATTATATTTGGTTCATCTCACCTGCCGAATGTGTTTGCTTTCCGAACTTACGAGCTAGCGCAGCGAGCGAGGAAAAATAATTATACACTCTCTTTCGTGGTACCGGTCTTATTTCGTCGTCAAAATGAACAAGCAAATAAGCCCAATACGGGCACCTTACTCCTCTTTTTCTTTCTTTTTCCCCTTCATCCTATTCCCTCTCCTTTCTTTCTCACTCTTTTTTTTTTTTTTTTTTTGCCGACAGCAATCGCGAATTTGCCGATTGGGAATGGTACCTCTACCCCACTTTTACATTATGAGTGTAAGTCTCTGTCAGTCCAGTACCTAGGATTTTTACTGTGGTTCAACTTTAGAAATAGTAAACCTTTTTGAGGGAGTGACAATTGCGAGCGCGAAGCGCGAGCCGAAATTTTGGTTTACAATAACCTGAAGGCAGAGCAATTTTGCCTCTCATTTATTTTGAACTCATTCTAAAACTGATGATAACAGCCCTAATCAACTTCCCCCTATGTGAGCGCAAAGCGTGAGCGGAAAAATCCCCATAAAATGAATCATACTTCTTTGTAATTCTTTCTTATAACTCTCAAGATGAATGCATGGAGCGCAAGCGGAAATTTTGCCATAGCCCTTTCATTTTCTTTCTTTCTTCTTCTTCTTCTTCTTCTTCTTCTTCTTCTTCTCTTTTTTTTTTCCTTCTTTTTTCTTTTCTTCTCTCTCTCTTTTTTTTTTTTGCTTCGCCAATAGGGGGGCGACCGCTTCGCCCCCCCTGGATCCGCCTATGCTGGATGTTGCGTTTGAATGCCATTGGAACTGAGTTTATGGAAAGAAGATGAAGGAATAAAACCCAGGAACATTGAAAAAAAAAATATTTACTTCTTCGGGGTCGAATTGTTCTCTCCTCGGCTCCGCCTTTTTAATCTCCCAATCTGTGTATAGTCCGTCTATGTCGGGTGCAACGTCGATTTGCGGCTCTGTTGAAAACGAAAATCAGCAAAGGATAATTCTTTTTGCATCTAGTTGAGAAAATGAATCAATTTATCCAATGACAATGCTTGTGTTGAACTTATAGGAGGCTCAGTTGAGAGGGGAAATTTTCACTTTTAATTTAGTTTTATTTCTCATCTCACAATCATCACATACATCATAAACAATATAAATAATATATGTTTCTCGTCACTGCCCGCTCAATATTTTGAGGCCGCATCGCGTTTTTTCGTTTTTGATTAAAAAAAGAAAACGAAAATGAAGAAAAAACATTTGGTTTAAGGACGTTCCACAGTTAAAATGAAATCCATGTCATTTTCTCCAAATTTTGCAAAGAGTTACTTTGGTACCTATGTAGGTCAAAAATGCAAAAAATAATATAGGTTCATGTGCTTATTTTTTTTCTACGGGACTTTGAAGTTGCCATAATTGGATGGCAGATAAAATGACGCAATCAAGAGATTTAGGCCTCTTTTAGACCTCACGATTTCGACAAACGAGTATAAATCGCTTTTACTCTGTCAAAACCCTATCAAACTTCATCAAATCCTCCAGATTTGTAGCGAAATGTATGACAAAGGTGTAAAGACTGTTAAAACTGGGCCATCTGTACTTCTCTTTAAACTAGCAGCGCCCTCATGTGGCGAAAATGATGCCAAAAAGGACAAAAAACATATCTTAGGGGGCTGGGAATCTACAGGAAAAATAAAAAGTACAGATTAAGCTGCACTTTATTCAAAATCCATGTCATTTTCATGAAAATTTGCAAAATGGTAGAGGAATGCCTACTAAAGGGGTAGACACATTAAAAAGGTGGGGTCCATGTGCTCGTTTTCATGCTGTCGGCGCCCTAATGGCTGCGTATCGGTTTGAAACCCCCCCCCCCCCCCCAAACGCGCCAAAAGCATGCAAAAGGCTTAGAATCTAATCCAAAATACGGCAGATTCAATTTTATGGCCCAAAACATTCAAAACCCATGTCATATTCGTCTTTCTCTCTAGAATGTAGAGGAAAGTATACTGAAGAGATTGAAACATTTAAAAAGTGGGGTCCACGTGCTTGTTTTTTAAATATCGTCGCCCTCGTAGTTGCGAATCGGCTTGAAAACCACAAAAAAAACGCGCCAAAAACATGCAAAGGGCTGATAATGTGATCCAAAATACGGCAGATTCAATTTTATGGCCCAAAACAGTCAAAACCCATGTCATATTCGTCTTTCTCTCTAGAATTGTAGAGGAAAGTATACTGAAGAGATTGAAACATTAAAAAAGTGGGGTCCATGTGCTCGTTTTCAAGCTGTCGGCGTCCTAACGGCTGCGAATCGGCTTGAAAATCACCAAAACGCGCCAAAAACATGCAAAATATTGAGAATCTCATCCAAAATACGGCCGATTCAATTTTATGGCCCCAAACATTCAAAACCCATGTCATATTCGTCTTTCTCTCTGTAATTGTTGAGGAAAGTATACTGAAGAGATTGAAACATTAAAAAAGTGGGGTCCATGTGCTCGTTTTCAAGCTGTCGGCGTCCTAACGGCTGCGAATCGGCTTGAAAATCACCAAAACGCGCCAAAAACATGCAAAATATTGAGAATCTCATCCAAAATACGGCCGATTCAATTTTATGGTCCCACACATTCAAAACCCATGTAATATTCGTCCTTCTCTCTAGAATTGTAGAGGAAAGTATACTGAAGAGATTAGAGCATTAAAAAAGTGGGGTCCATGTGCTTGTTTTTGAACTATCGTCGCCCTAATATAGTTGCGAATCGGCTTGAAAACCACAAAACGCGCCAAAAACATGCAAAAGGCTGAGAATCTACACTGAAAACGAAAGTTGGTCAAATGACTAAAAAGATTAATCATTCACTATGTCTTATTTGACTAAGAAATAATTAGTCATTTGTTTTTGAACTGAATAATATTAATTAGTCAATCAAATTATGTCTTATTTGAGTAATCCTGGAAATAATTAGTATTGCATGAGAAAGAATTGGTCCGTAAATAGTCCTACACTGAAATCAGTTAGTCTTACATTAGTCTTCCATTAGTCTTTAGACAATGATGACATGACGTGGTGCTGAGGTAAGCTGTCAGTCATGGGAACTAATTTCACACATGCATATTCAAATTTTGTATATACTTTTTAAAACAATGGCTGTTCTTGACACCCTGAATGCTTGTCATAGGCTTGACTGACATAGCAACAAGTAGTGTTGATTCCAAATTATTTTTGTAGTTAATAGACATGTTTACTAACATATTCAAATTTTGTGCATACATTTCAATCACTGGTTGTTGTTGATAACCGGAAAGCTTGCCAAAGGCTTTCAAGAAAGAGCACCAAGATTAGTAATGTTACCCAAGTAGGCAAGTACTATAGTGTTTGTTCATTACTAACAGGTTTAAGGAATATCTCCTTTATAGTTATAGTGCAGACGTCCGGTCAAGGTTTTCCTGAGATTATATAAACACTTTTCATTGGACTTCTCAATCAAACACAGGAATAATGCCTGCAGAAGTAGGTAAAAATATCCCCTCAGGTATGCAGTATTCAGTTTTCTGAGAGTAGGGCCTCCGAAAGAGGGGGGTTTTCCCATTAAAGAAAGCACACGAATTGCGAATCGCTAGCAATATTCGCCGATTCACATTACATTTCATTACACAATGCTATTGCTATTTGAACATAATCACTGTGACCACCTAATTTGCCATTAGGCAACCTAACCAACTGTATTGGTTGCCTGGCTGGCAACCAAGGAAAAAAGTGAAGTGAGAGCCCTGTGAATCTTTACTAAAGCTTTAGACAGGCTCTACAATCAATGGTAATTGTTACCATATACATGTATCGTGACGAATGTAAACCAAAACCAGCGAGAGCTAGCTGCTGCGCGCGCTCCAGGCCGGCCAGCTAGGCAGGCTCGGCGTTGCATCTGCGCTGTGATGCACCGTGAACAATCAGCTGTGCGCGTGACGTTTTAACCTGCGCGGTAGGGATGCGCAGAAACATAACTGTGGAACGTCCTTAAAAATCGCGAAAAATACGTCAGGAAAGAAATTCTTACAATATCATTTGCTCCCGTAACTTTAAAGGGGGTACCCAATGCTGAAACAATGTTTGTTCATTTAAAAGAGCATGATTTTATTAGCAGAAAATCATCTGCCTAAATTTTTTTAAAAGTCGTGTTGCCAAGGAAACCCCAAAGTGTGGTAAGATTTTAGGATATTTTTGACCCCTCAGCTGTGACCCAGTTTCAACTGGGTACCCACTATGACGTCAAAATGACGTCAAAGTGGGTACCTTGTCGCGCACTTCTAGCAAAATGCGCGCAAGGTATAATACATATTGTACAGTCTAGCGCGCAGCACAACTGCAATGCGCGAAGCTAGGTACCCACTTTTACGTCATACCTCATACTCAAATGTTTTGGTCAGCTCTTGACTTTTTATGAGAAAATTAGCCAAAATGTATTGATTTCGATTGAAAAATCATCATATTTTAATGATATTCTTCTTATAATTCTATTCTCGATCATATATCAAAAAAATTTACCATTGTGAAATCACTTTAAGGGATGATGCTGTTAAATTAGTTATTTTCATAATTAGGTGTGAATTGATTTGTCAAGTCAATCAAATTATATTTCTATGCTTTTGCGTCTAAACTCGGGCGATGCAATCATTATCATCGTTGGGTAAAGAGTTATTCGTCGATCAAATCATTACGTTTCGCTTGCGTCTCGTAACTCATGAAGACGATGTGATGCAGTTATTTTTCATCATTAGGTAAAGAACTGATTCGTCAAACCAATCAAATTATTTCTATTTTGCTTGCGCCTCGCAACTCTTCGGGACGGGTAGGTAAAGAATTGATTTGTCAAGTCAATCAAATTATTTCTATTTCGCTTGCATCTCGAAACTCTTTGGGACCGGTAGGTAAAGAATTGATTCTTCAAGCAAATCAAAATCATGTCTGATTCGTTGCGTTTTGTTATTCTTGATGATGATGCGACAGAATTTGTAACCGCTAGATATAGGTCTCCATTTTTTATTTGCGTATTCTTGAAGTCATGTAGCTTAACCTGATCATGATCATTTTTATTTTCAACCAAATTTTTTTTTACTAAAAAGTGCAAAAGGTGCCTGAGTTTATTCATTTTTTTCCAAAATAGATTCCGAAGTTGGGTTGCAGCTTTCATACAAGTTTTCCTATACACAGCTTTAAGCTATATACCTCCCGATGCTAGCCCAGCATTACCCAATTTAAATATATATATATTGGGCTGCACTGAATTTCTTTTTTCCTTGAAGTGTTAATTCAGTTTTCGTGTGAACTCCATGGGGTGTCCCCATTATTTATATTTTTTATTTTGATCGAGAAAACACAAAATGTCAGGGGCGGCCATTTTAAAAGTTCCTCTTTTTAATTCTCTGAAAGCCCTGACGAGAAACAAATTTTGTGTAATTGGCCTGAATAGCGG
>CM057166.1:16674875-16685875 GCA_029962745.1 Echinometra lucunter
ATCAAATTATAGACAGATAACAGTGTGCTTAGAAACGCCCGTATTAAGCGCCAAATAAATGTTTTGTATTATTATTATTACTTGTAACTTCATCTCTTCATACTTTAACTAACATGCTTTAATCATATTTCATTATCTCCCTTAGATCAAAGTACAGAACAATGGGAAGGAAACTTATGCAGTCTCTTGGACAGAGTTGGTATCATTCAAGGTTCATAATGTCACTATTGACCTCTTGCCAAACTTTGAAGTTAGACTGAACAAAGAAGTCATTACGCTGCCATACCTCAATGAACCTGAATTCAGTATACAAAAACTTGGTAAGGTTCTAGGTATTTTTGCTATTTGTTTTTATTAGGCAGTTTATCTTTTTATCCTTGTGCGAAAGAAAACATCTGGAATGCAAAATACTAAAATGCAAAAATCAAAATGTCTATTTGAACATATCAGAATATAATTTTTAGCAAAGCTCATAGCACATGAAGGTCATATATCAATTTACAAGGTCTACATGCTACCCATGAAATTAGCAATAATTGTTTGAAAAATTTGATTTTTCAGTAATTTTTCATTTTGCGTTCTAGATGCGTTCTTTCGCACAACGGCATTAAGATAAGAGGCCTTAGCCTTTCTGCATGTATTGTTCATGCATGAATCTTCTTTTCAAAGGTATGAAAGTAGTAGTATATACAATGATTTATATCTTTCTTTCTCTTTATCTCTCTTTTTTGGTCAATATTATGAAGAGTTTCATTGAACTCTTTGTATGCTGGGTCGTGAGCCCCTGTGTGCTGAATTATTTTGAATTTGAATTTCAGTTTCCAGTACAAAGCTATGGAGTAAATGATTGCACACAAAAGCCATAATGCCATAGTGACGTCATCAGTAAGCTGTAGCAATGATCAGTTTACTAAGGGGATATTGCAAGAAAGTTGCAGTCAATCGTAAATCAGTCGAAAGTCTTGCGACTGATTGCAAAGTTGCAATTGATCAAACTTACACTTAATCTTGTTACAAGAAAAAGTTGCATCTGATTTTGATATCACACGCAAGTCTTGCAATCAATCACAAATCAAGCGCAACTTTAGTTGCAAAATTGGCAACTGATTTGCAGTTGATCGCAACTCGACTTTGTTGCGACACCCTTACGTTTACTAAATGGACGTGTAGTAGGTTTGCACTAATTTACATATTTCTTTGTTTCACGAATTCTTTGTCGCCGTTTAATAGTACGATATGTATCTCTCAAAATGGATGTTGGCATACCCTTGGGTTTACAGGTCTGTTGGAAGTGGTGCATACTAACATTGGCATATCTCTCTATACCCTTCCTTTACAGGTCTGATGGTAGTGGTGCATACTTACATTGGTATCTCTCTCTCTATATATACCTCTACCTTTACAGGTGTGTTGGTAGTGGTGCATACTTACATTGGCATATCTCTCTGTACCCCTGCCTTAACAGGTCTGTTGATAGTGGTGCATACTAACATTGGTATATCTCTCTGTTCCTCTACCTTTACAGGTCTGATGGTAGTGGTGCCTAATTACATTGGTATATCTCTCTATATACCTCTACCTTTACAGGTCTGTTGGTAGTGGTGCATACTTACATTCGTATATCTCTCTATACCCCTACCTTTACAGGTCTGATGGTAGTGGTGCATACTGACATTGGTATATCTCTCTATATACCTCTACCTTTACAGGTCTGTTGGTAGTGGTGCATACTTACATTGGTATATCTCTCTGTACCCCTGTCTTTACAGGTCTGTTGGTAGTGGTGCATACTAACATTGGTATATCTCTCTGTACCCTTGCCTTTACAGGTCTGTTGGTAGTGGTGCATACTAACATTGGTATATCTCTTTGTTCCTCTACCTTTACAGGTCTGATGGTAGTGGTGCATACTAACATTGGTATATCTCTATCATGGGATGGAGCACACTTTGCTGAGGTGGTAGCTGATGGTATATGGGAAGGATTGCTCTGTGGACTGTGTGGTGATTACAATGGCAATCCTGATGATGACTTCAGGTAAGTCCCTTCCATGATATTTCACACCCTTTCATACTGATTGCTGAAGAGGGTTGAGTCCAGACTGGGTCCAGACTTTCTATCCAAAATGACCTATATTACCATAATATTGTGAACACTCAATTCAAGCTTGAAATTTCAGTCCTTTGCTAAATCTCAATACATTTTCCATATCCCTTATAGCAATTCAAACACTGGATTTTTTTAACAATTCACTTTTTGGGTATCATCTTTATATGACTAAGTGGTAGTAAACATAGAAGAAAATTATGATCATTATATCTTTGCTGTTGTAAATAATAGGGAAACACAGAGGTATTGCAATGTAAGCTTGCTTCTTGTGATGGTGCCACACCAATATCATCCATTGTTACACATTTTTTAAAGTGGCAGAAAAACACAAATACTAACAGTTTAGACTAGAATATACTAATTAACTAACTAAAATGCGATCTTACATTCAGGAGGTTGTAACTAAATGTTATTTAGAAAATAAAGAGGAAACGAGACATTTGAATTCGTCACATGACGAATTAGGTGGTCTGTCGGCATCTTTTAGGTTTCGACATCGATTGTGATAAATTCGTTGGTAAGACTTTTGATAAAATTTTTACGTCTCAATAGGAGACTAACGTCATAGATATTGGATGGTTTGATATCGCAGAATACTTAAGAGATGATCCAAAGCTTGAATTCACCTTAACGAATCAGATTTTCTATAGGGTTATACATAAACTACTGTGCACTGCATTGCAATTGTCATAAGGGGCCAAAATCAGCAGTTTATTTCATTGACTGTGACTGTGTATGTAATCATATAGTGAAAGAGGATAGTAATATAACATGTAAAAAGAAAGCAAAAGAAAAAAAAATTGCCCCCTTCCCTCTGGGACTCGAACCAGGGACCTCGAGAATGTGAGGCAAGTGCTTTGAAGGTATACCTGCATAACAGCTCATAGAGATAACACGTAGATTCAAAACGGAATTCTAATATCAGGTTTTCCAGTCAAGATTTTGACATGTTTTCGACATTTCCTTAAAAAAACATATGAACGCATAAGATAGAAAATTTTCTCATCTGCTACATACTTAAAGATGGGCCAAAATCAAGCAGAAAAAAGGGAGATGTTGATCAAAGAAGACGAGAATGTAGAATCAAGAATTACGTAAAAGTCATGTCCCATAGAGAATACACGTAAAATGAGAAAAATTGACATTGTACCATTAATCGTGATTTTAGACCATGATAACGTCATCAAAATGAGTAACAATGAATAACATATTTGTAGAGAATTGTCTCAGCTACAACATATCGAAATCTCGGCGAAAAATGATGAATAATAAGCGAGCAAAAAATATAACGTCAAAAATTAAAAATCAAAATTTGGAGTTCACATAAGAATCGGATGACGTCATAGCATCGACAGAGTAAAATTTTGTCATGGATTCACATCTACAACTCATAACCTTTCAGAATATGTAAAAAAAATTGGGGGTCTCCACGCATTCTAAGGACCTTATGGATAGTCGAAATCAGTTCTAAATTGATGGAAATTGTTAAGAAAAGTGTCAGGAATGCAAATCAAGTGAAAAAACGGCGCTTTAACGTCATTTGGGACCTGCGCGCGCCGATGACGTGCATGCGGACTCGGACGCGCGCAAATTTTTGAACTGCTTAAAATGGCCTGAAACGTGTGCAAAATAAATTTGAAGCGATTCTGAGCATTTTAAATTTTTGCGCGCGCGCTGACGCGCGAACGTACGCATACGCGCGCGTCTGACTATCTGAAATTTATTGGATTAAAATTAACTTTAATCATGCCAAACATGAATGAGAAATGACCATCCGTTATGAAGATATGACCCTAAGGTGATTTTCACAAAATGGCGCCTGGATGACGTCACGATGACCCGATGAACATGAAAATAATTGGAACGGCAAGATCTTATTACGATTGATAACTGACCGAAATTTCGTGCAATTTGAACCAGCCGATTCTGAGATTTCGAGTGCACAAAAAAGTGCTTAGAATAAAGAAAAATAAATAAGAAAGAAAATTCTGACGAAATTAAGAGGTGATCTGTCAAAGATGACAGACCACCTAAAAAGAAAAAGAAAAGAAAAGAAAAAGAAAAGAAAAGAAAAAGAAAACAGAGAAAATTTGGTAAAGAACTAGCCAAAGAGAAGAATGAGAAGGAGTATCCCTTATATAACTGAACAAATCTTATAATGCTATTTTAATCCCAAATTCAAAAATGAAAAAATAAACCTGGAAATTGTCCATTCTCAGGCCGCTTATCAAAAGTCTCGTCCCACGTCTTTGATCATCTTCTCCACAACAGTTCTTTTCTTGATCCCCCGTTGTTTTGTCTATGGAGAAATAGCAGGATCGGAAGGGAAAAGACGCTAAAGGCTGCATTCTAAATTGGCTCTGACTTTTGATAAGGTGCCTTAATAGAAATTATGAAAATAATCTTATAGTGGTCATAACAATGAAAATAACAATGATCGTATTACAATAATTCACATCTCTGAGATGAGCTTGCGATTCACTATATTTGAAGGAATACACTGTCCAGAAATTATGAATGTCACTTGCAGTTGATAGTTCCTCATCTTTGTTGTGATGGTTAACAGAGCTTCCAATGGCACACTGTGTGACACGGCATCTGAGTTTGGAAACACCTTCTTGGTTGGTGACTATGCTGAATGTTCATGTCAGGAGAGTGTAGAACAGACGCCTTGCATCAGAAATGACAACGCTGACATGGAATTCTTGGCCAGGGAGAAATGTAGCATACTCAAGGTGAACTTTAGTTTTAATTTCAACACCCAGTTCAACTCCAGATGTATTCTAAAAGCTTGTTCAAATATCAGGCAACAAATCTCCACTACAAATCCCCGCAACACTTTCATTGTTCAGATAGGGCACGATAAACCACCCCACTTAAGTTAATGAACGTGCCATGTCAACTCTCTAGTAAAAGAGGGTTTTGTCAAAAGTTGCGCTGACAAACTCATGACAACATATTTTGCACTAACTTTTTAAGAATTTGATTGGTCCACTGCTTTTTGCAGCCAGGCGACAAAGAAAAAACCTCTCCTGCATTGGCGATATTTTCTTGTCGCCTCATACCCATTGACTTGTACACTAAAAATGTTGCGGGGATTTGTCTCCTCATATCTGAACAAGCCTTAATTCTAATTCCTTCATGTCTATTAAAGCTAATTTCATTTTGATTCCCATTGTGTACTGCATTCCTCCTACAGTTAAATCTTCCTTCCACTGCCAATTCCAGTTGGGAGAGTTTGATATAGGAGAGTTTATATGACACTGATCATCCAATTCCAATAGGGAGAGTTTGATATATGAGAGTTTATATAACACTGATCATCCAATTCCAATTGGGAGAGTTTGATATAGGAGAGTTTATATGACACTGGTCATCCAATTCCAATTGGGAGAGTTTGATATAGGGGAGTTTATATGACAATTATCATCCATTTCCAATTGGGAGAGTTTGATATATGAGAGTTTATATGACACTGGTCATCCAATTCCAATTATGGAGGGTTTGATATAGGAGAGTTTATATGATACTGATCATGATAGTATTACCAGTGGTAGATTCCCCTTATTAGTTATCTCAACTTGTGAAATGTTGCAGATATCTCACTGTTTTATTTATAATGTCAGTTTTACTCATGTAACACTTTCATCTAATTTGATGTTCTAATTTTTCTGGTTTTGAATTGAACTGAATTCATATTTATTTCCTTCTGATCATGTACAAAATTACAATAAATCATACAGCATGTACAGAGAAGGTGACGAACACCCGGGAAAGCGAAGCTTGTGTTGGGGATGCCGAGAACAAAATGACGGTACTAATAACAACATGCAATGCATAAATACATAAACTCATGCAAACCTCATTGCAGATTTTGACATATGTATGAAATTTTGGTGTACATGATATATTGTGTTATACTATGTAGGCTTGACTTTTTTTTTCTAGAACAGAACAGAACTGCATAATGTCAGTGGTTTTGAGTAGAGCATTCCAGCAGTGATTGTACTTTTTGATTTGAATATTTCTTTATATTTGTATGTTTGCATTCAGGAAATGAGACCAACTCTACCCCTCCTTTTAATTTTGATTTCATTTTATTTTGTGCATTGATACTCATTCTCTGTTTATCTACTATCCCTCCCCCAGCGAGAACCTTTTGCAGCAGCCCATGCCTTAGTCCCACCAATGCCTTTCTTTGAGGCTTGTACGTACGACCTGTGCGCCTGTCCTGCGCAGGAACGCTGTCTTTGTGATGTCCTAACAGCATATTCACATGAAGCAAGAAAGAAAGGTGTTGTAATAGACTGGCAAAGAGATAACTATTGTGGTAAGACTCCTCTCTGTCTAAACTCTTAGTCATATTCATCAGAAATCTCTAATGGCTACATTCAACATGATGCTTATTTTGATAGTGAATTTATTTTCTCATCAATTTTTTTTTCTAAGCTGTTCTCACGCCTGATTAAACTTGAACAATTCAGTTCAGTTCAAATCATCACTTTAATGTTATGAAAATTAGATACTAAAGATTATAACTGATGATAATTTCATATGAAGAAAAGGAAAAGTATGATTTCAGTGAGAAATAAAACATGGATGAAATGATATTTTCCAGGAGAAGTGAAATTCACAATCAGACTAGAAATTTGAATAAAAAAACAATATGTTTTAATGAAAAAAAGCTCCATGCACAATATAGATTTTAAATATAGTTATTATCAATCATTTAGTCTCCTAGTGATATGCACATGAAGACATACAAAACGTCAAATGAATATGTTTCCAAACATTACATTAATGACATAGTTTTCCGCTTTTGTTTCCAGCAATTTCCTGTCCAGAGGGGGCAGTATACAACGAGTGCACACCACCATGCGTACAGACTTGTGCAACGGTGAATACGATAGAAGATCCATTAGAATGTAATCAACTAGAAAACTGCATACCTGGGTGTAAATGTCCAGCTGGAATGGTACTACATGATTTCAGATGTATTATGCCTGAAGACTGCCCTCTATAGGCTGAAGATGTACGCGAAGAGACTGTTTTTACAAAATCATGGAACCTTTTTTCTGTCTACACAATTTTGACGGTGTAGTTTCATGGATTGTCCAATATAGGCTGAAGATGTGTATGAAATTACTGCTTTTAAAAACATGGAACGTTTTTCTGTCTGCACATTTTTATTGCGTAATATTATTGACTGTACTGCCCCATGTATGCTGTGGATACAAAGAAAGATTGACCTAGCTGTTTACCAAGGGTGAATTTACTCAAGGTGAAATGGATTAATAAATTCCTTTAATGCACAATCAGATGATATCCAACAGGTTTAAAGGGTCATGGAACTTCTTTTTTTTTTCTACCATTTTTTTCAATATTGTATGATAGTTTTCAGAGTGAACGCACAAACAACAGTTGTTTTCATGGGTAGGGATAGGGAAATAGAGGTAATAAAATGTCGAAAGACACTCATCTTGCAGGCCGGCGAATGTAGGTTGAAGTTGGTATGATTATGGCAGTCAGTGAAAGCACCGGAAAATTGCTAGTAGAAACATTTACTTCTGTATTCAAGTAACAAGCACTTGCTTTGTTTTTAGGAAAGTGCCTCCCAAACAGTCAGAAAAGGGATTGTTTAATAAGGACAGAACTGGTTGAAAAATATAAATGCAATTCTTTCACCTGTTTGGGCTGCTATGGTCATTAAAGTTGAAAAACACATTTATGATACCTAGAAATAATATTCAAGTATGCACCTTTTGTTTTACTGCTAGTGTAGAATAGGGTTATTTGTAAATGGGTTTTTGATATAATTTAATGATAGCCTCTACCTCTGTTAACGTACATGTATATACATGTATTTTGTTAGTTGACTGATTTTTTTTGGATGTGTTGTGTGGTTATATACATGCACCTTTTATTAGCAAAGAGGTGTAGCCATATAAAATGCTGAAAATTAATGTACATCTAATTATTATAGGAGTTGTGAGTCAGTGGTTATTTTGTAAATGTTTGAAATCACCTGAATATCATATTGATTTTGACAGAATAGAGAAGAAGAAGAAGATGTGATATTGCGATATTGTAATGGCTGGTAAGTTTTAAAGTATTATGGCATGTGATCAAGCTGGAAAAAGGATGATTTTTAACACGATTAATTCATTTAGTGTAAAGGTTATTTAGTATTAAACACAGAGCAAGTTATTATTCTCATATTGTTTTCACATAAACCACTTCATGTTTAACGTAGCACAAGTAGCCTTTCTCTAACTGATGTTTGTGCTGTCCTTACAGACAGCATCCTGGTTATACAAGGTGTATAATTAACATTGAAAGCATTAAAGGTAGTCCGTCTCTTTTGCAGACCTAATTCTGGTAGTTCCCTGACTCTGTCATCATTTGAGAGAGAAAGGCTATATAACCTATTCCTGAAATTGACAAAGCATGAAATTTAGTTTTTAAGGAAATAATCTTCGATAATTTATCAGAGCTTTCTTTTTTCATACCATGAAAAAAAGACCTGAAGATTCGAGATTCGAGAAGGATTCACGTTACAGTGCCGCTATATTATGTACGGTACGTGTGGTCCGCGAGCTGGGCGCGGCTGAGCTAGCTAGCTATATAGCTGGCTGCGCTACTGCCGGTGAGCTGATCTGATTTGCTTATTCAAGTTTGGCAGCCAGTTTTCATTTTACATTAATAACTTAAGCAACGTAATAACCGTAAGATCAAATGAACAGTATCAGAAGGGGATAACCTGAACTCATGCCAAGTTGTATGGATTTTCGTAGATTTTGCAAAAGGGACGGGCTGCCTTTAATATTTGATCCAACACAACTGTAATGTTATTGAAATCGGAGTTTAGAGAGTAGAATCTTCTAATATATTTATTTTCCTCATGTTTTTATTTACTTGATTAACTTTAGAAATATGGCAAGTCCATGAGTGTCGCCTGGGTGTTATTGTCATCTTCATATCTTTTAGTTTATACCTAAATATTCTATCCAGTTTAGAGTCCTAATGAAGCTCTAATCAGACCCTTTTACAGGCAGAATGTGGAATGCATATTTTTTCATTATTCTTGAAAATGTGCGGGATGTATTTTGGACTTGCCCAGTGATTCATGTTTCTTTTGCTATATGATTTCTAAATATTTGTCCTTAGAATAAAGTTCTGTTGATTTTCTTTGATTCAGCTGTACAATTGTATATACATTGTAATATTTGTTTGTACTGAAATTTTGGTTTAGTATGCTTTCAAAACACTTCCTTTGGTTTTTTTTTGTGGAAGGAAGACGTGCTGAAATGCCTCGACAGTGAGCTTAAGTTCTTTGATATATTTCTAAAATATTTATAAATACTTTTGAATAGACATGCTGCTATTTTGGTGCTGTCAGGTAATCCTGATATTTATTTACCCAGGTAGGGTTTCTTAGTCACGACACTTAATTCGCTTCTCCATCAATTGAATATTTTGCAGGGTACTTCACCTTTTATATTCTCTTTGATTGAAAGACAATCATCAGTTCACTGTTTGCTATTACTATTTTCCTGAAGAATTGAGACTATTTCATACTTCTCCTCAGTCTCATGACAACATTGGACTCTTGTTTTGAAATTCCTTGATTCAAAACTTGGAAATAAATATGAATGATTATGTATGATATTATAGTTCTGAGAAAAAAAAAGTTGTGTCTCTGTTATCGTGTTTGTCCAAGCAATTCAGGAGTTATTTATGTTTACAAGCAAGTTCACTTATATGTCATCGATTTCAGACAAAATGAGTAATACGTTGAGGGTTTATTGCAACAAAGGGCTATCTGCATTTTTGACTTGAATGAGATTTCAAAATTAAAATGATCCAGTAGAGACCAGGAACCCATCGGTAACAATGGTTTCTATAGCAAACTTTGCTACAGCTGGATATCGCCCAAAATAGATATGGCTATCTGCTTTAAACTGCAGTGTGTCAGAGTAACAAATCTTTATTGCAAGGTTATCAAAATTGTCACAAATGCAGATAGCCCTTTGTTGCACTAGACCCTTGATATGTAAAATTTACCTGATATAGACAGAAATAAGGGAAGGGAGGCTATTCCAAACTGGAATTCTGAGATATTCCAATCATTTATTTGGATGATATGACCTGTTTATACTGAGAATTCAGTTTTCAAGTGATAATTTTGAGGCAGAGATTATTAACAGTATTCCATGATGTCTACATTTGGAGATTGCAAACTATTAAGAGGAATAAGCCACAAAGCAGGGGTGGCCAACCTTTTCAGCTTACACGCCACAGCTGACAATTGGGGTAAGTTGGTGGGTTGCAGGTAGTCTTCTCCCCCCCCCCCTATACACACACACACACACACCCACACACACACCCACACACACACATGCACTTCTGGAATCATTGCAAAAAAAAAACCCCAGCAAAATCACTCACTGAATAAAGAAATGAGGCTTACTTTTCAAGAGCGATTTTGGGGCTGCATTTGACGGACAATTCGAGCGATGTATGTTGTTGTCAATGTTATGAATATAATAAGAGGGAATAAGAGGAACTTTGTATCAATGGTCTATACCACGTAATGAGTCAATTATATCATGAATGATGAAAACAAAATAATATGGAAAGAGGAGAAAACTGTGTCATAGTTTTACCCAATTCTATCACTGCAATGTGGGCCCCATTTCATTTATGAGCTAGGCCTTTTTTAAAATTATTTTTTCAATGCTCCACGGGCGGCAGAATGGCCACCCCTGCCAACAAGGATTCATAACATGTAGTATTTCAGATTACAGTGGGGCACATTATGAATATTTGAATGAAAAGTGGAAAAAAGAACAAAAAAAAGAGAAAGAGAGAAATAGATAGGGAATGAAGAG
>CM057166.1:16686375-16791438 GCA_029962745.1 Echinometra lucunter
CCATCTCATTGTCATGGCACGTGCCATCACCCGGTGAGTAAGACCTAAAAACACTACTAACGTGTGTTTGCATAAAGGAGGGCACCATAAAGGGAACGGGCCAGACTGAGAAGTCACGTCCATCAGGGAAGACGAGCCCGAAATTACCTTCCTTCGTTGACTCCTTCCGATCCCCTTTTAAAAAATAACCAACCCATGACAACCAAGACTCCAGACGGATGGCAGTCGCGAGGTGAGGGGCAAAAGGGGGAGGGAGGAGGCGAGGGGGATATGAAAGAAAATGAAAAATGTTATGCTAATGACCAGAAGGGCCAGCAAAAAGCCTACAACACCCGGTATTCCCTGACAGTTACCTCCCTCGGTACTAGAGCTCTGCTCAACAGACCAATCAGATGGCCGATGCCTTCCTCAACAGACGAATAAGATCGCTCTGTTCACCAAGTTGGGGCAGAAGATTCTGGTCAACAGACCAATCACAGATCACCGTTGATCAGCAGGCAAGGATGACGTCATGGTAACTCATGAATAATCATAAGGCGAACAAAGAGTTTATTCCGAAACTCTCAGGGAGTAAGAAATCGAACCGTCTTTTGGTCTTAAAATCAGCTTGATCGACTGTTTTTGGACTTTCAAATATTGGACATGAGAACATCGGTGAATGGAGTTAGCAATATGGTAAGAAAAACTTTAGATTGCATTTCTAGTTGAAATACGAGACGATAAAAATGCCACTGAATGTCCATAAATTTAGCGGTGCATGACCTCCAACCAGCCCGCTGG
Organism: Echinometra lucunter; assembly: GCA_029962745.1. Classification (NCBI taxonomy): domain Eukaryota; kingdom Metazoa; phylum Echinodermata; class Echinoidea; order Camarodonta; family Echinometridae; genus Echinometra; species Echinometra lucunter. Next base: position 16,687,156 of record CM057166.1, read on the forward strand.
TCTCCCCGTCATGCCTCCAGTCAACGCCGTTGCGGTATATAGCTTGCTGTTTTGAATATGAGAATGAGTGGAATGTTGCTTGTAATTTGCCTGTAAGCACTACTGGGCTAAAATTGATGTACGTAATGAATGAATGAATGAATGCACTACCACATGGCACTAGACATGTTCCTAGAAAATGCCGGATTATTTTTGTTCTTTTCATTTTTGTGTGTGTGCAACAACAGGTAAGGACTTAAAGGAGCGCAATGGAGGGACTTCATGAATGCCCAGAATGTGGGCAGAAGTTTGGTGTGAAGTCGAACTTGACCTGACACCGCAAAATTCATGCGGAGAAACAATTCAAGTGCGAGCAGCGTGGGAGCATGTTTACACGTAAAGAACACCTTGAAAGGCATTCGAAGTTGCACTTTTACCCCAAGATTCCACTGCACAGAGAGGGAGAGGCAAGGATGAAAAACACAAAAGAGGGTGAACGAATATGGCATATGAATGACAAGGAGAAGGTATATGACCAGCTGTGGAGGGACCCTAGGGCTGCAGAGAGGGAGGCAAAGAAGTGTGGGCACGAGCTGTGGAGGAGCAATATTGTTATTACTTTTGGAAGGTGTGCAGGACAAACTTTCCACTGGCTTCTGGAAAATGCCGTAGGCTACACAATCTGGTTGGTGGATCAATTTATCCAACATGGTGAAACGGTGCCCTCAATGTTATGGCAGAAGGAGCAGCTTCTTGAGCTGGTGAAAACATTCCCCATCCTTGTCAATGAGCTGGAGAGGCGGAAAAAGGTGAGGGCTTTTAGTTTTACTTATTTTTTAATGTTGTAATTACAAATGCTATTTAACATAGCGTTATTGCAATTCCTTGACTATAATATAGCAACAACTATATAAACATAGACCCCTACATGAGATTTCCACCTATTTTGAATAACTTCTTTCTTCCTTAATTTTTAAACAGAAACACAAGAAGGCGACCGATCGGGTGATGGATCTGGAGGACGAGTACATTGAGGACACTGACTTGTTATCCCTTGCAGGTAATGATTGATTAATTTTTTTCATATGCTGCTTTATGGCAGTTGTTGCAGCTTTATTTGATGATTATCGTATCCTTTACCATAAACAAACAAAATAAGAAATCTGTACTTTTCTTTAAAATAATTGTATTTGGAAAAAAGCTTTGTAACTATTAACCATTAGTTATTCATATATGTCTGTTAGATACTGAAACTAAGTTCATTTATTTTTTCGTTATTTTAGATGATGTACTTCAAGAATGTGACCTGTCAGCTTCACTTGCCACAAAGATTACCACGGCAGATCAACTCATGAAACCAACTACTGGAGAAACCTCTGCACCGTCAACTTCTGAAGAAGCTACCAGTTCGTCTCTAGAAGGGTGGCAGAAGTCTTGGGAACAAACCATGTATGCACCCAACATTCCGTGGGCAAAGAGCGACGGGCCATATGGTCTTTTCCAACGCACAGGCTCCAAGACAACCTTCAAGTCACAGACGGAGTTTTACCCACCACCTTTGCCCACATCTGTGAAGACTACCATTCCACCAATGGCATCGTTCTTCACAACAAAGGTTTTCTTTTGGCGACCAGTTGGTGTCCTTGACCTGAAGGTGCGATGTCCAAATATCAACTGTCCAGCTCCTCCCGACACCTACCTTGCGAAGAGTGGCTTTGGTGCTATTGCTAGACAGGTGAGACTGACGTTCAGGTATAATCTATTTATTTGCTTGTTTGTTTGTTTATTTGTTTCTTTGTTTGTGTATGTGTGTGTATTTCTGTATTTGTGTGCCTTCGTTTACGTATGTATGTATGTATGTATGTATTTATGTATGCAGTTTAAAATTATGTTAGATTATCGTCATTTTATATTAATAAAATATCAGTTTTTCTGCAGTTCTGATCTTTATGTTACAGATTATTGTTTCACTAAAGTTAACTCGGGTGTTCTGCCAATGTGTTTCCTTATATTAGAGCGGTTCTTTTATTATGAAATTGAACATTTATTACATTTCTAATTAGAAAAAAATGAATGAAGGCTAAAAAACAAAAATTGTCCATGTTTGTGCGGTAGTTGGTATCATGTGCACTGCTGCATACAATAACTTTTCATGTATTTCATTCAAAATTAATAAATAATTATTCTGTTTATTATTTTTTATGCACAGGTTTGTGGGCTTATCAGTCATTACACCCTTCTGACGGAAAGGCTTCAGTGCTACTTCTGTATGAAGAAACGTCATGAGACCAACAGTGACCTGCAATTCAGATGGCTTGCATACAACCCAAGTATCATGATGAATCTACCAACCTGCTTGACTGCTTGACTGCTTGACTTCGGTGATCGGACGAGAACCGGTATATTCAGCATGGTATGGTCGTAGGCAATTGCTTTGGTGATTTGACCCTTTTTGAAAGTTGACGATGACGTCGCCCTACTCCTGTGATCATCACATACGTCGGCATTAGCTTCGGACACTTGGTGCACAACACCTGGAGATCGTGCCAGATTGCACTGTGTGCCTGCGCCCTCTCCGTCGCGAAGTTGATTTTCAATTTCAAGTTCAAACTTTATTTCACATCTCTTTAAAAAAATACATGGAACGAACACAATCAAAACCGTCGGTCGCCAAATTTTGGTTACTGGATGTACCTATACCAGGCCGGCAAACCTTAACTATGAGGAAAAACCGACCCATAATAAGCAAGATGATATCATATCTATATTTACAATCCGCTGGCCGTGTATGGCAAAGGAGCAGACATATGGAAACGGAGAAGTCTTGGAAAGTACGCGGCCTGGGGTGGTATTCTGAGACTGTTTCAACTCTGTTTTAAGTCTGTTTTAGCAAATCGGTATTCTGAACACCGTTTTAACTCTGTTTTAACTTTTGTTTTAAGTTTTGTTTTATCTTTCTAACCGCGCATCTTACCTTGCATGCCTGGCGCAAGTCGTGCGCAAGCGCGTAAAAATATTATGTAATAACACGGTATTCTGAAGACCGTTTTATCTCCTGTTTTAACTCTTTTCGCTTGACATTTCATGCTCATGAGATAAAACAGGGTGGGAGGTGTTTTAACTTTGCATGCGGTATATCATGGCGGCAATTTTTCTCGCTCATAAATGTTTTTGGTTGGAATGAGGGGGATAACGAGATCCAATTAACCTTGCTTTTATTCCCGAAACAACATTTCGAAAGAATTTTTGCCGCGGGTGGAGAAATTTGGCAATTGTCTGCGATAATATCAGAGATGATTTGCACAACTAATTCTGTCACATCATCACATCTGAATTAAAGCAAGAAACTAAGCGCAAACCAATGCACCCATTACAACGCGAATATATAAGTTCACGCATTTTACCCACCCCTTCCCCAGGGAGCGATCTTATTGGCTGAGTCAGCTTAGACTCATCTCTAACGACTTTCCCCATTGGATAATATCTTTGTGGTGGGTGTGGCTTTGATGACTTACAACACCGTTAAAACAGTTCTCAGAATACCGTTTAAAGACTGTTTTAGCGGTGTTGTAAATCAATGACTTAAAACAGAAGTTATAACAGAACTTAAAACACAGTTAAAACGGTGTTCAGAATACCACCCCTGCATGTTTTCATTCATGACGTAACAATGGTCAAGCGCCTTCAAGTATTTTGTACGCGTTTCCACGCAGAAACGGTGAAGTAAACACTTGAAACATTCGCTGGTAATGTGTTTATCTGGATCAAAGGGTTTGGATCGGATGAAACAAGGGCTGCGTAAAGGAATCGGGGAGGGATAACGGACGTAGTAGTAGGCCTATATGTCATTTCAGCCTTTGATAAGGTAGGGGAAGCTAAATAACATTCGTCATCCCTTCAATTTCTTCCATACTTCGATTCCGTTTTCATGAACAACTACAGCCAACCCATTATCAAGGAGACTTCAGTCAGAAATTGATGACGATGGGTTTTAAAGGAAGGTAGAAGTGAAAAAAGATATGAGAGCCAAATTTGAAGGTTCATGAATTATAATGCCAAAGAAAGACAAAAAGGAAAGAAAAGAAAACAAAAGAAAAGAAAAGAAAAGGACAGAAGAATAAAAGCTATGACTTAAGTGCACTTAAATTCCTACTTGCGTGCTCTATATTACGCATCACCCCATTGGTCAGATCATGCTCAGGGGACGCGCGCTATTGGAAGTCTATCAGTGAGATTACGCGTTAAATACAGGATGCGCATTGGCGCTTAAGCACGACTCTAATGGGGTGTTGCAAGAAAGTTGCAATAGATTGCAAGTTGCAACTGATTGTCACTGGCCAATCAAAATCACTGTTGCATGCATGTCTTCTTGAAAGGGCAGACCCTGAGCCAATCAGAATAGTCGTTTCAAAATTAGTAATTATTTGCAATCGATTGCAACTTTCTTGCAACACCCCATAAGTCAAACTTAATTCTTTGTGAAACACCCCCTAGCCTATTTTCATCGGTGATTATTGTTCAATCTACTGCGAGTTTTTCATGAAATTTGGCACATATCTCCCTGAGGTCAGTAACTAAAAGGATCTTACACCAAATTAACTATCCGATGCGGCACGGAGCAGGGACAACGTCCTAAACTTTAACCTCATTTGCATAATTTTCTCATCTCATTTGCTCCCTGAAGTGTAAGAGGTCAGGATTTCGATGAAAATCAAATCAGACGAACTCCCCAAGAAGACTTATCCTGGTTACCCACATTAAGCAATTGAATTTTAGTCGATAGGTGAAAGAAGAGCTTTTCCAGTCCCACGTACTCATTGAAGCGTGAACTTTCAATGAAATGCCACGAGATCATTTATACATCATGTACACCGGCCATGAAGACATACTTTAAATGTTATCGATAAGATTTTTAGTCCACAAAAATAAGGCAATGATAATTCAACATGGTGATATTTTGTTTTTATCATGTGTTCATTCAACCGTGAATTGATAGGTATCAATTGCAAAAGTTGCAAACACCCTCCCAAAACATGAATTCCTCTGCATTTGATCAATTTCACCACGCAAAAGATGTCAAAACTGCAGTTTTTGCCATTTTCACCTCTTGCTCACTCAAGCATGAAATCTGGTGCACAACTTATTTGGCATGTTGGTAACGAAAAAACGAGGCTTGTGAACTTTAAAAAATGACAATTTTGCATATTTGCCGTGTTCAGTGAAGCGTGACTGAAGGGTTTGCCCTGAATTTTCCAGGAAATGTAGCTGAGAAGTGTAGCTACATGATTCCATATTCAGATTTCATCAAAGGTTCCTGATCAAAAAAATACAGGGATATGTTTTAGGGGGAACTTATTTTGTGTGTGTGTGTGTTTAGAAACGTGGTGCCTAATACTTAATTATAAACTTCAAGATCAATCGGTCACATCGAACAAGCATAAACAATCACCTGACACCCTCATAAATTAGTGCGTTACTAGACAGCGAAAAATACATAAGAACAAAATGGTCTTTTCAATAATGTCTCTTACATAAGACTTATTATTAAATAATTAAATAACAGTTTGATTCTGTACATAAATTTCTGAATGTCAGTTATTTCATATATCATCATAAGTATTACATAGGCTCAGTTCAAGTACATGTGTAATCCATGACTAGAGCTTAAATAATGAAGCTTAGCTAAGTTCAAGTACTATTCCTCTACATACTGCTAGTCTTGTCAACGACCATAATTCTTTTCTATCCTCCACGAAATTAAATGAACTATCCTTAACTAAACTGTCAGCAGTAGATAGTCCACACCTCATAGCACCAGCTGCACATTATCTCTAACCCGCAACTGGCCTTGTTGCAACTTCCACTGAAAGAGAACCGAACCTAAACACCTCTCCAGGATTACACCATACCTGCTCCTAAAATCGCATAGCATTCATACACTCTGTCGGCGAATCTAGCACTTTTTACATTATCCCCTCACAACTTAGCCTCAAAGTTATACAACTTCCTAATTGCCACTGTCAAGAGAACGAAACAACAAAATCCACAACCTAAGAATGTAAAGTAGTCGACCTTACTCCACTCTCATGTCTAATGCTCCAAACATTATATAGTGCTTGCTTCTGTGACATTAAAAATATAAATCTGAAAATCTTCTCAATAAACAACTAGAAACTACTTCCTCTTTTCCATGTACTTATTTCTTTACATGGGCCTTGAAGTTAGCAATGCTAACTTAGCATCCATAAATGAGATGAAAGGAAGAGAAAGAGAGAGAAAATAACTCCCAATGAATCGCAAAGGAGCTTTGCTGACTTATCCACTCAAAAAGTCAGTCTTTATATGTACTCAGCTATGGACACTTCACATCAATAATTACTTACACTATTTACAAAGATGATTCAAAGACAAAAACCTAAAATCATTTTTTAAAAATATACATATACATGTATAAAGACATGAAGGAACCGTCAAATAAAACTACAAAGAATCAGAGAACCATCAAGTAATTAAATAGAACCATCGAATATCTTGAACCATAATTACAAAGAACCATCAAATGAACAGGAAGTGGTGACATTTAAAACGAAGTTACAAAGGCTCTTAGGCTCTTGCACCAATTCATGCTTTCTTTTGTTTACTAGGTTGCTTTACATGTAACTGCAGAAGATTTATAACAATAACAGCGTATATCATCTCTCTTCTAGAATAGAGAATCATTCAGACTCACACCGACATAAAACATACAAATATAACATCTTTGATAAACAAATACAAGTTTGCATTAATTCATAAAAATTCCATCAATAACGATAATTGAAGTAGTTCTAATTAGAAAACATAATGTGCCTCGATAAATGTTTATCTGGTATACATTGATACGACTGACAATCTGTCAATCTGAAATTTTGATAAGTATTAAAGAACCTCACAACATAAAATTACACTTTCTGAATTATAACAAGAGATGATAAAAGATATAGAATATTTACCAGATAAGATGGAGAAACTATCAGATGAAGCAAATATCAGATGAAGAAAATATCAGATGAAGAAATATGCAGTAACCGGCAATGGTCAAATATGAAATGAACAGTTCAACCATAACAAAATTGTTATTACCTTGGTTAGAGACAAATGCAAATTAAGTGGTGTCTTTTTTTTTTAATTAATAACAATGAGAATTTATAATTCATCACTGAAGATGAATTAGGTGGTCTGACCTAATCACAAAATGGCACCTGGATGACGTCACAATGACCTGATGAACTGAAGAAAATGTAAAAGTCTGGGAAAAAGACTGTCTTCATAGAAAAGGTAGGGGAAGCTAACATTCGTCATCCCTTCAATTTCTTCCATACTTCGATTCCGTTTTCATGAATATGTAACAATAGTCTAAGCAGATGGTGAAATGAATTAAGGTAAAAAAAACTATAATTTTTTTTTTTTTAAATTGGACCCTACCACCGGGACTCGAACCAGGGACCTTGAGTATGAGAGGCAAGTGCTTTACCAATATACCAGAGTATAAGAAGTAGAGATAACAGTACACGTAGATGGAAAATGGGATTCTCATATCATATCTTCCAATTAAAATTTCGATATGTTCCCGACATCTGATTAAAAAAATAAATGGCACACACAAGATAGAGAATTTTCTCAGCTACAACATACTCGAAGCTGGGTGAAAATCGAGCAGAAATAACGGAGCTGTTGCTGAAAGAAGACTGGAATGTAGAATCAAGAATTAAGTAAATGTCATGTCCCATAGGGAATGCACGTAAAATGAGAAAAATTGAAATGGCACCTTTGATCGGAAATTTAGACCATGATGAAGTCATAAAAATGAATAATGTTGGGCCAAAAATTGTAGAGAATTGTCTCAGCTACAACATATCAAAATCCTGGCGAAAATCAACCAGCCATAAGCGACAGTCTCATTTAAAGGCAGAAAAAGTGATGTCATAAATTTTAAAAAAAAGAAAGAAATTTTGAGTTCAGATAAAAATATGATAACGTTATGACCGTAAAAAGGGGCCATTTTTTTCATGGATTAAAGTCTACAAAGCATAAGTTTTCAGAATATGTAAACAAAATTGGGGGTCCCCATGCACTCTGAGGGGCTATGGCGGATTTCAAAGAGGCACGTTTTTGTGCGTTTTTACGTTATTTTCCCCATAGACACGCACACGAACTTTGATCTTTAGCGCACGCATGCGACCTTTGGTCAGTTGATATCGATTCTACATGGATGGTAATTGTGAAGAAAAGTCTCAGGATTGCGAATCAAGTGAAAAAATGGTGTTTTTACGTTATTAACATTGCATAATGGTACTGCGTCAGGGACGCAGGCTTTCCCTGATACCAGCACACCATCTATGAGTCATGAATTACGTCATGTGCGTCAAAATACGTCATAATAAGAGAACCAGGATTTAGCGCAAATGATTGAAACGCATCTTCGCATATATATTTTATAGTACTTCAAATTATGCCAATACAGTACTGACTTCTGATAGTACTAAGTCACTGTCTCGTCATGAATGGTGTCAATGTCACAAAAACTGTTCCTATATAGTCGTTGCTACAATGCACCAAATTTCTAGAAAGATAATTTTCCAAAAAGCCCATTTCTATAAAATTGTGCAGCATAGCACCGCTTAGTGATTTACATGAAATCGACTTGTCAATTATCTTGTATTATGCTTGACTGTACATTTATATGACAATTTCGCCCGTATCTTTTTTTTCAGAAGCAGCAGGTGCAAACAGAAAGGCTAGCCAGCACTGAGGAAGAATTCATTGATGATAATAAGCTTCTTTGTCTTGCAGGTAATGATTCATATAATAAGTTGAATTTTCAAAGAAAAATATAAAAGTTATTAGTATAATGTATTATAAATTAATGGAGCGTCAATTCCAGTAATGGCAGTGTCACCTTTGACGACCCACAAGTGTCTAGAGTGTGGACTGATGTTCTCCACAAAGTCCAACCTGACCGGGCATCTGAGGATACATGAGAAGGGACATCGTTGCACTACTTGTGGCAAGGAGTTTATACTCAAGCAAAATCTGGACCGCCACACCAAGGTGCACCAGTATCCAAGATCCATCAATATAAGAGTGATGAGGCTCTCCTCAATTTCACCATTGCTGCCAAGGCTGTAGGCTCCAAGAAGGACAAGACAGCTGACTCAATCTGGCAGGATGTGTCAGCGGTGGAGGCCAAGAGGTTGGGAAAGGAGCTGTGGCGTGCCAACATCGTCCTGATCTTCAGGAAATACACAGGGCAGCACTTCAAGTGGCTGCTGGAGAACGACGTTGGGTACGTTGTGTGGCTCCTTGACGAGTTCAAGGCCACCGGGGAAAACAACCCGGTCTTGAGGTGGCAGAAGGAGCACCTGCTGGAGCTTGTGAAGGCTAGTCCACAGGAGGTTAGTCACAAATTATACTCATAATTTATTCATCTGCCTTGTTTTTCGGTATGTTTAATCATTGTAAACTTGAATAATTCATCAATTACATTATCTGTGTTATGTATCATGTTCATTCAAATTTGATTTCTGAATTTTAAATCTCTTTTTATCAATTAACTTCACAGAAATGCAAAGAAAAGCAACAGCTGCTGAAAGAGAACGTCGAAAATGCAGAGCTCGTGGCCCTTGCAGATAAGTTTTACGTGAGCATAGTGTGTGGGTGTGTGTATGTTTGCGTGTGTGTGGGGGGGGGGGCATGTGTGGTTGTTTGTGTGGGTGTTTGCGTGTGTTTGGTTGTGTTAAACTTGTTATCACATTAAATTTATTCAACTGGTTCATTACCAAGACTACGAAAATTGGAAATTTTAACCGATGCAGTATTATGTCTACATTACGAATCTCATGATCATCAAAGCAGTGGTGGCGGCTATGCTGCCCATGGTCCATGATTTGGCTTTAAAGATGGATCGTGGAGTGGCAATATCGGCAGTGAAAGCCCAAACTGTTGTCCAGAAGCATGACGACAGGTTGGACGACTTGGAACAGTATTCCAGGCGGGACAATGTTGTACTTAGGGGTGTTCCTGAGAGTGAAGGTGAGGCAACAAACTCCCTGGTCATCAATGTAGCCAAGTCGGTAGGTGTCGAGATGTCGGAGAATGATCTCAGCACTAGTCATCGGTTGGGGAAGCCGCAGCCAAACAAAACAAGGCCAATTGTTGCTCGATTTATACGTCGAGATCAACGCACCCTCCTACTGCGCAACAAAAAGAAGCTGAAGGATGCATCAGATGAGGTCATGAAGAACGTCATGATTGGTGAACATTTGTCTCCTGGTCGTGCTAAGCTCTTGCAGGTCATCAAAAAAGATGAGTCAATTGATAAGGTGTGGACTATCGATGGCAACATTCACTGCATGACACGAGCTGATGGAAAAAAGCATGTCATCAGTAATCCACATGATCTCTTCAAGCGTCTGGATTGGAGCGAGGATAAGCTGAAAAATTCGGGTCTGTTTGTCGACATCTCAGAATAGGAAAAAACCGGCTCCCTTTCAGCATCAGCAGAACTAGCCATTGTGAGTCTGAACGTTAATGGTTTGAACAGTAAACTGAACTTAGGTATTTTAGATCTATACCTAAAGAACTTTGATGTTATTTGTCTTTCGGAAACTAAAAGTGATATTCCTGACCTATCTCAATCTATTCTACATGATTACGAGTGTTATAGTATGCAGAAAAATATACACGCTCAATTTAAATATGGGGGCTTTCATGGTATGTGTATACTTATGAAAAAAGAGATTTTTGCATTTTCTGAAAGAATCCAAGGTACAGTGTCTGAATCGATAATTTGGATTAAAATTAATAGCAATGTTCTTGGTTACGATTTCGTTTTGGCTGCAGTTTATTTACCTTGTGAAGGGTCTATACATCACTCTAATGAGGTTTTTGATAATTTTGTCCATGATGTAATTGACATAAGAAGTAGATTTGATTTACCTTTTTGTTTTCTGGGCGACTTTAATGCACGGACTGGTACACTCAATGACTTTTTAGATTCGAAAGACAAGGTTTTGAACTTGACTGGATTTGACTTTTTTGATGATGATGATGATGATGACAACGGTATTCTTAAGGCATTGCAGGAATTTGGTATAAATACCAATCGCTATAATTATGATAAGCATGTGAACAATAACGGTAGTAAGCTTATTGATATTTGCCAGAGCTTTGATTTCAAAATAGTAAATGGAAGGTTTGGAGATGACAGGAATTTGGGGAACTACACATGCTTTAATAAAAACGGTGGTTGTAGTACAATTGACTATGCTTTGGTATCTTACCCACTCCTTTATCATGTAAGTGATTTTCGAATTGATACTTTTGATAAATGTTTATCTGATGTGCATTCTCCCATTATGATAACTCTGCAGTCAACTCGTTTTCAGGCTCATTCGTCTGAGAGTGAATTAGAGTCTGTACTTGTAAGTGATGAAGGTGTAAGTATGCCTGCAATGACTTTCAAATGGTCAAACAATGTCAAAAAAGATTTTTCACAAAATATTAATGATTCAGTTGGTACTATTAAAAAAAGTTTGGACTGCCTTATGGAAAATGTTAACCAAGAGGAACTTGACTTATTTTACTCGCAAGTCTGTAAGGTTTTTACGGATGCTGCTCAAGATGTTGGGGTATCTAAATGGAAACATCTCGAATCTAAAAATCAAAGAAAGAGAAGTGTTGAGAATAAACCGTGGTTTGATGCAGAATGTAATGCAGCAAGGAGTAAGTATTTAAACATTAAGAACCGCATAAGAAGAAGAAGGAAATTGAACCCTGAAATACACACTGATCTTGATAACGCTAGTAGATATTATAAAAGGTTTTTAAGAGGTAAAAAAAAGACAATATGAGAAGAACTTAAATGACTCTCTTCGTTCTTTGAAGACAGATGATCCAAAGGCGTACTGGAAAAAGTTGAATGCTAGTGAGAATAAGAAACACTCTGGCATGTCTGGTGACAAAGTTTTGTTATCTGATTTTGCAAATCACTTTCGCTCCTTAGGTAATAGTCTGTCTGAAAACGATATAACTTTAGTAGACCTTGTAACTAATTCAGGTGATACAAATGACGTATTGAATGCACCAATTACAATAAACGAAGTTGAAAAAATGATAATGAACTTGAAGAATGCTAAAGCCTGTGGAAAGGATTTGTTACGAAATGAATTTTTGAAAAGCTGTCCACGAAGCAAGCTTAAAATTTTAGTGAAATTTTTCAATGTTGTTTTGAATAGTGGCTATGTCCCCACAGAATGGTGTATTGGAATAATTGTCCCCATCTATAAAAACAAGGGGCAAGATACCAATCCAGATAATTATAGGGGAATCACACTGCTAAGCTGTTTAGGTAAGCTATTTACATCTATTTTGAATCAAAGGATTACGCAGTTCCTCGATGCTGAACAAATAATTGGGGAAGAGCAGGCTGGTTTTCGTTCAGGCTATTCAACGATTGACCATGTGTTTGCTTTGAAGTCCATAATTGATTTTTATGTTAAAAAAAAGAAACGTCTATACTGTGCTTTTATCGATTATAAAAAAGCTTTTGATCTAATTGATAGAACAAGTTTATGGCTTAAACTGTTGAGGTTAGGCGTTAATGGCAAAATATTTACTATTATCAACAACATTTACAAATATGCAAAGTCTTGTGTTACTGTAAATGGTAAATGTTCTGAATTTTTTACATGTAACATTGGCGTTCGCCAGGGGGAAAACCTTTCCCCCTTGTTATTTGCAATATACTTGAATGATTTTCAAGAACATCTTAGCAGATTCTACGGTGGTCTTAGCTCCTTGGTAAATGACATACGTGGCTACCTAGATGATGAAGATGTAGAAACCTTTGTTAAACTACACTGTCTATTGTATGCTGATGATACCATAATTTTAGCAGAAAGTCCAGAAGAATTGCAAAAAGCATTAGACGGAGTAGAAAATTATTGTAATACTTAGCAGTTGACTGTCAATACAAGCAAAACCAAGATTGTTATTTTCTCTAAAGGAAAAGTTAGAAATGTACCTAGTTTCACTCTAAGTGGTGATGTGATTGATGTTGTAGATGATTTTGTATACCTTGGAATTCGATTCAATTATAATGGTAGTTTTAAGAAAGCGATAGCAAAGCAAGTGACACAGGCCAGAAAGGCTTTATATTGTATGCTGGTAAAAGCAAAAAGATTACAACTTTCAGTAGATACACAGTGCCACTTATTTGATCATATGGTATTGCCGGTATTACTGTATGGTTGTGAAGTGTGGGGGTTTGAGTGCATAAAGCAGATTGAAATTTTCCATAGGAAATTCTTGAGGACAATGCTACATGTAAATAGATGTACACCAGACTGCATGGTGTACGGTGAAACAGGACGTGGACCGATATTGAACCAAGTCAAATGTAGAATGGTTGGATATTGGTTAAGAATAATTAAGGGAAAACAACAGAAGTATTCAAATATTTTATATAACCTGCTTAATCACATGCACACTGTCAATGAATCATCCTTCACATCACTCTGGCTAAAATGTATCAAAGATATTTTTCAAAATGCAGGGTTAGGTAACATTTGGTTGCATCAGGGTAATGGACATAGCAGTCAATGGATTCTCAATGTTCTGAAAACACGTCTTTCTGACATGTGTCAACAAGATTGGAAATCATCAACCTGGTCTAACCGTATTTGTACAAATTATAGGATGTTTAAAAATGATCCTCATATTTTAGTACTAAGCAAGAAAGATATTGTTACTCTGAGCAAATTTCGTTGTCGGTCACATGCACTACCTGTAAATAATAGTAGGTATGATTTAAGTTTATTGAAAGATACAAATCGTCCACTTCGTTTATCCTCAAACTCAGGTGATGAATTTCATTACCTTTTTGAATGTCCTTTCTTCCAGAAGGAGAGAAACTTGTATATACCAAGACATATCAATAACATCAGGTCAAGTGCACTTAAAATATCTAAGTTATTTAATTCTGCTGATACTTGCCAGCTTAAAAAATAGCAAAATTTGCCAGAACTATCATGTTGCAATTCAACCAGTCTCCCAAGTCAAATATTGAGGACGATGTGCCTAGTAGCAAAAGTAATATCAATATAATTGTACGTACCCGTAGCGGTAGAATAATCAAACGGCCAGACAGGCTAGTCTTGTAAAACGTTTTAAAATACAAACAAAAACAAAATCGAAGAAAAAAAATGAAATAAAACTATACAAAAAAAAATAGCTCAAGTATGATACTAGTTTTTGTCTATTTAATCTATACAATCCATATTAAACTCTTAATGCTCTGTGTTATATCATTCATGTACATTACATGTTGTATTTACTCTGTATTCTATATACTGTAGGCTGAATATTTTTATATACTATTATGTTCACATCTATTATGCTTGTATATCTTTTGTAAATATGTTTTTATGTTTGTACTCTCATACCCCGAGAGGGGGTCGATAGAGTCAATAAATCTTATCTATCTATCACTTGAGGAAAAATTAAAACTAAACAAATCCAAAAATTATTGTAAAGCCTGAAAGAATGAAAAAGACTGTAAGAGATGAAAATGGATTAATTTTTCATATCTGTCCTACTATGATAATTTTTCTCAATTTTTTTTTTTATTTTCTGAGAATGTTCTTCAGGAATCGCAAGTGCCGGTCGACACATCGGCGACATCCGTGGACAAGCTCATTTCGGAGGTGCCCCCTGCTACTGATACATTTCGTGATGCTGCTGATATCGTTGAAGGCTGGCAGAAGGCATGGGACATCATGTACCTGCCAAACTTGACCTAGCGGAAGTCAGATGGCCCTCACAGCATCTTCAAGGAGCCACAGAGGTAGGTCTCGGGCAAGGGAGATGCATCAACCTGCACCATCCTGAAGAATGAGATGTAGTTTCCTCCAGCCCGTCTCCCCACATCCCTAAAAGGAACTCTACCCTCCATGTCCCTGTTCTTCAACACACGTCTTTTTTCTGGAGGCCTGTGGGGGTTATGGGTACCAAGATCTCGTGCCCAAACTCCAAGTACCCTGCCCCACCAGACAGCTTCTTGACAAGAGCTGGCTACACCCCGGTAGCTCGAACCTTGCTGACGGAATGACTCAAGTGCCACCACCGCCAGGGTAAAGAGGACAAGTCGCTCCAGTCCAGATGGCATGCCACCAGCCCCAGCATCCTCATGCAATTACCCCCAGCCGTGTGCATGATGTGCCCAGCCATCCTCGTCGAGAAGCGAGCTGTCGACAGGAGTGTCGTCACTCTCTCCGATCAGCTGAACTCGGTGTCGATGTCCAAGATCCATCGCATGGTGCAGCAAGGCCACCATGACTGGTATGCTGGTCGAAGGGATCTGTATCAAACGTTGATGGAGGCACATACCGCAGGGTCAACCTCATCATCAATGCATGGAATACTGCCCTCACCACATACTAACCACCTCCCATGTCACCTTCTCCGATACCATCTGCCAGGACCCTTCGCAGGGCTCATCTTGTGATGGAGACGGAGAAGATGTCCGCATACTGGGAATCCATCCTCAGCATGACAGGGGAGATTCTGTCAATTGTCGGCACAAAGCAGGTGCGTATTCATCTTGTTATTGGTATTAATAAGTCAAGCAATGATTAACTTTAATTATGAAACAATTGATATGTCATTCCATCTACAAAATACATACAGTTCATATAATGTCACTCATTTACAAAAATCCATTATAATGTGAAATGCAATTAAATGCAATGTAATATGATGACTGTAATACATCTTTATCATTTGTTCAATTTTCTCATTTTATTCCTTTTGTTTCCATGCAGGTTCTGAAGAAAATACATGGTGATGGTCAGGGTACCATGCAGTACCTCACCAGCATACTTAATGAGTGGGGCCAGTTTGTGACGACTGTTGTTGTGGCGTTCGAGTCTGAGGAGGGATACTCCAGGATGGCAAGGTGTGGTCGCCTGCTTCCGAAGGGCCAATGCTCCTCCAGTGAAAGTGTTGTATGCCGACAACAATTACTGCATTAAGAAAATAAACTTGAATGTACTCTTTCAGTTTTAATGTCAGCAATATCCAAAGTTTAACATTTAAAAGGATCTTTTTTTTTGTTTCACTCTATTTTGCTTATTGTATTCTTTGGGTATTCATGCTTGGTGAGATAGTGATGAGAAGCTCAGACCAAACACAACATATATAATCCCTTTTGTTGCACATAATCCATGTTCACATTATTTCAAAGCTTATTTATTGATTGATTGATTTATTTGATCTTTTCAGGGATGGCTGTACTTCATTGTATGAGACCCTTTTCAAACTGTGGGTCGACGATGGCAGCAGAGCTATTTGCCTTGAAACTGGCTCTTGATGTTGTAGAGAAGTCTAAAGCATGATGCTTTATTATTTTCACAGACTCCTTTATCCAGTTTAACTGCTCTACAAGGATGAAGTCATAAAAACCCGTATATTATTCAATTATTAGAAGCTCAATGTAAGATAGATGCACTGGGTTAAAGAGCTGTTTTTGCTTGGATACCAAGTCATGTAGGCATACTTGGAAATGAAAAAGCCGATAAATTGGCAAAAGAAGCTCTTACTATGGATGCAATAACTAATGCCATGATTCCCTACTCTGACTTGAAAACAAAGATTAACACGTACATGTATGTAAGAAGTACATGGCAAATTGCATGGGCTTTAAACCCTGAAAATAAACTCTACCAACATAAAGCAATTAGGAGGGGGGCCCTGCAAATCACCCAAGCATTTGTGCCCCTTCCCCTTTTGCAGGGTTAGGGTAGTAAAGCTCCACAGCCTTTAAGGCAGATTCACAAGAGGGAGAAGAAAGTGGCATCCACCATCGTAAGGAGGATGAAACACAATGACCCTATTGAGGAGGTGCTTCTTGGGGATGAAATGAGGAAGCGCAAGGAACCACTGTCAGTGAGGGAGATGGAGGACGATGAGAAAGATGCAGACGAAGCTGATGGCATGAGTAGGACTTCGAGGAGGAAGATCCTGGAGATAGAAGAGGAGGAAGACCATGGAGAAGGGGAGCCATTTGGGGATGTAGTAAGGAAGGCCTAGGAACTGCTTTCAGTGTGGAAAATGGAGGACAATGAGGAGGAAAGTGCAGATGACGATATTTATTTGCAGCTGAAAATCCTCCATGTTGTGTAGCATGTGATTGTTTACTCACAGTTAAACATATTCTCCTTGAGTGTACTGATTTTACACATACTCAAACAAAATATTATAATGTTCTTGATTTAAAATCACTATATGAAGATGTTTCATGTTTATGTATAAGTATAATAAGCTTCCTTAAAGAGATGTCTTTTCAATCAGTTTTGAATCTAATATTAACAGTGATACCCCAGGGCAAGGCATTTATTCTAATTGCCTAGTCTTTTGGAGGAGACTTTAAGCCATCGGTCCTGTTTAGGAGAGCCACACCATAAGCACGATAAAGAACCTGCTTCATTTTTCGAAAAAGAGAAGGGAGCAATCCCTATGAAGTAGTTTAAAGCTGATGATTTACTGTAGTATTTCACATAATTTATGTAAGACTTGATCTGAGTTTTTATTGATTGAATAATTTTTTAGGATGAAAGGGTAAAGCTCATCCTTTTGATACATCATCTGACATTTAAATGACACAAGTGTGTTGATAGTGTCATTAAACCTAAAATCGTCCATCCATCCATCCATTCACAGAAAGTTTCCTTGTAAATTTTGGACAAAAGAGGAGTGAAAATTTATGTTTATTTCCTTTTGCACTGTATTTTTTACATGATTTTTGTATCAGACATGTTGACTGCGTGGATTGCCACATTGTCTTCACACTGAATTGGTAAGAAGAATTAAAATTGTGGTTATTTTCTCAAGTTTCTTAACTCATGTAAAAGTGTCCGCGAAGCAAAAGTTATTAGTAACCAGACAGTTCCCCGTTAGAGCTTAACGAGCTTTCACTCATCCCTCACGTGCAGTGAAGTTTTGTATACTGAATAGTGTGCTGAAATGGATTGAATGAGATTTATATTTAGGATAATAGATGAGAATGAGAATTATATGTATATATGAGAGTGCATTATGACCTCGCCAAGACCAAGTTATGTGTAGTTAGCCAGAAATTTGAGGAAAAGTGAAGAGTATGATGTAACTGTAAAGTGAGACAGTCTAGAGTCTAACTGTTAGACTTCTAGTCAGTTTCTTTGTAGTTAGTAGTTATCGGCACTTGTCGTTAGGGGATATTGCAAGAAAATCAGTTGCAGATCAGTCATAGGCCATAATTTTCCCTTAAGTTAAAATAAATTTATCCTAACTTAACAGTAAATCGTAACCTGCTAGTGCTACCAATCATAAGTTACAAGAGAAATGCAATTTGCGACTGATTTGCACTTTATTGAATGCAATTCTTGCAACACCCCCTAAGATTATTTATAATTATAAGTAACTTGTGCATTTTAAAAAAAATTTCAGGATACCCCGGTACATCACAGCCACAGTCATCACAGCCACAGACATTGCAGTCACACAAATGTCCAGAGTGTGGGCTGGAGTGCTCTACGAAATCAAACCTGACACGCCACATGAAGAGCCATGCAGACAAGGAATTTGAGTGTTACTTGTAAAAAAAAGTTCACACTCAAACAGAACCTTGACAGGCATTCTAAGGTACATCTGTGCCCTCACATACGCCTGTACAGAGACGGAGAGGCTTTGCTGGATTTCACCAAGGAGGGGAAGGTGGCAGGGAAGGAGAAGAAGGAGGTGGACCCCATCTGAACAGATGTAGGTACAGCTGAGAAGGCGGCCAAGAAGTATGGTGATGACAAGTGGAGGGCGAACATCGTAACTTCCTTCGAGAAGTACGCTGGTCAAAGTTTCAAGTGACTACTTGAAAATGATGTAGGCTACGTGGTGTGGCTGCTAGACCAGTTTCAGCAGACTGGTGATGGCAACCCACTGATGAGATGGCAGAAGGAGCATCTCCTGAAGCTGGCAAATGCTTCCCCAGCATCGTCGTGCATTTGCACAGGCATGGAAAGGTAAGCCAGAAATTGTAGTTTTTGAAAAATGCAGTATCATCTGTCTGTGTGTGTGTGAGTATTTTCAGCAAACTTCTCCTATTCTCATTTTTTTATTGTGTTGTCTTTTCAGGTTAGCTGCTCACACTTGGAGACCTTGAAAACCTCGCTTAACTATGATATGCTTCTTTTAAAAATTTAATGTATTTACATTATCTATGTAACTTGTCCATTTAAATTTGATTTCTGAATATCAAATCGCTCAATATCAATTAACTTGAACTTTACAGAATCGCAAGGCAAAGCAGGAAACCAAGAAACAAGTGGATTTCAATCCAGAGTTCATTGAGGATGCTGAGCTCTTAGCCTTTGCAGGTATGTTTGTTTTTTTTTAATTTAAATATAGCACTGTGAGCGTGTGTGTGTTTGTGTGTGTATACGTGTTGTTAGTGACTGATCAATAAAAGTAAGGTTAACACTTTACCTAAATATGAGCTATTGGTGGAATTAAGTGTTTATTTAAATACTTTTTTTCCTTTTCGGAGGAAGTCATCCAGGAGTCCAAGATAGCAATGGACACCAAGCTTACCAGTGCGAGTAAACTCCTGCCATCCACATCATCCTCAAGCAAGATGCCAGGCCCCTCCCAGCTGCCATTTACCTCAGCCACTTCTACTCTATCCATTGTCCTCGAGGGCTGGCAGAAGTTCTGGGAAGAGCCCCCTTCCCAGAAGCAAGCCATGTAAGCCCCTAATATCCACTGGCTGAAGAACAACAGTGAGTATGGGATCTTCAAGCCAACCAAGCTCTACAAGAACGCCAAAGGGGAGATCACCGCTTGCTGAATCTTCAAGTCACGGATGGAATTCAACCCACCTCTTCTTCCCACGGCAATGGGGGGCAACCTACCCAATATGATGGGATTTTTCACAACTCCTGTCTTTTTTTGGTGTCCGGTGGGGGTGATGGAGATCAAGATCCGGTGCCCAAACAGCAACTGTCCTGCTCCCCCGGGCAGCTTCCTGACCAAGCATGGATTTGGCAACATCGCCTGGACTGTGCGTGGAGTAAAATACCATTACACACTACTCACAGAGCGACTTCTCTGCAATTCATGTATGAAGTTGCGTCAAGGCAGCAAAGGAGGAGAAGACCAACTCCAGTACCAGTGGCATGCCTACAGTCCTGCCATCCTGATGAACCTTCCACCGACTGTCAGCGACCTGTTTCCTGCTATCCTCTGTGGCAGACGGGCCATAGACAAGGATGTTGTGATTCTATTTTATATTCTAATGTCACAGCCATCCATTCATAAAGTTATCGAGGAAAACTTTTAACAAAAGGAGTTGTAAAACTTGATTTCTAGCTATATTTGAGCATTCTTCAAGGGACTTTTTTTACAGGAAGTGAAAACTAAGAGGATACCTTACGGGATTTATCCGTCTGATTGAGTGGGTAAATAATAAAAAGTGTTTTATAGCTATTATTGTGATGCACGTGAAAGTGATTATACAGCTAGGTGGGTATAGAGCAAGAGCTCTCCCGGAGCTCCCCAGGGGAACTTTCCGCATCACCTGGTCCACGTGTGTTGCTCGTGGAAATTACATTTTTTAGACCATCTACACCTTCTACTGTATGCAAATAAGTGTTTTTCTAAGTGTTTACAAATATGAATTCATTCTTTGCCTTGAGAATTACCTTTTTGCTGTCAGTGATAATTCTCTAGTAGTTTGGTCTAGGAAATTAAAATTATTGCTCTTATTATTGGTTGTCCATTCTTTTCTTTGACTTTGTAGGCCAGCCTCAGGCTCAGGCTCATTGAACATGGAAGCTCCCCATAAGTGCCAGACATGCCAGCTGACATTCTCCACCAAGTCAAACCTTGTACAGCACGAGAAAACACAGTCCCGTCATGCCAGTCGACGCTGGTGCCTTCAAAGTAGCGGTAGCTTGATTTGAAATAGATTAATCAGTAGAATATTGCTTGTAATTTTTCTTGTACAGTTATTAGCACTACTGGACTAATATTGATGTACTTTTTTTTTTTTTTTTTTGTCACCTATTTACACTGTTTATTTTCCCAACAGTGCCAATGATCATAATGCTACTGTCTCCCTCCAACATACACGAGGCTGGTCTGGCTGTTTATATAATGCCAATCTTGTTTGCAACATCCAAGGCATATTGATGTACTTAATGATTGAATGTACAGTATTTATTTTCTACCACTAGGCACTAGACATGGTCCTAGAATCTAGACCTAGAATCTACCTGATAAGTTAGTTTTATTCAATTTGTTTGTGCAACAGGTTAGGATCGCAATGGAGGGGCTGCACGAATGCCAAGAATGTGGGTAGAAGTTTGCTGTGAAGTCAAACCTGACCAGACACTGCAAAATTCATGAGGATAAAGGACTGAAGTGCGAGCAATGCGGGAGCAGGTTAACTCGTAAGGAAAACCTTGAACGGCATGCAAAAGTGCACTTCTACCCTAAGATTCCGCTGTACGGAGAGGGAAAGGCATGGATGGAGAACACAAAAGAGGGTGACCGAATATGGAACATGGATGAAAAGGAAAAGGTCCATGACAAGCTATGGAGGGACCCTAAGGCTGCAGAGAGGGAGACAAAGAAGTGTGGCCACAAGCTGTGGAAGAGTAATATGGTCATTACTTTTGGCAGGTGCGCTGGTCAGACTTTCCACTGGCTCCTGGAAAATGCTGTTGGCTACACCCTCTGGCCCGTGGATCAGTTCATCGAGCGGGGTGAAACTGTGCCCTCAATATTGTGACAAAAGGAGCAGCTCCTTGAGCTGGTAAAAGGCTTCCCCATCCTGGTCAACGAGTTGGAGAGGTGTAAAAAGGTGAGGTCTTATGTTCTATTTATTAATGCTGTAATAACAAATGCTATTTAACCTATGGTAATTGCAATCCTTGACCATAACAAAACGACAACAAATAAAAACATTGATGGCCACTTACTTTAAATACCCTTCTACCCTAAGATTCCGCTGTACAGAGAGGGAAAGGCATGGATGAAGAACACAAAAGAGGGTGACCGAATATGGAACATGGATGAAAAGGAAAAGGTCCATGACAAGCTATGGAGGGACCCTAAGGCTGCAGAGAGGGAGACAAAGAAGTGTGGCCACAAGCTGTGGAGGGGTAATATGGTCATTACTTTTGGCAGGTGTGCTGGTCAGACTTTCCACTGGCTCCTGGAAAATGCTGTTGGCTACACCCTCTGGCCGATGGATCAGTTTATCGAGCAGGGTGAAACTGTGCCCTCAATGTTGTGACAAAAGGAGCAGCTCCTTGAATTGGTGAAAGGCTTCCCCATCCTGGTCAATGAGCTGGAGAGGTGTATAAAGTGGAGGTCTTATGTTCTATTTATTAATGCTGTAATAACAAATGCTATTCAACCTATGGTAATTGCAATCCTTGACCATAACAAAACGACAACAAATAAAAACATTGATGGCCACTTATTTTAAATACCCTTCTACCCTAAGATTCTGCTGTACAGAGAGGGAAAGGCATGGATGAAGAACACAAAAGAGGGTGACCGAATATGGAACATGGATGAAAAGGAGAAGGTCTATGACAAGCTATGGAGGGACCCTAAGGCTGCAGAGAGGAAGACAAAGAAGTGTGGCCACAAGCTGTGGAAGAGTAATATTGTCATTACTTTTGGCAGGTGCGCTGGTCAGACTTTCCACTGGCTCCTGGAAAATGCTGTTGGCTACACCCTCTGGCCGATGGATCAGTTTATCGAGCGGGGTGAAACTGTGCCCTCAATATTGTGACAAAAGGAGCAGCTCCTTGAGCTGGTGAAAGGCTTCCCCATCCTGGTCAATGAGTTGGAGAGGTGTAAAAAGGTGAGGCCTTATGTTCTATTTATTAATGCTGTAATAACAAATGCTATTTAACCTATGGTAATTGCAATCCTTGACCATAACAAAATGACAACAAATAAAAACATTGATGGCCACTTATTTTAAATACCCTTCTACCCTAAGATTCTGATGTACAGAGAGGGAAAGGCATGGATGAAGAACACAAAAGAAGGTCACCGAATATGGAACATGGATGAAAAGGAAAAGGTCCATGACAAGCTATGGAGGGACCCTAAGGCTGCAGAGAGGGAGACAAAGAAGTGTGGCCACAAGCTGTGGAGGAGTAATATGGTCATTACTTTCGGCAGGTGTGCTGGTCAGACTTTCCACTGGCTCCTGGAAAATGCTGTTGGCTACACCCTCTGGCCGGTGGATCAGTTTATCGAGCGGGTTGAAACTGTGCCCTCAATATTGTGACAAAAGGAGCAGCTCCTTGAGCTGGTGAAAGGCTTCCCCATCCTGGTCAATGAGTTGGAGAGGTGTAAAAAGGTGAGGTCTTATGTTCTATTTATTAATGCTGTAATAACAAATGCTATTTAACCTACGGTAATTGCAATCCTTGACCATAACAAAACGACAACAAATAAAAACATTGATGGCCACTTACTTTAAATAACTTCTTTCATTTTCCAATTTCTAAACAGAAACATAAGCGACAGATCTGGTGACGGGAGAGTTGTGTCTAAGCCTCTTCCAGATGCACCCACTCTCCCAACTTCACCCCCCCCCCCCCCAACAGGAAGCAGGTACAATATTCGACAAGGCCCCTCGAGCAAAGTGACAGGAGTGCACAGAAGTGGAATTTGGACTCTGACACACACCAGAAAAGAAGCCTGGGACATCCTGTTCGTTACCCACATTACTATCACGTCCTCTGAAGCCGTCTCCTGTACCCAAGGCTCCTTTTCTGGTGGTGGTGCCTTATTAGCCTTCTGCTGCATCAATATTATTTCCCTCTACATCTTTTGCACCCTTTTTACCATCACATCCCTTCCCCCTCCAGCACCTAAGCCCAAACCTATCATGCCGAACAAATCCAAGAAGCCTTGCGCTGCTTGTGGACAACCTAATTGTGGTGGACAAAGAAACCACTACATTCCATTCAAGGCAAACACATGTAAAAAAAAAAAAAATTACAATGAAACAAATCCTTACTAGCCACATGAAAGTACACATATTAGTTTGTACAAGAAAGGTGAACGATTACTACAGGCAATGGATGAGGCAAAGGAATATGGAAACCGTGACAAAAAAAGGTTAAGGTGGCAGATCAAGTGCGGCACGATCCAAAAACTGCGAAAGCTGCTGCCAGGAAAGATGGTGATTAATTATGGAAAGGCAACATCATCATCACGTTCGGGCAATATTATGCAGGAAAGTCATATAGGTGCCTACTGGAAAACGATGTGGGCTATGTTAAGTGGTTTCTGGTTCAGTTCATCCAGAGGGGAGAAGTCTGTTCATTGTTGAAGTGGGATAAGCAGACTCTGTTAGACTATACCAAGGCTTTCGCCCCTGTCATGTGCCACGTTGATAGTGAAATTAAGGTGAATTTTTTTTATATGTAAAGAGATTTACTGGCCTAATGAAATAAATCAAAACTAAAGTCATTTTTAGGAGTGTCTATAATTTTTCTCTACAATGGGTTAATTCAATTGTCATGTTTTGTAGCAAAACTAAAAGGAATAAGCATGTTGGAATTGAATAGCATCAAATCTACTCATAAACCATTTGATTAAAAATATTCATTGTGTCAGTCCAACTGCAGACAGATGATCAACCCCAAGTCCCCTACCAGTGGCATGCATACTCCCCAAGTATTCCAGTGCAGCTGGCCCCTACTGTTCACAAGTTGTTCCCCGCCATCATATGCAGTAAGCAGGCATTTGATAAGGGCGTGGCTGCTCTGCTGGCAGACAGACTGAACGCAGCCTCGATGACCAAGGTGCATCGTTTGGTTGAGCAGGCCCATGACGAGTGGTATACCGACCAGCTTCTGTACCAGACACTGCTGACGAAGGCTCAGTTGGCCAGCACATCCAAACCTTGCATTGCATGTAACACACCATACTCTGGAGGCCAACACTAAAAGTATGTTCCATCAAAAGAAAAAACAGTGGGAAGTATGCAAAAGAAGTTCACATTTTGCCCCAAAACAAATAGAGGCGTGACTCCACGGTTTATGAAGAGCTACAATAGATATGAACATTTGTTTGGGACGTTTCACTCCATCACTGAATGAGTGGGGGCAATTCCTGACCACGATTGCAGTTGTGTCAGAGTCTGAGGAATATTATTCCAGGATCGCCCGTGGACTCATTACTTGTTTCAAGCAGGCGAATGCTCCTGTGCCAAAAATCCTCTACACTGACAATAATTGTTGTAGGTGAGTTGAATTTGTTCATGTTGTAGAAATCAATAAAATAAATAAATAATTTATAATGAGTATGTATCCATTACAGTGTAGTGCTCAAAAGGTGAAAGATATTCCGTTTGTATTGAAATCATGCAGAAAAATTTATTTTGAAACATCATTGTGTGCTACCAACATTTTTCACTTTCTTTGCATTTTAGTTTTGTCATTGTAATATCAGGAAAGGGAAATCCATCACAAAAAACCAATTGGAAGGAAACAAAATAATTTGCTGAGCAAGATGTGCATTTCAAACAAGATAACTATTGCATGAATATTTTTTTTAAAATTACATTTAACAAAATTTTTTAAATTTTGCATTTCCATCGTTATTTTTTAGGGATGGTGGCACCTTGTGGCTCAAGTCCCTATTCCAGGAATGGACAGATGATGGCATGACGGCACTGGCTTCACCGCTGGGACTCGGTGGTCGTCAAACAGTCCCACTCCAAATACGGCAAGTTTATGAGTTCTATGGCCGGTGCCATCCTGCCATACAACAAAGATGACATCATGAGGCTCACCCAAGCCGTCAAGAAGGGGAACAGCATGTACTCAGCCAAAAGCGATACCGAGATGCTCACCTACATAAAGCCCTATGAGCTCAAGACCTACATGAGACGTGTCACCCGTGGTGTTCAGGTGAGATACTTCAATTCTTTTTAAGAATTTAATTATGTGATCATTTATGATTTTCAAATAATAATATAAAATAATAATAACTCTTATTTACCCAGGGTAGCCACGCTAATCTGGGTTTACAGGGTCTCTGTTATTTAGAAGGCTATATGGCATTTTCCGAGTGTTAGGAAAAAAAGTTTAAAAAAATAATAAAAAATGAAAATAAAAATAGCTGAATAGGTGTTTGCTACTGCCTACTGCAAAATCAGAAAATAGCATTGAACACAGACATACTGTCCGTGTTCAATGCCATTTTCCGAAAATGAAAATAAAAAATTATCGGCCTACGATTGGTTCTTGAAAAGTTTAAGACGCAGAACAACAACATATTTGTCACTTACCCTGTTGTAATTTAACCTTAAAATCCAAATTCTAAGGTTATTTCTCTTTAGTATTCTAGAAAAGCGACGCTGCACCGCAGTGCATGCTCGAGCTAGCTACGTTCG
The DNA here is from genome assembly GCA_029962745.1 of Echinometra lucunter. Lineage (NCBI taxonomy): Eukaryota > Metazoa > Echinodermata > Echinoidea > Camarodonta > Echinometridae > Echinometra > Echinometra lucunter. Next base: position 16,713,638 of record CM057166.1, read on the forward strand.
TGCAAAGAATTGCACAACAGCGTGCATGCATTGCGCAATGGCATATCGTACGGGCTCCAGACAACTCACCCTCGAGACAACTAACCTACGCACAAAGAGGGCGAGTTGCCGAAAGTCGGTATACCCCCCCTTGATAGAATTCCTTGTAACCCTGTGTTGAACGGAATTTAAAACGGAGAATAAAGCAGACTTTAGCTTTTAAAAAGCGGTAAATTCTTGACCTTACATAGGTTGTCTAAAAAATTAAGTTATGAATAGAGACTATAAGAGTGACAAGTTCTACAGTAGTAATACACTTAGCTTACATTGTAAGAACATGATAGTGGATAATAACAAAACAATTAAGGAGGTTTTCTCTAAATACTTTAGATTGTAAGACGTACCCTTGACATTTAAAAAAAAAAGTGTGGCAGCTGGTGCTGGTCAAGCAGCCTTGCTGTACACAACCTGGCAATAGAGATGATCTCGAGTTAGGTGTTGGAGAAGGAGATCTAAGCTGAAGCAGTGGACTAGTCTGGACGATGAATCTGGAAGAACTCAGCAGTATGTCTCCGTAACTCAAGCAACTTGTGCGAGGTAAATTAGTGCATTATATCTTGAAGATGTGATGCATGAGAAGTCAGGTGGAGAGACTAGATGAGATGACTATAGGCATCACTTTGAGGATTTGACAGGGAATGCATCTCCGTGGACAGATACATGAAGATGAGATGAGGAAGCGAGACTACAAAGACCTGCTTTCAAGATTTTGAATAACTTCCTGGCTGGAGGAGATGCCAGCACAAGGATAAATTACTTAACTTGAGCAAGAAATTTCTGACCTCACTTGCCTGGCATACTTGAAGTATGTAGTGATGCTACACAGCGACTTCTTGAGGGGCATTTCTCCAATGCAACTACCAATCTTATCACTGACCCAGAGATTCCGCTGGTCTTTGCAGAGCCGGTTACATAGATGCTGGATAGCGTCATTAGAGCTGGACTAGCAGCCGAGTCTTCCCGTGGAGTGAAGGACATTTGAGGGTAAAATTGGACATTTTGTCACGTCTGTAAAGTGGGTGCTTCTTCAAGTGTTCAGCCAGTACCTATGGATGAGTGAACAGGAGAAGGAATTAATGAGCTGAAAAATTTATTTTGAAACATCATTGTGTGCTACCAACATTTTTCACTTTCTTTGCATTTTAGTTTTGTCATTGTAATATCAGGAAAGGGAAATCCATCACAAAAAACCAATTGGAAGGAAACAAAATAATTTGCTGAGCAAGATGTGCATTTCAAACAAGATAACTATTGCATGAATATTTTTTTTTAAATTACATTTAACAAAATTTTTTAAATTTTGCATTTCCATCGTTATTTTTTAGGGATGGTGGCACCTTGTGGCTCAAGTCCCTATTCCAGGAATGGACAGATGATGGCATGACGGCACTGGCTTCACCGCTGGGACTCGGTGGTCGTCAAACAGTCCCACTCCAAATACGGCAAGTTTATGAGTTCTATGGCCGGTGCCATCCTGCCATACAACAAAGATGACATCATGAGGCTCACCCAAGCCGTCAAGAAGGGGAACAGCATGTACTCAGCCAAAAGCGATACCGAGATGCTCACCTACATAAAGCCCTATGAGCTCAAGACCTACATGAGACGTGTCACCCGTGGTGTTCAGGTGAGATACTTCAATTCTTTTTAAGAATTTAATTATGTGATCATTTATGATTTTTAAATAATAATATAAAATAATAATAACTCTTATTTACCCAGGGTAGCCACGCTAATCTGGGTTTACAGGGTCTCTGTTATTTAGAAGGCTATATGGCATTTTCCGAGTGTTAGGAAAAAAAGTTTAAAAAAATAATAAAAATGAAAATAAAAATGAAAATAAAAATAGCTGAATAGGTGTTTGCTACTGCCTACTGCAAAATCAGAAAATAGCATTGAACACAGACATACTGTCCGTGTTCAATGCCATTTTCCGAAAATGAAAATAAAAAATTATCGGCCTACGATTGGTTCTTGAAAAGTTTAAGACGCAGAACAACAACATATTTGTCACTTACCCTGTTGTAATTTAACCTTAAAATCCAAATTCTAAGGTTATTTCTCTTTAGTATTCTAGAAAAGCGACGCTGCACCGCAGTGCATGCTCGAGCTAGCTACGTTCGTGCGAAGAATTGCACAACAGCGTGCATGCATTGCGCAATGGCATATCGTACGGGCTCCAGACAACTCACCCTCGAGACAACTAACCTACGCACAAAGAGGGCGAGTTGCCGAAAGTCGGTATACCCCCCCTTGATAGAATTCCTTGTAACCCCGTGTTGAACGGAATTTAAAACAGAGAATAAAGCAGACTTTAGCTTTTAAAAAGCGGTAAATTCTTGACCTTACATAGGTTGTCTAAAAAATTAAGTTATGAATAGAGACTATAAGAGTGACAAGTTCTACAGTAGTAATACACTTAGCTTACATTGTAAGAACATGATAGTGGATAATAACAAAACAATTAAGGAGGTTTTCTCTAAATACTTTAGATTGTAAGACGTACCCTTGACATTTAAAAAAAAAAGTGTGGCAGCTGGTGCTGGTCAAGCAGCCTTGCTGTACACAACCTGGCAATAGAGATGATCTCGAGTTAGGTGTTGGAGAAGGAGATCTAAGCTGAAGCAGTGGACTAGTCTGGACGATGAATCTGGAAGAACTCAGCAGTATGTCTCCGTAACTCAAGCAACTTGTGCGAGGTAAATTAGTGCATTATATCTTGAAGATGTGATGCATGAGAAGTCAGGTGGAGAGACTAGATGAGATGACTATAGGCATCACTTTGAGGATTTGACAGGGAATGCATCTCCGTGGACAGATACATGAAGATGAGATGAGGAAGCAAACTACAAAGACCTGCTTTCAAGATTTTGAATAACTTCCTGGCTGGAGGAGATGCCAGCACAAGGATAAATTACTTAACTTGAGCAAGAAATTTCTGACCTCACTTGCCTGGCATACTTGAAGTATGTAGTGATGCTACACAGCGACTTCTTGAGGGGCATTTCTCCAATGCAACTACCAATCTTATCACTGACCCAGAGATTCCGCTGGTCTTTGCAGAGCCGGTTACATAAATGCTGGATAGCGTCATTAGAGCTGGACTAGCAGCCGAGTCTTCCCGTGGAGTGAAGGACATTTGAGGGTAAAATTGGACATTTTGTCACATCTGTAAAGTGGGTGCTTCTTCAAGTGTTCAGCCAGTACCTATGGATGAGTGAACAGGAGAAGGAATTAATGAGCTGAGAAGATTCATTTTGAAGTCTGCGTTATTACAAGGAAGGGTAAAATAGTAGTCGTCAAGTCAGAGGGATGACAAAGACATTCCTATTTGTATGATCAAGACATGAGGTAACAATGCTCCATGATTTTCAGATAGTTGATGAAAGAAGGAATTGCAATTTATTTATGGAACTCTACAATGGTGCTGAATTGGATATGGACAGTGAAATTATGATACATTTTCCTTTAGACAATATAGACTTACTTTGACTCGTGTTGGATGAGTGCACATGGATACCTATGGTTTGTCGCTTCATCGTTGCTCCTAGTGTGGTGGATTGGAGAATATCTGTAAATATAGAGGTAGAGAACTTATTTAAAAGAGAATGCAATCCAGACATCAGTGTGCTTCCAATGATTGAAGAAGAACAAATAGAGTAAACAGTGAAAGTTTAAGGAAAATCCAACAATCTGTTCAAGAGTTATGAGCTTTGGAAATTTGAGTAAATCCTTATTATTTGGATCTTTGAATTGGCAATTTTGCCAGTATCTGTGATGTCACTGTGGACAATTCTCCATTCATTTTGTACACAGAATTTAACACTTTCTTTATTTTCAAGAAAAATACAAATTCTTTTGATTTATTGCTTGAATATGACATGGCTACATCAATTCTGCAAGCATTTTGGGAAGAATTATGTTGATTTCTGACTAGAAATTTCATATAAATCAATTTTTTAAAAATATTATGTACAAAATGAATTAAGAGTTGTCCACGATGACATCACAGATGCTGGCAAAGTTGCCAACGCAAGGATCCCCTTAATAGGGATATACTGAAACTTTTAAAATTTATAACTCTTGAACAGATTGCTCGATTTCACTCAAACTTTCACTGTTTACTCCTCTTGGTCATCTTTATTCACTAAGAGCACACTGATGCCGGGGTTGCATTCTCCTTTAGGATTGATAGAGACAATATGTCACATAATTTTTTTTATTTAATTGTTGAAGAAACTGATAGATAAGCATGCTGAATTGGAGGAACTATGGTGATATGTACTAAGTTTGATATGGCAGAAGGAACTCGGGCAATGAGCTAATCACCACGAATTACCAACGCTTTGATGTTTTATTTACATTGACATTTTTGGTAACATTAGATTGCCAGAGGACTGTGAACTGTTTGATGAGATGCCATTGATCACAGAGTAGAGAAATTGATGCTTCGTCTGAATATAGTGACCTATGATTTTTTTTCTGAAAATAAAGACAATGAAAGGAGACTTTCAGTACAGTGATAATGCAAATTTTGATATTTGCTATCTTATGATATATATGTGTCTGTAACAAAACGATATGAAATGGAAAAAGAGTGAAGTGTATTCAGTATGAACTTACATGTATAGTTTATAATTCTTATTTGGACATGTTGTTCACAGCAATTTAATCGCTGGGATAAGGATTAAGAAGGAGGGGGCAGTGTGAAGAAATAGCCCCTTAATTTTTCTCAATTTTTGTTTATATTTTGATTTGGCTAGGCAGCCATTTGCTTATCAAATCTTTACAATTGCTACAGAGCAGACTTTGAACTTGACACAATTTAAGGCACAGGTCATTGTTTATTGTGACGTAGTTGCTTAATATTATGACGCAGACACTTAGTAGAATCAGCTCTGAATGCTACAGGGATCAGTGGGCATAGTAACACCAGCTGGTGTAGACCTGGGGTGTAGGTTATTTTTAGAATCACAGCAAACATAAGGTTCACTATGTGAGACTGGGGTAAGTTTAAGGTCATACACACCAATGTGTGAAGGCAGATTATTTTCTTAAATTATCACCTACCTTGTAAATGTTTCCAAAATTAGTTGCTTGATGTCATATTTTTCTCTTTAATGGTAACATGTATTTTATCAACTAAAAGAAAATTATACCTGCTGGAAATGGTTTGGTCCGTATTTATTTATTTCTTTCTCCGTATTTTGGACTTCACACTTGAGAGCTACAGATTCTCTGCAGGCAACAGGGGCTACTGGCCCCTGGGGTATAAAAGGGGCAGGGAAGATAACAAATTTTTATCCCGCATCCAATTTTCAACTGGGCCAGCTGAATTCACAAGAGTTTTCCTGACTTTATTTCTTTCTCCAAACTACAAATTCTCCAGATAACCATGAGTTTATAAACATCTTCTATATTTATTTATTTATTATTCAGTGATTATGTAACAGTACATGTATTTCTATTTATAGGGAGAATTATTAAATGAGGAATTTTAATGACAGATCTTTCTCAGGGTTAACGCCCGACTCATCAATATTTTGTGAAGTATTTGTCTAATGAATCAGACTTGTTTATCGAATATCAATTATTCACTTGTACTGATTTTTGCAAAATATGCAGTACACAAAGTTTAAAGTAAAGTTTGTTTTGTTTCTTTTCTCTTTAATTTTATTCAGTCTTAGTAAACATGAGGCACTCCAACATCAAAGAAACAGGAATGGCTTGGTCATTCAATTGCAAGGGTACCTCATATTCATAATAAATTGTAAATAAATTTGTAGATTCTTGAATTAAATTTGTAGATTCTTGAATTGTAAATAAATTTGCAGATTCTTGAAATGTATATAAATTTGTAGATTCACTTATTGTACAAAATGATTACTCTCACTGTAATAATCACATTCCCTTAAGTCTGTAAGTACAATACTCTCAGAAAAAATTATTGTAGGACGTAAAAGTTAACTCACTTGTACCTCGCATGTTGATACTTCTCGTAAATATTGTAATTGTCCTGCAAGTTTGACATTAACATTAAAGATTAGGTATTGACTTGTATTGTGCACGGATTCATCCTCCACCCCCCCCCCCCCCCCCCCCCACTTCCCTTCATCTTGGTTTGGCTGTCGTAGCAAACTTAAGTGGTCTTCAGTGGTTGCACTCAGGATGAATTCGGCCTTTTTATGCATCAAAACATACAGGTAGCTACTAGCAATATATCGAGATAAAGAATACTAAGTACAACTTCAACTCTAGTGTTGCTGCATGCAGTGATTCCAAACCTATTCTGGGTGCAAATAGGAAACTTTAGAAAAGGATGACAAAGTGTTGATATCCTATTTTCTCTAATACACAAAATGCATTACTGATTTAGAATGAAAATTATGTAATTTAAGTTGCCAATTTGATGATTAACAAAACAAAGTTTTATTGATGAAATAAATCATATCATTCATTGAATAGAGAAATCTGAAGAATATTCACACATTTGGCAGAGCAGATCATTAACACAAATATTAATGTCGAGCATGCAGTGACATCTTCCCTCTCTATCTTTGCTTCCATTTTTGTTCTTACCATCTTTATCTACATGTATATTTCCTCATGTTTTGCTTTGTTTTATTCCTACTTTCTATCTTCTCTTTCCCTGTGTTATTCGTTGTTTTCATTTTATCCCATCTACTAGTATCTATCTTTCCTTATCTTTCTCTTTGTTTATATACACCCACTGTACTTCTATTATCTTTTCTCTCTAGCTATCCTTCCAGTTCGTTATTTTATTCCTTGTTTTCATTCCATCCATGTCTATCTTTCCTTATGTTTCTCTTTCTTATAATTCTTATATTATCTTTCTTTCTTTTCCTATGTTATTCCTTGTGTTCATTATGTCCGTCTCTATCTTTCCTTCTATATGTTTTCTCTTTGTTGATATATTTCTGTTATCTTTTTTTTTCTTCTTCTTGTGTCTATCCTCCTTATATCATTCCTTGCATGTTTTCATTCCATCCGTTTCTATCTTGCTTTATGTTTCTCTCTCTTTAAATTCTTTTGTCTTTCTGTCTTTCCTTGTTATTCCTTGTGTTCGTTCTGTCTCTTCCTTATATGTTTATCTTTGTTTATATTCTTCATTAATCTTTCTGTGTCTATCCTCCTTATGTTATTCCTTGTTTTCATTCTATCCGTCTCATAATTATCTTCCGTTATGTTCCTGTGTTCCAATACTTCCAATCATCTTTTCTCTCTATCCTTCCTGATGCTATTTCTTTTTTTCATTCTATCCGCCTTTATCTTTCCTTGTTTCTTTGTTTTGATACTTTCTTTTGATACTTTGTTTTGATCTTTCTCTTTTTCCTTTCTTACGTACGTTATTCCTTGTTTTCGTTCTGTATATCCGTCTCTGTCATGTTTATCTTTCTTGATATAGTTCCCTCTATATCCTTATAATATATGTTATTCTCTTTTTTTCATCCTATCCCTTCTCTATCTATCTTTCATTTTAGTGTTTCATTTTGTTTTGATACTTCTATTATTTTTTCTCTCTATCAACCTTCCTTATGATTTTCCTTGTTTTCATTTTCCCTTGCTCTTCTTTGTTTTTATACTTCTACTATCTTCTTTCACTATCCTTCCTGTTGTTATTCCTCATTTTCATTTCATGTGTCTCTACAATCTTTCTCATATAGTGAGTAGTGAAAATAAACTATAAAGTAACAAACAAGACAAATAGTGCTAAAGCTTGACACTGTACCCTTCAGAGTACGGGGGGAATATGTCTCATTGAGACCTGTACATCATCCACGTAAATCACTTTCTGAAAAGCACTCTAATCAGGGATTAAAGTAGGACAGAAATAATGTATCCATCTCCGATTTTTATTTCCTTAACGGGGATTTTATGCAAGGATTGCATCATTATCTCCTAATCAAGTAACATTTTCCTGGATTTTCCTGATTTTGATACCCTTTTTTCTGATTTTACTGGTTTTTGATACCCTTAACTGAATCCCAGGTTCCCAACCTGGAGCTGAAAAACGACCCTTTTTCTACGTTTTTGTTTACCCTGATGATGTACAGGCTTCAACGAGACATATCTCCCAGGTTCAGAGTGAATATTTATTGCTAGCTTCAATCTATGATCAAAGTTTTCAAATGGAGCCGTGCAAGAATTGATTACGGTGACTTTATGTAGGGGACAGCAGGTAGTGAATTTGTCAAAAAAAGAGGATTTTTTAGGAAAATATGCGAGACAGCCAACACAGAAGTCGCGAAAACGTAGGCATACTTATTACGGTTTAGCAGCTGTAGTGCATGCGTAGCTTTACACTCGATGTCGTCTCATTTCAGATGCTCAAAATAACCAAATGAGCAATTTTACGCATTAATGGTACGGTACGGTACGCATTATATACTGAGTGCCCCCCCCCCCCTCAGGGGGGCTATGTGGTTGTGTCCTGGCTTTCACTAAACACTCGAGTTGCGGCTTGCAGGGTATGGGGCGCCAAGTGTTAACTAAGTAACTTGGTCCATACTGCACAATTTAGTGTCATAAGTTCACTCAAAACTTTATTTCTTTTTAGAATTCACGAACAGTGAAACATTTCTTTACAAAATGAAATGCCACAGACGATTTTGCAACAAAAACCTCCCACCAATCATGCCAATATGAATAAACAGACAGGTTGTATAATTATGATCTCTCATTAAGCCTGGTCATGCTGGTCATGCTGGTACATATTGTGACGAAATAGGCCTATAGAGGGCGCTTGCTAGAATTAGTGTCAGGGCCAGCCAGATTTGTTATTTATACACAGGGACTGTGTGTGTACTGAGTCAGTTCAGTTAGAGAGTTCATTCAGTGCAGGTGGTTGTGTTACATAAGTGGTCAGTGCATGCATGCTGCAGTGCATTCGAGTCAGTTCTGCTTTATATTTATATTTGTTGAAGACCTCGATTGTTCAGAGGATACGTGCTGTTAACTTTTGAGTAATAAAGACAAGTTGAAAGGTATGAATTATTGATTCAGATTTGATATCTTTGTGTTTATCGTTTGATCTGACGTTGATTGCGATGATTGTGATTGATTATTCCGTAGTGTAAAATTAGGTAAACCAGTTGAACAATAACAGACCAGGCGAGCGAGCAATGAGTGAGAGTAGCGAGACAGTGATCGTGCAAGCTAAAACACCATATATTTTGGTGAGAAGCCTTTGCTCTCATGAGTGAGTTATGTTCCCATTCTAGTGACCGCTCGGGACCGGGAGCAAGAGAGGAGCGAGAGCGGGGGAACCCCAAAATGCTACAAATGGTGGCAGCGGTGTGGGATTTAGCATGCACGAAACACTGACTCGCTAAACAACACAGTGCTCGCTGTGCTCATGAGAATGATGCAATAAATGCTCACGAGATCCAACTCAAAGTAGATGAATTAATGCTCTTTATTGATGTTGGATGTGAAGTTTATTTGCTCACACTGGGTCTGTTGTTCACATTATTGTCTGTGAGCAATCAAGCAAGGCAAGCACACAATAGGGAGACATGACCGTTGATTTTCTCAGTTTACTGAAGCAATGGCCATGTGCCTTTGTCACACTGCTCGTGAGCAAGTCGAGCAAGAGTTACTTCTTAAATCTATAGTCTAGTTTAACAGCTCATTTGTGATGATGTTAATTATATTCTAGGCATAGACAAGGAAATGGGTAGATAATAAAACAATTTTGTTTTGATGTGAAATAGTATGAATCTTTCAGAGATTCTTGTTATATAAATAGACGAGCAAGAATTGGAAGTTCATTGGTATTTTTGATAACCAAATTGGGTAATGAGCACTGAAAGGGAAATGGAGAGCAAGCTGATTAGACTGCAAGAAGAACTTAATCGTTCAAGAATGGAAAGAGAGCTGCTTGCGTGGGATAAGAAGCAAGTTGAAGCCAAGTTGGAAAGACTAGAGGGCACAGGAACTGACATGAATCATAAAGGACTTGGAGAGAGTGAAACTCCAAGTCGGTCTGAAAGAAGAGTGAGTGAGTCACACTACCAGACTGAAGATTCAGCGGTCAGGTTCAAGTTGCCAAGAGTCAGAACTGAATTTCATAATGAGACTTCAGGATTTATGTCTCATGAGCGCACAGAGATAATAAGAAGAAGGGAAACGAAACACAGCTAACCGGAGGATCCACGGCCAAGCTGGAGAGCACACAGGATCCACAGAGTCAACCTCAAGTACAAATGACACAATAGAAGAGATCCGGACTTTCACCCTTCCCAGTGTAGCGAACAATCCAAAGCAAGGGCTCTACATAAATGGAAAAATTAGAACAACAGATTGTAGATATCTGTTAGATACAGGATCAACCGATACTATTGTGAACACAAGCTTATACTACCAAATGGAGCATGAGAAGAGACCAACTCTAGAAGATCCAGCAGTAAGAATCTTACAAGTAGACGATAGCCCACTTCAGATATTAGGTGCAGCAAACCTTGACGTAAAAGTGGGAAGGACTATTAGGTCTATTAGGGTCATCTTTGCTGATATAAGATGCCCGGGGATACTTGGAATGGATTTCCTCATCCCTACGCGTGGAATTTTAGACTTTGGAAAACTCACACTTACAATCAACGGAGAGGAGATAGAGTGTATTAGCCATATGGGACATGCATTCATTGCACGAGTGGAAGTTGCTGAGAGCAGACATATACCTGCTGGACATGAAGCCATCATACCTGGTCGAATTGCAAAGAGGAATGAAAACATAAGTGGACCTGCCCTTATTGAGCCAATGGAGGGAGGTGGGGAGCTAGCATCAAGAGGACTTGTTTTAGGTCGAACTTTGGTTGATGCTGACACTGATGTCGTCCCCATAAGAGTTTTGAATCCTGGAGAAGCAGATTCTGAAGTACCAGAAGGTATGGTCGTGGGAATGATCATGACAGCAGAGGTAAAAAATACATCAAGTGATAATGCTGATGATGAACAGCAACTTCCTCCACATATGCATGACCTCTACCAGAGAAGCATAACTAACTTAGATTCTCACTATCATGAAGGAGTAAGGCAATGCTTGGTAGATTTCGCAGACGTCTTTTCCAAATCCAGCAGTGACATTGGATGTACCGATGCAGTGAAGCACTCCATCAAAACTGGGGAAGCAAAGCCAGTGAAACAGAGACTGAGGCGTCATCCATTATGTAACCAAGAAGAAATAGACAGACAAGTGAAAGATCTGGAAGAAAGGGGAGTCATTGAACCAAGTGAAAGTCCATGGGCAGCAAATGTGGTATTGGTGAAGAAGAAAGATGGGACAAAAAGGCTGTGTATAGATTACAGAAGTCTTAATGAAGTCACTGTTAAGGATGCATACCCTGTGCCCCGTATTGACGAAACATTAGATGCACTGGGCTCTGCAAAATGGTTCTCAACATTGGATTTATCATCAGGCTATTGGCAGGTAGCCCTTGATGAGGATGCCAAAGACAAGTCCTCATTTGTAGTAAGGAATGGTCTTTATAGATGGAAAGTCATGCCATTTGGGCTAACTAATGCTCCTGCTACATTCGAGAGGCTAATAGAGAAGGTAATGAAGGGACTCCAATGGGAGATTCTGCTCATTTACCTAGATGATGTAATAGTCTATGGTCGCAGTGTTGAGGAGAAAATCAAGCGTCTGCGAACTGCCTTCACAAGACTACATTCAGCTAATCTGAAGTTGAAGCCTAGTAAATGTCATTTGTTTTGCAAGTCTGTACTCTATCTTGGTCATGTTGTAACTTCAGATGGTGTAACCACCGATCCTGACAAAGTGAAAGCGGTTGCTGAGTGGCCTCAAACCCAAGTGCAAGAAAGATGTAAGAAGTTTCTTGGGGTTAGCCTCGTACTATCGTCGCTTTGTGAAAGGCTTTGCTGAACTTGCAAGTCCCCTCCGTAGTTTGACAAAGAAATCCGCTAAGTTTGAATGGAGTGATAGCTGTGAACGTGCATTTCAGGAGCTGAAGGAGAAATTGCAGTGTGCACCAATCCTCACATACCCCATTCCCCAGGATGATTTCATTTTGGACACAGATGCAAGTGCAAATGCCATTGGAGCAGTCCTGTCTCAGGTTCAGGAAGGACAAGAAAAGGTTATTGCCTATTACAGTAGAAAACTCAGCCGTGCTGAAAGAGCTTACTGTGTTACCAGGCAAGAACTTCTCGCTCTAGTCGAATCTCTGAAGAACTTCAGGCAGTACCTTTATGGAAGGGCAATTACTGTCCGTACAGATCATGCCTCTCTGAAATGGCTGACTAATTTCAAGAGTCCAGAGGGTCAATTGGCAAGATGGTTGCAAGCAATATCAGAGTATAATCTAACGATAGAGCATAGACCTGGCAGAAAGCATACGAATGCTGATGGTTTCTCCCGTATGCAATGTAAGCAATGTGGAAGAGAAGAAGAAGTAAACGTTGATACTAGTGTCCTGAATGATCCTACAATATCTCCTGCTAAGGAAGAATGTAGCATCAGGGGTATCTCTTCTCGGCCTTCACTAACACTTGCTGAGTTGCGGCAAGCACAACTGGCAGATGACACGCTGAATTGGATGATAGTGATGAAGGATGACAATGAATCTCGACCAGATTGGAGTACAATAGCTCAGAAGCAATCAGCAGTTAAGACGTATTGGGCTCAATGGGAACAGATTGAGACCCATGAAGGAGTTCTGTACCGAAGATGGGTGTCAGATAATGGGGAATGTGTCAAGAGGCAAGTGATTTTGCCTGAGAGTCTCCGCAAGGAAGTGATAGCGAAAGTACTCGGAAACCCATTAGGAGGACACCTAGGATTGAAGAAAACCCTGGCAAAGATAAAAGCAAGGTTTTACTGGTGCGGAGTAGCTGCTGATGTGAGATCCTATCTGAGGACTTGTACCCTCTGCGAGAGAAGGAAATCACCTTCAAAGAAACGGCGTGCTCCACTGCAGCAGAGTCGTGTAGGGGCACCTATGGAGAGGGTCGCCATAGATTTGATGGGCCCATTTCCCAAAACGGCATCAGGTAATCAGTGGATACTGGTTGTCGGTGATTATCACACAAAGTGGATGGAGGCATACCCTCTTCCTGATGCTAGGGCGGAGACGGTGGCAAAGGCACTTGTTGAGGAATTTATATGCAGATTCGGAATACCACTGGAGCTCCACTCAGACCAAGGATCAAATTTCGAATCCCAGTTGTTTGCTGAAGTTTGTGAGATCTTAAACATCACCAAGACTAGGACAACGCCCTATAATCCGAAATCCGATGGACTTGTAGAACGCTTCAACAAGACTTTGATCAATATCGTCTCTATGTTTCTTGAAGAGGATGCAGAAAAGAAGAATTGGGATCAACATCTGGCACATGCTACGAGTGCCTATCGAGCCACGCCGCAAGAGTCAACAGGAGAAAGCCCAAATATCATGATGTTGGGCAGGGAGGTGAGGATTCCAGTTGATCTGATGACACCCACCTTGGATGACGAGGAACAAACTAGTGATGAAGATTATGCCATGAGATTACGAAATAGGATGAGAAAAGCTCATGAACGGGCAGAGCAATGTTTGCGGAAGTCTGCAGCCAGGCAGAAGAAAAATTATGATCGAACTTCCCAAGGTCATGGTCGTCAAGTAGGAGATTTCGTCTGGCTTCATGATCCTTCGAAGAAGAAGGGTGTATCACCCAAACTTCAACTACGTTGGAAAGGCCCGTACTTAATAGTCAGTCGTCTGTCGGATGTTACGCTAAGGATACAGGCCAGTCAGCGGGCGAAGCCGTCAGTGGTTCATGTTGACAGGCTTAAGCCATACCATGGGCAGGATCTCCCAAAGTGGACATGGAAGCATCCTGATACTCCTGTCCTTACAGAGAACATAACTGATAATGAGAAAGATACAATGCAAGATGTAGAGGGGGAAGACACAGTGCAAACCGTTGTGGGGAAAAATGAATCAAATGTCATTAATACCAATGAACTTCCAACTACCTCAAACTCAGATGACATAGTTTCGAATGACCTTAATGATTCTGTACATGTTGATATAAACAGTGAGAGACGTTACCCTTTAAGGAAACGACGAAAACCAAAATATCTGATGGAGTATGATGATTCTTAATTTTCTCATTGTGTCTTCTTTCTTTTGCTCCAGATGGCTCCATCCAGGAAGGCGATCTTCTGCAGAGATTGCGGGAAAAAATTCTATAACGGACAAGAACTGAGATGGCACGTCAGAGATAAACACCAATTTGAGGAAAGACAAGAGGACAGGGGACGAGAGGAGCCAGACAAGAGGAAACACAGATGTGAACAATGTAAATATAAAACAACAAGATCCTCCAACCTCCGGCGCCACATGATGTTGGTGCACGAGAAGAACTTCTGTTCAAGAGACCCACTTTGTTTGGATGTAACAAGCACAGGTACGTCACAGGGACTGCATCCAATTAGTCCAGTAGCAATTTCTATCACCACTTCAAATGGATTTCAGACGCCACCAGCCCCTCAGCGCCCTTCTGGCAAGCCCCTTGCCATGCTGATGCAAAGTATGGAGGACGCGGACGAGGAGGAGGAGAAACCGACGTCTCCAGCACAACCCACAGAAACCCCTTTGACTCAGCCTCTACCTGAACCTGTTCTGTCACTATCAGCTGCTCTCTCTTCACGGCCCGAACCTGCTTCATCTCCATCTGCTATATCTAAACAACCTGTACCATCTTCTGTCTCTTCCGAATCTTCTTCTGGGTCTATCCTTGTCACCGTCGTCGAGAAGAGGGTCCAACGCTTTTATGCGCGAGGAAAACTTATCCGACAAAAGGACTCAACAGAAACATTTTTACAGCTTGTGCCTGCTGATTGGGACCAGCAGCAGGACTGCCACCACCAACTGCAGAAGTGATTTTAGAGACTGTATTCCCGTCTATTCCTGATGCCTTGATATGTTATGTATTTTGTTTTTAAGTGAAAATGGAATTCTTCTCTTTCTTTTGCCCTTTTCCATTCTCTTATCTGATGCTCCTTCTACCTTCTCTATCTTGTATCTTCCTACTATTTTTCTTCATTCTTTGAGTTTCATGTTGTCATTCATGATCGCCATTTTTTTTGTTGTTGTTGTAAATATGTACAGTACCTGATTTAAACACACTGCTAAAAACTATTTTTGTATTACTGCCTTTAACTCATGTGCATAAGGAAGTTAGAGGTATCTTTTTATAGTGCGATGATGATACACCTTGATCTTGATACCTCAGGTTAGTTTAATTTTGTAAACTAAACATATTGGTGCAGTTTTGTTTTGATATGATAAGTTTATGTTTTATTGCTGGGCAAGCACTTAAATACTCTTGCCGATTCTTTTGATAGTTCCATATATTTTGATCAGTACATTGTGTCATTCCAGTATTATGTGCCAAAATGCAGTATTATTGCCTTTTTATGCCATAAAGTTTTTTTACTATGTTTTATACCAAAAAGTCTATTTTATATAAAGCTGATGTTTTCTATGAGATATTTTTTTTATGCATATTGTGTAAGTTACGTATTTCTTTACCTTGATGACTAGTTATGGTACTGCGCAGTCGTTACATCTTTTAAAGTTTACGATGGGTTTTTCGTTAAGTCATTATGTTTTGATATTGATATTTTATAACTCGCTATTTCGTCATTCTGTTTTAAAGTCTTTTTTTTTTTTTAAACAGGGATGTTTCAAAGTTAGTGGGGGGTCATGTGACGAAATAGGCCTATAGAGGGCGCTTGCTAGAATTAGTGTCAGGGCCAGCCAGATTTGTTATTTATACACAGGGACTGTGTGTGTACTGAGTCAGTTCAGTTAGAGAGTTCATTCAGCGCAGGTGGTTGTGTTACATAAGTGGTCAGTGCATGCATGCTGCAGTGCATTCGAGTCAGTTCTGCTTTATATTTATATTTGTTGAAGAGTGGACCTCGATTGTTCAGAGGATACGTGCTGTTAACTTTTGAGTAATAAAGACAAGTTGAAAGGTATGAATTATTGATTCAGATTTGAAATCTTTGTGTTTATCGTTTGATCTGACGTTGATTGCGATGATTGTGATTGATTATTCCGTAGTGTAAAATTAGGTAAACCAGTTGAACAATAACAGACCAGGCGAGCAAGCAATGAGTGAGAGTAGCGAGACAGTGATCGTGCAAGCTAAAACACCATATATTTTGGTGAGAAGCCTTTGCTCTCGTGAGTGAGTTATGTTCCCATTCTATTGACCGCTCGGGACCGGGAGCAAGAGAGGAGCAAGAGCGGGGGAACCCCAAAACGCTACAATATTCACTTCGCCCGGGCACTGACTTTGTTTCGTTACAAACACTTTGTGCATAGCAGAGGGCGGGAGGATCAGTTTACCAGAATATGTTTGTGGGCGTGGCTACGAGGGATTTGGTTTTACTGTACACTGACTGTAGTTTTGGATGGAATAACCTAGTTAACACTTGCCGCACCACCATACCCAGCGAGCGCGAGCCTCGTGTTTTCCAGCGGGACGTGACCCGAGTGTTTATTAAAAGTCGCGGCCAGCCAGGTTGCACGGATGAGATCAGACACTCATCCTGTGAGGCACTTGCACGAATGCCAGGTTATCATCAGATAACCTTGCACTGAATTAGGCCTGTACAGTGGAAATTGCTGACAATAGGAAAGTAGTGTTCTCTGTCACATTTCTGGGACAGAGGAACAAGAGCAGTGATCAGAAAAAGATTTCTCAAAATTCATTTGATGAAGATAATTTAGATCCAATTGAAGGAATGGAATGAAAATAGGATATGTTATCATACTGGGTGTAAAAAGCAAACATTTTCCAAGAATTTGTTGATTATTTTAGTGATTTCTATCTCCAACTATAGAGGGCAGCATTTCACATAAATTTGCACAGCTCACCATACCAATGGCTCCCTGAGTGCCTGTGAGGCTGTGTACTCGCGCATAAACATAACTGTGACCGAAGAACGTCCTTCATTAAGTCTAGATCTGTAAATGGGAATAATTAGAGTACTTACTATTACTTAGATAATTAACTTACCAATGTAGTCAAGGTCAAATGAAGTGCTGGTCAAGTGAGAAGGACGGCAGTGAGGAGGAAACCCAGCCTCTGCATGGTCAGCTGTTTTGAATTCAGCGCATGCATGCATGCGGGTTTCACACAGCGTATCAGCTGTGTGAGTGTATGAAGTGCCGTATGGTGAACCGTGTATTTGCCATAGATAAAGATCCTATATATATTGACAATAGGATCTCTATGGTATTTGCACATTTGTTTTTTTGATTTTTTTTTTTTTCGTAATAACAGTGTTTATTCCGTCGATAAAAGAGTTATCTTCGATTTTCACGTTTGAAATTCATTTTTAATATGAAATAATTGGTAGGTAACAATGCCGTTTATTTAGTTCCTAAAATTATTCGAGTATTGTAGATGGTACATGTATTCTTTACACCGGCGTAAATCCACTTTGAGGAGTTGGGGGGGGGGGAGGATGATCGACTTTTTTACCAATTTTTTTTTCCGTCGAACTCACACTTAAGTATAAACACACGCCCTCACCAACCTGCACAGACCATCTTACACACATCTTGATTTTTATTTTGCGAGCAAGCGAAGTGAGCTAGCCAAAAATTAGGCCTACTACTTTTCTGGTTTTCAATCGCATTTTCAAATAGAAATTCTAAAATATGATAAGCGAGCGAAGTGAGCAAGCCAAAAATAACAACTTTCTGATTTTCAATCGCATTTTCAATCGCATTTTCAAATGAAAATTTGAAAATAAGATGAGCGAGCGAAGCGAGTGAGCCAAATATAACTGCTTTTCTGGTTTTCAATCGCATTTTCGAATAGAAATTCTGATGGTTTTTTTTTTTAGGCCGATTGATAAAAATTATATTTAAAGATTAATTCTTCCTTAAAAAGTGAGGGGATATTTGTACACGCCATATGCCCCCCCCCCCATCCCCCTCCGAGATTTACGCCAATGATTCTGTAGAAAAACTAAAACTAAACCTAAGACTCGTAATCTCAAGATTGTGAATGTAAACTGCCAGAGTGCGGGGGCCAAACTAGCTGGGTTTGTGTGCCTCCTCCAAGAAGAGGACGCTGATATTCATCCTGGTTTAGTTCTGGTGAGGTATTTCCTTCAAATTATAATGTTTTCTGTAAGGATAGAGATGGGGATAGCCATGGTGGTGTTTTCATAGCTGTTAAAACTGATATTATCGCACAAGATGAACCCAACCTAGACCAACCTGACTGTGAACAGTGGCTTAACAGCCGGGGGGGCAGGGGGGGCAGAGTGCCCCCCCTGAAGGATTTCAGCGGGAAAATCCACCAAACCACCGGGAAAAAATGAAAAGGAGGGAAAGGAAGAAAAGGGAAGGGAGAAAGGGAAAGGAAGAAGAAGAAAGGAAAAGAAAGAAGAAGAAAGGAAAATAAAGAAGGAGAAAGGGAAAGAAAGAAGGAGAAAGGGAAAGGAAGAAGGAGAAAGGGAAAGAAAAAAGGAGAAAGGGGAGAAAGAAGAAGAGAGAGAGGGAAAAGAGGGAAAGGGGAAAAAAGAAGAAAGTAAAGGGAAACACAAGAAATGAGGGAAAATTTAGTACCAAACCCCCGAGTTTCCGGGTGCTCCACTCCCTGGACCCCCGCAGTGGCTTTCCCTGTAGACCCCCATCAGGGGCCCTAAGCCAGAACCCACGCCCCCTCCCCCCCCCCCCCCCCCCCCCCCCGCTAAAGGCTTCGCAACAAGCAACTCGCGGTGCAGGCCTATCTCCGCATATTCTAGACTTAGTTACCGGGAAATTTTCGGCTCTGCCCCCCCCCCCCGAATAACAGGCAGAGAATGTATGAGACCGGGAACAGACAACGAACAATTCAGAAAAACGTCAGAGCTTCCGCGCTTCGCGCGGAAGGGGAAAATCACCATCCCTGCACCCTAGCATGCCTATCGTTCTCCTAAAAGGAAATCCTAGCTACACCACTGATTCTAAACTTAGTTACCGGGAAATTTTGGCTATGCCTATGCCCCCTCCCCCCCCCCGATAACAGGCAGAGAGCGTAAGAAGAGCGGGAACTGACAGCGAAAACACGTCGGAGCTTCCGCGCTTTGCGCGGGAGGGGAGAAACTCCCCCCTCCTAGGGAGCACTACCGTCCTCCTAAAATGAAATCCTAGTTGCGCCGCAGAAGATAGACTTAATTACCGACAACTAACAATGCAAAGAAACGTCGGAGTTTCCGCGCTTCGCGCGGTAGGGGGGGAAACTCCCCCTTCCCTGCACCCTCCCCTCTTGGCGTAAATTCCGGGGGGTGGGGGATCTATCACCCCCACCTGGGGGAGAGGGGGGATGGTGTGTACAAATTTCCCGCCATGCAGACACACTTTTCAAAGAAGAAAATATATTTTAATTAATCAGTTAGTAAAAATTCTGAATATATATCTATCATAAACAATCATCATATTTTAGAATTTCTATTTGAAAATGGTATTGAAAACAAAGAGTGGTTATTTTTGGCTTCGCTCGCTCGTCAAAATCTTAGGATTTCCATCCAAAAATGCGATTAAAATCGAGAAAAGTGGTTATTTTTGGCTCGCTCGCATCGCTCTTTCGTCATATTTTTTAATTTTTTATTCGAAAATGCGATTCAAAAGCGAAAAAGTGATTAAAATAGATATCAAAATGTGTGTGAGAGGGAAAAAATTGTTTAAAAAGTTTTTCATCCACCACTCCTCAAATTGGATTTACGCCGGTGGAGCACTACCGTCCTCCTAAAATGCAGACCTAGCTACGCCACAGATTCTAGACATAGACTAGTTACCGGGAAATTTTTGGCTCTGCCCCCCCTGATAACAGGTACCTGTTACGCCCCTGACTGTGAATTGAAGTGGATCAGCATACACCTTAGTGGTACACCCCCATTATATTTTAGTGCATTCTATAGATCCCAAATTACAAATTCTGAATATGTGAAATTATTGTAAAATGCCTTAGTACAAGTTCCTATATATATAGACAATTATCTGTGTGGCTACTAGGGGATTTTAACCTGCCAGATGTTGACTGGGAATCCAACTCTTTTAAAGACGCTCAGTCGTAGGCTTTCATGGGGAATTTGACACCATGGGTGCTTACCCAGTAACAGGTGTTTTCCATCACTATGAGTTTTATGACCAACAGACCTTATGTAATGCTCTGCATATTCCACCCTTTGCCCTATATGGCAAAGTCATATATCTCACTTTCCCTGGCCCGAGAATGCCCGAAGCAGGGCGAAGAATGTTTATGGTGGGACAGCTTATTTTGCTGTGCTCCAGAAATGTAGCTCTATTACATGTATTTCCAGTGCTTTTCACAAAGTCTGGTGTCAGCAAATTATGATCCATTCCCCAAGATCATAACTTACAACAAATTACACGCACCTACGAGAAGCAGTACTTGGATCTATGCTTTACTAACATGCCTGGTGTTGTCACTCTATATTCAAAGGTGTAACCATGATCGTTCGGCAACCCAGAATTTGACCCCTATTTCGAGGTGTTTTCAAGTACACTTTCAGCCATTTTTACCCCTATTTGGCACAAAACGGGTACAAATTGGCCTTTAAAAAAAGCCCCTATTTTTCGCATTCGAGGTACACTTTTTGCAAAGAAGGACCAGAGAGAAATAAAAAGACCCACCCTTTTTTCAATTTCGAGTAGAGGTATACAAGCTCAAAAAGCACCTTTTTTAATTTCGAGTACAAGGTCATGAAAACGACCCTTTTTTTCGAAATCTCAAACATGCTAAAAAAAAAATTAAAAAAAAAAAAAGAGGAGGAGGAGTTGGATGCGAAACGAAGATAATTCCTCCCAACATAAACCACTCCTCAATCTTTCTGTAAATTGCATTTCTGTTCCCAGTTGCAGTAACCGTATATGGACAATGGTGGCGCTCTTTGCACAGTGGAGGTGCCGTGGTCCAGTGGTTTTAAGCCCAGCGCACACCTTAAGATTCGACTGGTCCACGACTGGTCCACGACTGAGTGAGAGGAGGTGAGTCGTGGGGCAATCGTAAGCCTCGACACCGCACACCTTGCGATTCCGACTACTCTGACGTCATATAAATACCGCTGTCTGATTGACTGGAAGATGGACTGAGCTTGCTATCTCTTGCGATCCAGTCGTGAAGACTCGACATGTCAAATCCTTCCGACTGCCCTTCCGACTGGTCTCTAACTGGTCTACGACTCACGACTGACCAGAGCCTTGACCTCACATCTCCTCTCACTCAGTCGTGGACCAGTCGTGAGCCAGTCGGATCGTAAGGTGTGCACTGGGCTTAAGGCGCTTGACTGGAGACGCGAAGATCGGGGGTTCGATCCCCGGCACGGCACTTATGCCCTTGAGCAAGGCATTATATCTACATTGCTTTATTATCGTACATCAAATAAATGAAAATGCTATAGGCATATTGATACCAATGTGTGCATGTGTTTTTATTTTTTTTTAAAGGGGGGGGGGGTCATTCGGTACAAACTTTGATATCTTGACTTTTTGGTAAGATTGATGAAACAACAATATGTATCAAGTTGAGACTCATTTAGATTTCAGACTCGCTTTTAAATTTATATCATTATGTATTTTATGGATTGTTCCAAAAGTTAAAACATGCAAAAAATGCTGACAGAGAAATAAGAAAGACATGTAACAATATTTTCATTTGTTCTTCTCATATTAAAATCTTGCATTATAACAATATATACAAAAAAAATCCACAATGCTTTCATTGATTAAATGGCACTTTTTGAATAAGTAAACAGTTATATTCAATCTTATTTGTATCCTAAATACACTATTCTTATAAATTGTGACGCGTGCACGCTTTGTGTCATCGTTAAGACTAGGGAGCATTTTCAGCACATCTTATTTCAAATTACGGATGAAAATTCATTCATTACGCATCATTATTTAGGGAAAAGTCAAATGAAAACATCACAGGAAATTGAATGAAAGCTTTCATAATCTTATTGGTTCGTTATTCCACAAAATTAAACAAAACCCTATATCATTTTCAAAATAACTAACAGTAGGCTTCGGAATAGCGAATCGAACCCTACTTGGTTTTAGGAATTCGTCATGCTCCCGGCAGAGAAGGATGCGAACACGAAATTTGGGTCGAAATTTCAATTTCCGGATTTCCTTATAGAACGATAGGGAATTTTGTGCTCTTTCTTCTGATACATTTCCTGAACCTCAATTCGACGTCATTATGACGTAATAAGCCAATAATAACACGACACAGGCACATCCAGGCAGAAGGCGCCTCCTCGCTCAACGTGCTTTCGTGGGTTCGCGTCCTGCTGGGAACTCGATTCAATTCGCGCTTTTTTTTTTCCTTTTTTTTTTTTTTTTTTCTTTGTTTCCAGTAGAAAGACGCGAAAGATGAAGTGTTAATAACAGGATATCATTATTGAAGAATAAATTTTGCTTTAGTGTGAAATATTGACAATTCCCACGGAGAAATTGAAGAGCCCTAAAGGTTGAAGTAAGGCCAACTTCATTTGCGTTTTTCTCTGAAACGTTTGCTTCATCCTGCAGAGCACACGACGAATTATTACACAATGAACCTTGGGAGTATTGCAACAAATGTTCTGAATTATGAAGTTGTTTCATTTTCGAAAATTATGCACCCCGGGTATGGGAAATTTGTGATCTGGAACTGACATTCAGAAAATCAGTGCCAACAATCTCCCTTATTTTGCTGCTCCTCCGATCTTCTCCGTCTGAATACACGTGCCTAAATAATTCCTCTTCGATTTACCAAGACGGGCGAAATGTATGCCGTTATAAACTTTGTTTATATCTTCTCCTCCTCCTCCTCCTCCTTCTTCTTCTTCTTCTTCTTTTCTTCATCTCCTTCTATTCTTGTTATTTATCATAATATTATTCTTTCTCTCTCCTTTTTCTCTCTCTCCTTCATCCTTCTGCTTCTTCTTAATTTTTTTCTTCTTCTTCTTCTTCTTCTTCTTCTTCTTCTTCTTCTTCTTCTTCATCATCATCATCTTCTTCATCAACATCTTCTCCTTCCTCTTTTTCCTCTGATGCACGAAGCAACTGCATGAAATGAAGTTACTGATGCAACTGATATTTCATAAATAATTAATACCCAAAAATAAATCGCATTCATGAATATTCGTAAGTTTCACGATCATCAAGATCGGTTCAGTTCACTACTCTTTAAATATGCATGACTGCAGTTATCTGAGCCATATTACGAGAGGATGTGCGATAGTTCAGTTGGTAGAGCACTGGTCTCGTGACCCAGCATGCCCGGGTTCAAAACCAATTCGATGAGCTGTAGTGCCCTTGAAAAGGCGTTAATCCTCATTACCATATCCGTCTGGATGTTTGCTTACAAGCATGCATGCTTTCTTAGCAGTCAGGTAAAACAAACCAATGCCAGTAACCAAATACTTCCATGTAACTTGAATTCATTCACGAATGCACTCTCGATGAAACTGGCACCAAGAAAAGCATAAAGGGTTTCGTACCTCCAGGCAATTCACCGTGGCCGTCAAAAAGTTATACAACGCTGCAGCAACTATTGTTGAAACATGTCAAAGGTCAACATCCTAAAGGAACCAAATTCGCAACCTGGTCCAACCGTTGGCCCAGGGTTGCAGTTCCTGTAGGATGTCGACCTTTGACACCGCTGGAACTAACCCTAGCCCTAACCTAATACCTATACGCAGGCGTAACCCCAACTCTACATCTTTGGCGAAGTAAAGGCCTGCGCCACCATCATTGTCACCGAGGCATGTGTCGGATCACCCTCAATTCAGCTTGTTTCTACGGAGATCCATGCAGTTCACCAAGGCGTCCCTAGATGAACGACTTGTGACGAAAAAGAGCGATATGGCATCCTTATTTTGCACTACTTCATCTAGATCAATCAATGTTTGTATTGCACTCATGATGTCTTCACGTTACTCACACAAATGTCTTGCTATGATACTGCCATTTTTAAATTTGGAGTTATATTCCGTCTTTCCGTTTCCTTCCTCTCCTTCTCCAGCTCCTGCTGTCGTATCACCGCTTCTCTCCTCGCGCGCTCCTGCTCGTCGACGGGGTTGCTAGGCCGCTCCCGAGGATTAGTGTCGGGCGAATCCACGAACGGTTGTTTCCTCCGCGCCACCGCGGCTTTGACCGGATGCGGAAGGTCTGTGGCGCCGGAGTCTATCGGCTCATAGTTGTTGGGAGGTCGGAAGATGTCCATCAAAGGGCCGCATTTGGGCCAGTCGTCTCTCCATGGGAGTTCGTTGATGTCCACTGAGATTTTGGTGAACAGAGGAGTCAAGTCCACATTCGGTTCGTCGTACTTGATGCTGTTCAAACCGTCGCTTTCCATCCGTTCTAGGGCAAAATGAAGAAGGCACAACCTAGAGTAGAGGGCGGTAAAAAGTAAAAGAGCATTAAATTTCACGAATGTTTTGAGTGTGCTTTCTCAATATAAAACAATATGTAATCATGGCCCTACGCAGCGGGGGGGGGGGGCAGTTGCCCACCAGAAATTTTGAAAACTTACATTTTTTTTACTGAAAATACTCACAAAATCCACGAAAAATGTGCACCAAATCCTTCAATTTCAATTTTAAAAATGCATAAGGGCCATCGCTTCGTTCCCTCGCTTTTGAGCTTCTTCGAAAATTTTCATGCGTCTTGCCCCCCCCCCCCCCACGCAAGGAAAAAATTTCTGCTTATGGCCCATATGTAATCAGTTAACCCTAACGAAACCACAGTCCCTTATTCTCCCTTCCCCTGACAATTTGAATGTTCCCATTGTTTCATCTTCTTCTAGTTGTGTCCGAGTTTGAGTGAAGTAGGAGTTTCAGATTCAAAGAGGAATTCAGTTTCGCCTGCGATATTATTTTCAGCTAGAGTTTCAATTTGATTTTGAATTTGAAGTGTTGATTTTAGTTTCGGACAGATTCACCCTTGCATATTCTGTGTTTATGGTTGTGATAGAGTTTGATAAATTAGTTTCACTTTGAATTCCAGCTTAGGTCTGGGTATGAACATGATAAACTTGAGCTCGAGTGAAAGTTGAGTTTGAGTTTGAGTTTGAGTTTTTGCGTGACTCACCTTTCCTCATTCTCCTCCTTGTGTTTATGACGGTGTCTGATAGTATCATAATACCCCACGGATCCCGATGGTCTGCTCCGGGGGTACCCTTTCTTGAGTATCCGTTGATAAATGTCATCATCCTCACCACCCCACCCCCAGTACACATTCGAGAAGCCGTTCACATTTCGCATCTGGGATTTGGTGAGACCAGTGACTCCTCCGAACAGCTCCGGGTAGATGATACTAAAGGAGGTTTGGTTCAGAGAGAGAGAGAGAGAGAGAGAGAGAGACAGGCAGACGGACAGACAGAAGAGAGAATTCAAGCCAGTTGGATGGAGAGGACTTAAGCACAAAATTGCCATGTTTACCCACTTCATGGTAGTGAAGATTGTTCTGGGTAAGCTTACTGAGTTTAAGTAACCGAAATACACGTAAGAACTTTCCAAGTGTAAAACAAAAAGAATGCAATGTAGCACACTCCCTTGCCTATTTCATCTGTATAATTTGAGTTAACCACAATTCTGGTGTATATTTTATCATGTGATTTGTATGAATCCTCCCTTAGCGTCTCTTCTCCTCTCCTGCCACTTTCCTTTTCTTTCCTTCTCCTCACTTAATTATACGCATTCTTGTTTTTTTTTTATTTGTTACAGTGGTGAATATCTTACTTCCACATGATCATTAATGCAAGAACTGAAGAGTGATTTAAACACAGTGGTAACTGCTAATATGAGATGACGATGATGCAACAAAAAAATTCCTTTAAGTTATATTGTAACGAATTTCCATAATGTATCGTGCAGTTCTAACCAATTTTAAAATGAGATGTTATTCCTTTCATTATACTGATATTTCATTTCATGACGTGTTTATGTACAAGATTTAATGTTGGGGGGTTTTTTTAATTGTAAAATCATGTGTAATTCGGAATTTTTGCCACGAACCTTGATTCGTTTTAATAAACCAGAAATGAATGAATGAATGAATTACACAAAAGATTCATATCAAAGATTCCATCTATTTCTTTTTTTAAGTCGATTTTTCTCTCCAGAGAATCCAGTAGTCTACAGGTCAAGGAAAAGTATTTCAAGTTTGAATACATATTGACACTTCTATTGTTATATTGGTTTATTCATGGAAAGTAATGAAAGCTGAAGGCTCATAACTCTGCCACAGAGTGGACTCCACAGTTCTGGGGAATGTGAATAATGAAGGAGGGTCCACTGTCAAGTTATATAGGTAAAATGTGAATAAACAAAGTTACTGGTAAGCGTAGAGTGTGGGAAGTGTCCTTTTTGTATCTCCTTTTCAATTTTCTCATCCCTCTCCCTTCCCCGTTTTCCCCTCTCCACTTCTTTTCATTTCATCTGCAGTTCGATGGGATAGGGAACACATGGACAGCCGTGCTCCTGGTAGCTACGCAACTGCTACCACATATGCAACACTGAAGACATCACCGTACAGCCCCAAACCCCTTGCAGACGATATCTAACTTTCCCGTCGTGTGACGGCGTCACTGATTGTTGTCGGGGTTTTAATCGCGTCATACGAGAGAAAATGCGTCTATACAGTGATATTCTTTTTTAAAGTGAGAAAAAATGCTATTATATAACAACTCGTTCAGATGAAGTTGCCTTGGACGGAACCTTCTAAATAGCGCCACCTTTCAACATGATTTGGACATTTTTGTAAATTTTGGTTTCCCATGATCATGCACCGTTCTTCCTTGTCATATAGCTTAGAACGTACTTACAGGCAATTTCCAACGTTTGCAAGTCAAAAGCAATAACTTTGCAATACAAATATGCCTATTTTACAAGCGAATTGTTGGTCAAAATTCAAAAAAAAATAATATTAGTAATAATAATAATAGTAATACTAACAATAATACTAATAATTTGGAAATACATTTGGAAATGTGACTCACGTATATCCCCAGACGTCGTCTCCCGATATGAAATGTCGGGGCATAGAGTCGCAACCGTAGTAGTTGTTGGCGTTAATGGCAAGGTGGTCGACATCGTGGAAGATGAAGCAGTCGTACCGAGTGAGCTTCAGGGCCTCGAGGAAACCGACGTTGAGTAGCATCGCCCGGTTGAAACTTTTGTTATTATTCTGAAAGACAAACAAAATACAGATTGATGTCTTTACTCTCCCATCACGCTTTGAAAACTCTAGATACTTCGATTCTTCTGCATAAACATCTAAAGACAATGTTCAGCATTGATGGGCTACCCAGATACAGATGCATTCGATTTCGTTGAGGAATAGCGGGGTAATAGTCTCAAATCCTCAGAAAAAAAAAAATAATCCCAAATCTGTTGTGTTTTGAAAAACCTGCCATTTTGAAGCAACATTGCCGATTTTAGGATCGCTATAGAAAGTAAATCGAGAATTTTAAAACCTTTTCATAACTTTCTCATTTCATAACCGATTTTTATATTACTTTAAAAAAATATTATCCTCTCTTTGCATTAAAACTGAGTTTTCCCAAGGGTTTCATTCTCCTAAATCATGTTTAAAGAAGACTGAAACCCGGGGGAAAAATTCCTTGACAAACGACATACCTGCTCAACGACAAAGATAGAGAACTCGAGCTTTTGTCTCTTCAGAAGTGGTATCATGTGACGAAGAAAGATGGCAAGATGATCGACTCGATCACGGAATGGTACTACGATAGCGACCTAATGATAGAGGAGACAAGACATAGTAAAACTGTCGAAATGTTGAAGGAAAAAAAAAACGGAATTTATCTTGAGTGACATTACAAGGGCACGAACAAAATTTTGAGTAGTTAGCCTTCTACACAATTGCTGTGTACATTGCCCTCTTGAAAACTGCTATTGTCGATTATTTTTTTTGGTAGAAATATTAGAGTTTTATAGGATTAATCGATTTTGATAGAACACAAGAAAACGATCTCATTCATGATAAACGGAACTAAACTATCATGATCATATTGAAGAGGTTTTGGCAATCGGCTGTTTCAAATTATAGAAAAAATGGCTGAAAGTTGAGGTGCTGGCCCGATAGACCTGGGCTCCAATTTCATAAAACTTATTATCAGTTACAACTGCCACATTTCTATGACAAATTTGCTCTCAGCCAATCAGATGCGAGGATTTCAGTAGCTTATAACAGTT
This sequence comes from Echinometra lucunter, assembly GCA_029962745.1. NCBI lineage: Eukaryota > Metazoa > Echinodermata > Echinoidea > Camarodonta > Echinometridae > Echinometra > Echinometra lucunter. The sequence goes on from CM057166.1 coordinate 16,741,935, forward strand.
ACTGCAGCTTGTTATTGATAAGAAGTTATATGAAACGGGGCCCAGATCACAAACCGTACCTTCCACTTGGGCGCGCATCTCAGCGGCTTCCAGTGGCCTCCTGGTAGATACATAAACCCATCCACCCCTACCAGCAGGCCCAGCTCATGGAACACCTCATCCACTGTCTGGTTCCTCTCCTCCAGCACGGCGGTCTTGTTCACTTCCTGCATCATCTTGTTGCTGAGATGGGAGAGCCGACCAATGGTGGGCATGTGGTCACCAAATGTCTGCCATGATAATTCGTCCAGAGTGATGAAAGACACGTCGGTATGGAGTCGTGACTCTACAGAATGAAACACGGTACCAAGAATGCATTAAAGATGTGACGAACTCCAAAAGTGATTGTCAACTGACATGTGGTCCCCAAAGATCAAAGATCTGTCAACTTCACCGTAGAGTCGGGAATCTAAAATAAAACACGGCATCAAGAGTGGATGAATACATGTATTAGTACGGCAATTATTTGTATAAAGGCATTTTTGTTGTTTATTTTTCACTTTCCGCATCAACTTCTTGCTGAGATGGGAAAGCCGACCAATGGCAGGCATGCGGTCCCCGAAGGTTTGACAGGACAGCTCGGAGTCGGGCCTCTACAGAATGGAACACAGTACCAAGAATGTTTATATCAGTGGTATGACGATTAACGACCGCTAATTTGTAATTTATCTTTCAAATTGATTTCGTTATCCATCAATCAAAAAGAAAAAAAACGAGAGAGAGAGAGAGAGAGAGAGAGAGAGAGAAAGAATGTAAACAAACATTATCAACGAAACTAAACAGACAACTAGCTGGGGACCGTTTCATGAAAGTTGTTAGTCTCTGACAATTTCAGTAAAATCCTTGGTTTTGATTGGCTGAGAAGCACTGATCACTGGCTGTTACTATGGTAACTGTCAGTGACTGACAACTTGTCAGTTCTGACAACTTTCATGAAACGGTCCCCTGCACTACTCCTCCAACAGAATGCAAGGGTGATAACAAACGAGGCATGGGGACTGTCTAGGCCCCTAGAGTCAAACAGTCCAAGAAAGAATTATTTAGCCCGTAAAATCCGCCCTTATTTCGATGTCGCTAAGAGAAACGAAAGTGGAAAAATAAGTTACACGTTATATAGATACAAACTGATAGATTTATAAGCCTTATAGGGAGGAGGAGGGAATATAAGTTTTTGTTAAAGAGAACACATTATTGCCGAGAAATTAAAAAACTGACGAGCAAAGTAAACAACAATTCTCAATGTTTTCACTTCTGAAATCAGAAAGGAGTGCAAACACAGTTAGGGTATGTTTACTGATTTTTTAAAAATCTGTAATGCAATCTTGCCTTTTAAAAGCGGAGGGAGGGGGAAGGGAGGGCTCGTATTGGCATGGTGTGTCCTTCAGCTGAATCTGCCACTATAAATGGGATCCTGATACCCCGGATGCATGCTAACGGACAGTGGCGTAACGAGTAAGAACTTTTTTGCGGCGGGGGGGGGGGGGGCTAGAAAAAAAATGACCAAAAAAAGTGAAGAAAATTCCCCGGAAAATCCTGTCATTTTAGCCACATTTGTAAATCACTGGTATCGACTGAGAACTAACCACGTTTAAATTTTATTTGGGCGCAACTCCCCCCCCCCCCCCCCTCCTCCCCGCTTCCATCAGTAAACCAGAGCTTGCGGATGTCTGCCTGTGGCCAGTTTGAGTATCCTTCGTATCATCATCGTTGCACAAGATGAGTTCATATTCGGGAAAGCAGTGGGCGTTCACGGTATAGGAAGGCATCTATTAATGGACCGTTGGTGGATCCATGTCTGCCATCAAAAATAAACCCAGGGCCCCGTTTCATAAAACTTATCAGTATACAACTGCCACATTTCTATTACAAATTTGCTCTAAGCCAATCAGATGCACGGATTTCAGTAGCTTATAGCAGTTTTGCAACTTGTTACTGATAACAAGTTTTATGAAACGGGGTCCTGATTTCTCTCGTTTGATTTAATCATTAAAGTCGCTCGGTCCGGTGGATACAAGCCTGTTAATGCACTCAGAGACGTCGCTAGACGATGTAGACCACTTTGGCAACAAGTTAGGTGGACATTTTTTACAAGAGAAGAAGAAAAACCACTAAAATTATAATTTTGCTATCCTTTGACATTAGGAACAATAATTTCCTCATTGTTTTTGTTGAACGTCCCATATAATAATGTGATGGGAGTTGTACAATTGGAATTTCCTAAATCGATAGAATAACGAATTTGGTAAGTGAATTCTACTTTTCTGGGGGGGGGGGGGTTGTCACATACCTTCCCCATCCCCCTCCCGACGTCCCTTAACGGACTATGAATTAACTGGTCCGGGCTTGAAGACAAGCTAGGTTATAAACATATACTCGCAAGTATATATCGTTGTCATTCTCCATAAGTGTTGAATACTGAATACCGATTTTTTTTTAAAGGAAATACGTAATCATTACGTGTCTTTTCTTGCTCCCAACATGCATGGACGTAACCATAGAAACAATCTCATTAGCCATGAACCCGTGTTTGGCCCAGTTCCATAAAACCTAGATCATGCAATCAGGAGAGAATCGATCCACCCGCCATGTAAGGTGGCAGCAGAGTCAGGAATGGGGGCGGGGAATCTGCCCCTACTCGACAAATCATACGTGTCTTACCTATAATACATCGCAGACTTAAAGGGGGGAAAGAGTGCACAAAATAATACTCTTGTGCACCCGGCCCGAGCACCGGATTTGAGAGCATGTTGCTTTGATTTGCACGTAGAGTTGTTTTAAAAATCGACATGACCCCTAAAGGACAGATAATTTCTTACTCTAAATCCGCCCCTAATATTCATTGAATCTTTTTATAGGATATGAATTGCGACACAAGCAACAGTGAGCAAAGGAAGGACTTATTTTATCGGTCATGTTATAGAATTATCCATGTGTACATTATGCATTGTTGCCAATTTGCAGTGACACCTGTTATGAGTTAGTGGTCGATCGTGAATGTGGTTTGAGTTACGTCTCCAAACACTGTCAAACGTTAAAGATAGTTTTGTTTTCCTATTCAGTGTTCTTATTGTTCTTTCTTCTGTCACCTTATGTTTAATCATTCTTCATCTATCCTTCTGCTTCGCCGCTCTTTGTCAAGCTGACCAGTGGTGTAGAGGAAGGAGCTAAGGAGCAAGTGCCCCCTCCCCGAATGACAACTTTAGAAAGACGGACTTGTCTTTTGTAATGTCATTTACCCAGTAAGACGAGAACCTCCCTCAGGTTATTTCGCAGAGCTTTAAAAATCTATTGAACACTGTCTTTAAGAACATGCGATAAATCCATTTTTCACCGAAACCAAGGTTTGAGTACGACTGGATTTTTGTTCCATATGCGCTTCAATGTGACCAATTTGGATATCAAAAATATGTTTAAAAGAGTGAAGAAAAAAAGAAAAAAGAAAGAAAAATGGGTGAAAAAATGTTTATTTCCAAAATGCGCTATATCAAATTCGTTTGTTTCAAAAAGAGGCTAAATCCGCTATGCGTAAATCAACGATTTTTTTTATTTAAACCGTTTTCCTTCTTCGGAACATCAAAACTTTTCAGTTGCAAGTACCATCATTCGTCATTTTCCAAATGAGCATGAGTAGTAATTTTTCTATATTTTTCTATATTTTCTCGGATTTGAAAATGAAATTTCGTTCGCCACATGGGAGGTCATTTATGAAAAATATAAGATTTTTCAAAAAGAAATAATACTAATTCAGGATTTTTTTTTCAATCTCCTTTTAAGATGTCTATGTTGGTACTTCCAACTGTCATGACTGTGAAAAAGTTTTAATGTTTCGAACAAGCCAGGACAATAGATTAAATAAAAATCCTTGAATTACTTGAAATCCCTCAAAGTAGATTTAGCACCTTTTGGAGATATGCTCTTCATATGATATTCTAAGCAATGTTTCTGACTTACCTGAGGTGTTTCTGGCAAGCGTTGGACGGCTGCATGTAAACGTTGGAAAGGCTGTGAAATGTCGTGAGAAAAAATAGGGGGAAGAAAAATAAAAACTTGATATGATATAGGCCTAATTAGAATGGATATTGTGAACATAAGTGATTCCTTTATACAACTACAACACTTGTTATGTTCAAAACTACTTGAGTAACCTCCAGAATGTAAAACCGTTGTCTATATACATATCCCATACTTACTTGTGTGTTTTGTTTTCCTTCAACAGAATTTGCCACAAACCCTGTCCATATTTTCTCGTCCCCCTTGATAGGGCTTTATAAACAGATTTAACTGAGAGTTTTATTTATTTCAAAATAACTCGGGTTTTTGATCAAGAATATGCCCCCTCTTCCTGAGTAGCCTATAGCTAGTATAGGTCTCTTCAACAATGAGGGCGCAAATGCTTAATGCCTTCCTCAAGCTTGTAACAAGTATTGTGAAGGTATACATGGTCAGTGGGCTACATAATGTCTACCGGTTCAGTGACCATACACTATGAACATGACAGACAAAGAAAGCGGACAACATAAACAACCTCTCATTCTACCCTTCACAATGGTTCTGGTAGTCAAAAGAACATCCCTTCACTGCTGTTATCTAAAATATGTGGAACAGGTGTAGCATGCATATTTTCACCTGGAACTACTGATTAAACATAATAGCAGTGAAGGGATGTTCTTTTGACTACCAGAACCATTGTGAAGGGTAGAATGAGAGGTTGTTTATTTTGTCCACTTTCTTTGTCGGTCATGTTCATAGTGATATTTTAGGTGAAATCACCAAGGAAGGCAATATCTTATACTAGTAATTGGAAGTGGCCGCATCGCACTATGAGCATCTTCTTCGACATAAACACGTCTATACTTCAGATGAGTAATTTGCAAGTATTTTGATCAGCTTAACTCACTCAGGACAATTGCGCTTCATTTGAGGGAACGGTTGGATAAATTTTGATTCAGAGCCCTAAAAACATAAACAGCACGCTTGAGCAGGGACAGAAACCTGCAAACACTTTTTTGATTTTTATATACAGTAAATAATTTTCATATGAATACTTCAAAAATGCATTCTCAGAGGTTGTTCAATTGGCAACATGGAACATTCAAAATAATTTCTATGTAAATAAGCAAACTTATTTGAAAAAAATGTATTATTTCTATGAGTGTTTATTATCTTTATCAGACATATTACTATTGTTTTAAAAAAGCAACAACGTGGCAGTGAATGAAAATTTACAGGTGTTGCCAATTTGAAAAAAAAATGAAAACAGATGAATACAATTTGTAGAGAAAATCTGTCCTGGACACTTTGGTTACTTACCACTATTGATATCGCTTGTGTTTGAAATCATTATTCACATACATTACCAATACCTAAAACTTACCAGTGTTGCCGATTTGAAAAAAGACAACATAATCAATTCTTGTATGATAGTATCTTGAAATTTCTGTTCTTTCTACGTAAATTAGAGAGCTTCAAACTTTTCCAAAAAGTTCCGTGGGAGTTAATTCAGTGATGCACGAGCGGTTTGCGCTTCTTCCTCCCTAAAACTTTGCAATGCACTGAAAAACAGGTGCTTTTAATTTGAAATAGAAAGGCGGATTAATACAGAATTTTGAAAAAGTCTATTCTAAATATTTTGGTTACTTACCACTTTTAATATCGTATGCATTTGCTTGGTATAATGATAGCTGACCAAGGATGCCTCTTATACCGGAACTATTTCCCTCAGCGAAGAGTGATAAGGCTGATTTCTTTCTGTGTCCGTGGGTGCCTGTCACGTAGGATAGAGAATACGATATCAATCCGCGTTTGATTTTTTTTTAAGAACTCACGCAACAAAAAAATACTAAACAAAACAGAGCTAAACAAACAAAGCAAAAGAAAAGAAAGAAAGAAAGACAGTTGGGTCAATGCATAACATCATTATCTAAATATACTATCGGTTTAGAAGTGATTCTTGTAATGGGTTAATGGGGACCCATTGTTTCACTTTCCATGTACTCCCAATTGCCAAGAATTCTGTATGAAACTTCACCTAATCTGAGTTCTGGCACATATTTTTTTAGAGTACAATCATTTTATCAACTTCCTCCACAAATTCTTGTTAACAGTGGTTACAAGTCTATCTTGTGTTAATCCTTCCGTAGTTGTGCCCGCCCAGATTCGCCTACATGTTTTTTTTTTTATACAAGAAACCAATCCCCTTTCATGTTTTAGCATCCTGCGATCTAGACGCAATCTTGTTTGAAAGGGCTAAATTTTCTTCCAACCTAATCAAAGCAACATTCAAATTCAAATGACTAACCAATAATGATTATGTGCTAATGCAAATTACCATAATATAACTGCATGTAACATGCTTCTATATTGTAAAAGCACGAGAATACATTGAACATGAAAGCGGAAATCTTGTATAGGTCGCTTTCCAACACCTACATCGAAAAATGCTTTCATTTCTGTGTATGGCTGTCACCTTACGCTGAAGTAGCTCACAGGCGGTCGAACTTAATTATATAGAAATGCTCATGTGATGTTTTTTTTTAAATCCCAGGTTATTCCATTCTTACTTTTAGATTTGCAATGAAAATGAACTGAATTGAATGTAGCTGCATACATTACCCTTTCTGACAGATTTACCATGATTTTATACCCATTGAAGTTTTGCCTTCCTTGCTAGTAAAACTTTATTATTTAGTATTATCTATGTATGTATGTTTGATCTGTCACGTTGAAAATGTCACGCGTCGGAATATCATATGACTGTCTAGAATACCTAAAAGGAGCAAAGGTGTCATTAATCACCCATAATACACCTGTGAGACACAATTTGATTTGACCTCGTTTGTGTAATCAGATGATAATTGAAATTGATATTTCCGATTCTCCGCTGCAGGACACGGTCAATAGAATACCCCTGTCACACAGGCGCGGTTCTACGGGGGGGGGGGGGCGGGCTTTTGGGGCTGAAGAGGTATCCCCCTCCCACCGCTCAGTCGCTTCGCTACCTGGTACATATCCTCCAAGCCCCCGATAGCCCCCAAATCGTTTGCTCTAGAACCGCGACTGCTGTCACACCTACGAGGTCGATATCAGACTAGCAACTGATCGAAATTCAATACAAATTATGCATTACATCGAATGGCCAAGAATTCATTGGTTTGGAATCGGTTCGGAAGCATGACCGGGGTGTATGGTTCACGCTGCTTCACGGTTATTAATCGGCTCTCTGACCGGATATTTGCTCGCGGGTGGGTCCGTAATTGAGGACCACAACCTGTCCAGCGGCAGGGGTGTAGTGTGGATCCAGCCACTGAGGGGTTCATTGGCATCATAAGAGAGAGAGAGAGAGAGAGAGAGAGAGAGCGTGAGAGTGGGGGGGGGGGGGAACAGTCTTACTTGTTAGATGACGTGTGAGTCAAAGATCAACAAGGCCATCGACTCTGGGGACGGGAAGTAGGGTGTATGAGTGGTCTTATGATCTAGATCTCTCGGTTGCTTTCCCTTCTTTCTTCTACTACTTCTTCTTCTTCTTCTTTCCTCTCTCTCTCTCCCTTCCTCTCTTTCTCTCTCTCTTTCTTTCTTTCTCTCTTTCTCTCTCTCTCCCCCTTTCTCTCACCTGCTCTCCCCCTCTCTCCCCCTTTGCCCCACTCTCTCTCTGTCTTTCTGTTTCTATTTTTTGATCGGAGATTGGGACCTATCTATCTACTGCCCCCGTAGCTACGCCACTGTCAAATAAGAAAACAGACATAAATGATTTATCATAATTGCAATCCGAGCTGAATTAAGTACCATCAAAATCGCTGCGACTGTTTTTGAATTAAAAATACATGGTTAACGTGACACCGGAAATATATTGATACACCAAGCTCAGTTTCGAGCTCGTGTTTTCCAATTAGCCAATTGCATGATTAGCTAAATGGAATGTTGATATTTACGGATCTGATTCATGGTGTTCACATGAAAGCGATTGTGGATCATGATGTGTGTAGAAAATATTGGAGTCGTCAGCAAAGAGAATAAATGAAAGAACATCAGATGAATTTTTCATATCATTTACATAAAGTACAAATAAAAGAGGGCCAATGATGCTACCTTGTGGAACTCCACAGGTAACTGGCTTAGTTGAAGATTCTGATTCATTTACTGTTTCAAATTGAACTCTATCAGTAAGATAACTCCTATACCACTGATGATTTATCATAATTGCGATATGATTTATCATAATTGCGATCCGAGCTAAATTAAGTACCATCAAGATCATCAGGAAAAAAAATCAGTGCGACTGTTTTTAAATTAAAAATACATGGTTAACGTGACACCGGGAATACTGATATACCAAGCTCAGTTTCGAGCTCGTGTTTTCCAATTAGCCAATTGCATGATTAGCTAAATGGAATGTTGATATTTACGGAGATCTGATTCATGGTGTTCACAAACGATTGTGGATCATGATGTGTGTAGAAAATATTGGAGTCGTCAGCAAAGAGAATAAATGAAAGAACATCACATGAATTTTTCGGTCGAATTATTAAATTAATGACGAAATACCAAGATTAAGTATTGAGTATTAACATGATTAAGTTGTGTATATTATATCTGTCCACATGTGGCAGAGCAAAGACTAGGAAGGAAATGAATGTTTTTACATACTTGCGTAAATAATGATAACAGATATGGGCAGATATTGTTCAATGCATTAGGCGTTTAAATAATGTGTAAATGGTAATAAGAAGTACAAAGTAATATGCAACTGAAGCTTTCAAATGTAACTGAAAAGTATCAACGCTTTTTGAGAAAGCACATTGACCTTTCTTTATTATCATAGTTGTAAACATGTCACGTAAAACTATTTATTTACCTTTTCTTATTGAAAAAAATAATCGGGAGCATAATTTTCATTCTACAAGGTTCTCCCCCCCCCCCCCTTCTAGTGTAATTGAATATGTTCACTGTCGCCTGAACATGCTGAAAGGTGTTGTGGAATGGCAGATGTGTTGCCTAATTCGTATCTCCATGTTCTAAACATAAAACTGCATGTATTAGCAGACAAATTCTACCGCCTCACTTTGTTTTAGAAAAGTGATAACCCAAATGACTTAGGATTGTGTATTAAGACTGTATTTTCTTTGAAAACGTCATTCACAAGCATGTTACGTGAATATTTTGTTTTGCAATACATAGGCATAATAATTATTACAAACATGAAAAAACAAAGTCTTGACATTTGACATAGTGATTATGAAAATGGTAACGAACAAAATTAATTGAGAGCATACAAATTGTTTAAGCAGGATAATTATACAACCCAAGAAGTTATTAACTGCATGTTGAAACCGCAAATTACGAAAAAATTATGTCAACTGAGAATTAGCTCTCACAGCAATACTTAGAACCTTTATTCTATAAATGTCGAAACACTCCATTGTGATAGATATTTCTTTGGTGCAAACTGCAATGTGGATATCATTTGTATAGATTTCATCGAATTAGGGATTAAGTGAATATTTTCAATAAAATTGTGCATAGTGAGTCATTTTAAATATACGTGCAGCAGATGTTCACTGTCGCTTGAAAGGTGTTGTGGAGTAGCAGATGTGTTGCCCAATTCGTATCTCCGTGTTCTAAACAGAAAACTGCATGTATTAGCAGACAAATTCTACCGCCTCACTTTGTTTTAAAAAAGTGATAATCCAAATGACTTAGGATTGTGTCTTAAGACTGTATTTTCTTTGAAAGCGTCATTCCCAAGCATGTTACGTGAATATTTTGTTTTGCAATACATAGGCATAATAATTATTACAAACATGAAAAAACAAAATTTTGACATTTTATTTTGACATAGTGATTATGAAAATGGTAACGAACAAAATTAATTGAGAGCATACAAATTGTTTAAGCAGGATAATTATACAACCAAAGAAGTATTAATAGCATGTTGAAACCGCAAATTACGAACAAATTACGTCGACTGAGAATTAGCTCTCACAACAATACTTAGAACTTTTATTCTATAAATGTCGAAACACTCCATTGTGATAGATATTTCTTTGGTGCAAACTGCAGTGTAGATATTATTTGTATGAATTTCATTGAATAAGTGATTAAGTGAAAATTTTCAATAAAATTATGCATAATGAGTCATTTTAAATTATTATACGTGCAGCAGATGCTCAGAGTGAATCAAGTAATGAACAGAATCTAGTTCATCAATACTGGTATGTTTCAATCTAACAATATACTACTAATTACTGTAAACGGATCTAAAATGTATATGCATTACCGGTTAACCTTCGTAGACCCAAAACACTTGCTTTATTTCGAAATTATTTCGATAAATGGAAAGAAGACTTTGATATGTAGCAAAACTTTGTTGTTTCCAGGGGAAGGTGGGGGTAAAATTCATAATGAAAATTATATAGAGTTCAAGAGGCGGATCAGATGTGATATGTATATATTTCCTCTTTTCTTTCGCGTTTTATTATGTATGTTTATGTTTTTCCTTTTCTGGACATCTAGGAAGAACAGAGGTATTTTAGTAATGTCTATGAATAGAGTTTTGCAGCCGTACTTTTCTTTCGAACTTTGATTTACACATTTTAGTGTTGAATCCAGTACGCAATGTGTTAATCTAACATTTTGAAAATGTAGTCACTCCTCCACCCTTCTAAATGGTGATTCAGCATTTTAGTTTAAGAGTGTAAATATCCTTTACGAACAATAAATCATGATCTGAATTAATTTTGATTCGAGGAGAACTTATTTAAGGGTCATTCCAACGAACTCAAGATTACATTACGCCAGTCAATTTGTGACATAATCGTGTAAACGCATATACATTTACACTGATGAACCTTTTCTTGTGGTCAACTGCGTTGCTTATGTTACGGTTATAAGAGATGGCCGATAGATGTAAAGTGATAACATTACGTACACCGATAAAGGCATAAATTATAATGTTTCATAAATGCTAGATATCATCTGATATTAGGTATAATTATGATTCAGAGTATAGCTGAGGAAGACGGTTTGTTGCTTGAAAACAATTTAAAGAACTGGAATTCTGGTCGTGGGATCATAATGTGAAAGAAACTGTTCCAAAGCAACTGGGAGAGTTAGAGTAGGTGTGTGTAAGCACAGGTGTCTAGTGTGGGAGTTGGAGATTATCGATTTGAAATTCACTTACTTTCCCCAAAAGGTACTTGCACTGCACAAATAAACGAGTATATGGGACCACACACAAATCTGGCACGAATGTTACCCCCGAATTTATCAGCTTTTTCTTGTCACATTTTCAGTGTGAAGACATTTGAAGAGCAGTCCTTTCTAAGGGACATTTTTTACTATGATATTCATCGTAACTGACATGGACAGAATGAGAAAGCTCCCTAATTATTTTTCACCTTTCCCAGAACTCGAGCTTCTCTTTAACCCTGTTAACGCTCTGGGCATTTTGTATAGGCCTAAGTTACATGTTTACATATGTTTATCATGAATTGTTTATGAATGGTCATGTACATTGGCATAAATCCCAGCGCATGGGGGAATATATATCCCCCATACTTTTATGGAGGTGGCATGTAAAAATGTATCCCCCCCCCCCAACTTTTTAAAAAATTATTTGATAAATCTATCATAATCGACGGTTATAGCAGTAACATTTCTGTTGAATTTATTAAAAACCAGAGATGGAATTAGAAGGTCCCAGCGTATGTGTGTGGGGGGTGTGTGCGGATGGGCAAGCATGTGTGTATACTCGTATGTGAGTTCGCGCATATTTCATTTATTTTTTACGTTGGTATAGAAATATCATTATTATTATTATTAAGTATTTGGCGTCACGTGGACGCATGGGCCTGGGAGGGGAAAAGTGAATTTAATCACTGTGACCCTTGGGTCTCTCCTCCAGATATAACCTATTGGGATGTGCAGTTGTACCACTACACCGGAGTTTCCCCCTACTCTTCTTGGAATAGTGCAGTGGGTTCTTAACGTGCAAAGGTGGCGACTCTCCTCTACACGGGGCCTTTATTTAACGTCCTATCCGAGGGACCGAGTGTTTTTCCACTGAAACATAGCCTGTGTCTATGAAACGGGGGGAAGGCACAATGCAGGCTTCAGTCATCTTGCCCGGGATGGACTTGAACCCACGATCTTTGGTTCAACAGGAAGACGCTTTTACCGACTGAGCCAACTCTCCTCCAAATAAAAGCAAACAAACAAAATATAAACAAACAAACAAACAAACAGGCTATTCGCATTTTTTCTATTAACTTTGAAGTAAACACTTCAGCTCGTATAGTTAGCACATGCATGTGATGTCAAAAACGGCCCCATAATAGTAACCACAGAATTCTTCGTCAGATTGACGGTCATGTAACCTATAAAAGATTTCTTTCCGTTGAAGTTTTTTTTGTTGTTGTTGTTGTTGTTGTTGTTGTTGTTGCTTCGTGATCATGTGTGGTCTATGAACATTTTCAGCTTTGCTGCATAAAAGCAACTTTGGACAATTTACACAACTTGCATAAATCTACACGGCTCCATTTTATGTAGCGCCAGACAACTTACACTAAATATTTTATTGATCTATACTTCCAGATGTTTATGTGCGCTGATACCATGGATACGGCACTCTAATCATGTTATTAATAGTATTGTTCATCCCATGAATGCAACCTGTAATAACACGAAGACAATTTTATGTCCAGTGTTGCTGCTCATAATCTAGAGGTTCGATGGGGCGTAAAATCCATTTCCAATATCGTTTTTAAAATCCGACTGTTTTAAACATGGAGAGGTCTCTTTTTATTCTCAAAATGATTGGGTACACAGACGGCTTTCCGTGTAATGTATAGGAAATGGTGTTCACCTGATTCAAAAGACGGTTTCTTACGTAAAAATATAGGCGTACACTAAAACGTTCAGTAATATTACATTGAAAGTAGAATTCAAAGTTCACAATAATCAACATTATCACAACATAACACAAGGGGTAAATAAGGTAAACATATATGTTTAATATATATCAGGACCTTTTCTTGAGTTCCACATTTGGAACCTTTAAATGTTCTTCAAAGAAGCCTATAGAGGTTCTATAAAGGGTTCTAAAGGAGTCTTTAGAACCATTACTGGTTGCACAAGAAACCTTTTTGGGTTCTTGGAAATATAAAGAACCCTTTATATAGCACCCCTTTTTCTGGAGGTTCTAAATACATGAAATACGGAGACAAAATCAAGAGGGAGGGGGGTTAACTGGCACATTTTTCTAATGGGGTGTTGCAAGAAAGTTGCAATCGATTGCAAGTTGCAACTGATTGTCACTGGCCAATCAAAATCATTGTTGCATGCATGTCTTATTACAAGGGCAGACCCTGAGCCAATCAGAATGGTTGTTTCAAAATTAGCAATGATTTGCAATCGATTGCAACTTTCTTGCAACACCCCATTATAAGAGTGATAAATGCAAGTGAACATTCTGAATTGGCCTAGGGACCCGGCCGGGATCTTAAATGATAATGCCATAATAAACTACCGCCCCTCGACAGTGACTGTCGAACGCATAGTCCACTGTCGTAAAAGCAAAGCGGTATATCTCTCCCTCCCTCCCGCCTGGCTAGAATAATTATTTTCGGCTAACGAGCAGGGAGTACACCCAATTGAGATATTCATCATATCAAAACAGGTCTCTGGCCTGAGATACTAAGGCGTTTAAATAAACACTTTCTTGCCTAAAACTAGGCGAAAGCTAAAGGCCATATTTGTTTAATTCATTTTTTTTTATTTATCTATTTATTTGTTTATTCATTTATCTATATATTGATCATCTTCAGCATACAAAGTCTATTTTAAAGCGTTTGTAAACAACAATAATCGCATCCCCAATGACCCATCTTTGCCTCACAGACGTGTTTCTCTTGCAAACTGGTGCGTTCAACTTAACATCAAAATACAGTTCATGCTGAGATTGTATCTACGTATACTGGCTTTAGTCGTGCTCCACATCAGTGCTTTTTTGAGAAATTTCGATAATAGCCGACTTGCAGACAGTCGGATAGGATAGAATATACATGTATATAAATGTCTATAACAGTGCTACAGCTTTACTTCTTTTGTCTGCAGAAGAATTCCTTTTTAAAGGTAGTAGCCCACATTGGAGAATTTGAAGAAAGATAAGCCAATTTCATTTTTAATTGACAGATATTTATGTAAAACTATCATGGTATCAAATTTACAATATTTCCTTCTCAATCCTAAACGGGAATGTACCATGATCTAAAACTTTACGAGTGTTTTTTCTGTGGCTTAAAGCAATCTAAAGTAAAACTTTTGTGCAGATTGGGTGCCACTTGCAAATGTGGACTACCTTTAAACTGATTCTGAGTGATAAACTCCAGGTATTTCTTATCTTACGTTGAATGGTGTTTCAGAACAAAACCTCTTGATTGTACATTGCTAATACAGAGTATAGATTTATTCTATTAGAGATTCAAAGCAATAATTTTTTTCACAGTAATTCAAATTTTCAATTCACAGATACTCTCAACGAAAGTTCAGCACTCACTTTACTTAATCAAGCAAATCAAATTAAGCTTTAAAGTTTTTGATAAAGATAAGTCCCAGCCGATGGTTATCTCTTAAATGAATTTAAGTCAGAGGCCTGGACAACGACTATCTATGTGCAATTCATAAATACGCGTAGCTAGAGAGATAATTAGGCCTATATTTTAATACATGATTAAACTCAAACCTTTGTCTTGTTTAAACCTCTAAGATCTATTGTTTTTTTCGCAGCGACCGGAAATATCTCGCTTCTTCGAGCCAACCCCACAAAAGGCAAAGACGGAAACTCGCAATCAAGACAACGCAATTAATCCAAGCTTTGGTGCACAAAGCTTCTGTGATATTTGAGTATATGAGGTCATCATTTTAGGAGAACCCCGTGTAAAATGACATTTTCCTCACAGAGATTAGCAGCCTGTTTAAATATGCAGAGGGCAGTAAAATACAAGCAACATAGTGTACTCGCGCAAAGCAAAAAAATGAAAGAATTACCAACAGTGCTGCGCATGATATACGTTATTTTAATTCATTGGTCTGTATGTGTGTGTGGGTGTATGTGATTGGGTTTTTACAGACGTGTATCAATAAGATATGATTATTTACGTCTGGGACCGACCCTTAACGTCATGTTCTGAAAGATGTGACTCAGACTCGAACCTGGGTCCGATCAGAATTTTTTTGTTGAAGCAAAGACAAAGAGCGGACGTTACTGCTATAGGCCAACTCCTCCTCCTATATATAGGAGCAGGCTGCATATAACTTTATAATAAGTCTTTATTATATTCAATATATTGAGTCTATATTTTAGAGCTTGCATGCAGTCTAAACCAGTTTCGACTACCAGCCAAATGATGAGAAAAGGCAAAATAAAAATACTATTACACATATAGACTGATATATCAAAGGACACCCCCCCCCCCCTCCCCCTCGGGAACTGAAAGCAACTACAAGAGCACCAAGAGCACTTACGTGGGACTAAGACTTTCCAGTGAGTGTCCAATGATTCGTAAGAGTGCTTACGTAACTCGAAAGGCCTATGATAATATTCTTTATAGGTATTAAATCAGAAGATATCAGTCATTCAACATGATGGGCATAAAAAATAAGGCAAACATAGTCCCCCCATCGGCATGTATGACCTGGTGTCGGGACAATCTGTTTCTGCGGGTGCCTGCACGTCCCTTTATTCAGTTACATTTGATTTATGGGTTAAAGTGATAGCTAAATGAATGATGGCACTACACTTTATGATGCTACAAATATCGATTTCAATTTCTGAAAATAGATGCAAACCAACTTTTAGTACAAGAGCCAGAAATGCAGAGGAAAATGAATTAATAGTTGATGCCAGGTGACTGAATAATGGGGTCTATGTGTATCCTTATGATATTTGATCATTTTTATTCACAGTCTGTATTGTCTTATGCATGGGCGTAATGAGCCGATTTTCTTAGGGGGGGTGGACGTATTTTGCCTCGTATATGAACTGTCAATTTCTTGTACTTGCGTGTGTGATTTTTTTTCTCACTTTTTTGTAAAGAAAACCGATGGATTTCATATTTGTGCTTTCATCTTTTCTGTTTCATATTTTTCCTTTCTTCTTTTTTTTTTCTTCTCTGGCATGTAATTTTAGGGGGTTGCAGCACCCTAAGCCCCCCTCCCCCACCTCTTGTGCAATTATGGAAACGCTAACACAGTGGATGTTGAGCAAGTTATTACAAAAGTTGGACAGACTTTCTGTTGGATACACAACTCGCATAATTTGATAATAATGATTTGATAATTTATTTAATCTCATCCACATTAAGTTTGTGGAAATTTGCTTTCCACCATGAAGCATAAAACAAAGCATCGGTCATACATTTACATTCACAGTGCGACAATAGACAACGACAAAACTTGTCTGCATGGTTTATACATAAACATTAGTTACAGGAATATATAAAAATCATTATACGTAATGCCCTATCCCTAACTGATAAGTAATTGTGTTAAGTTTGTTCGGGTTTTTTTTTTTTCTTATTCTTATCATGTGGGAAATGTTTTATTTCTTGAATTGTTCATTATTACCATTCCATATTTTCCAGTTACCGATAGCCTTTGATTTTTCGGAGCTGAAACATAATAATTGTAGTTCACTGGATATCTCTAAGATCAATATACACAGTGTCCTTGCTCCATTTTATTTGCTTATAATTACGTAATAATACATGTATGCCATAAATACAAATCATTTTATGGAAAATATCTTACCCTGTCCAACGATGTTTGAGGTCATATCAACCATAAATAAAATCATCGCCAACGAGACGAAACAAATCGCGATAAGGCCCAACAAAATGGTCGGCTTAGTCCTCTTAATCCGTTTAAGGGGCATGTTGCATGAGTGATATCTTGGTCCAGAAATAAAAATACTTTCCTTTTATCCCCAAAGTACAGCTCAAATCCTCAAGATTATGAAGAGCTACGTCTTGTCCGCGTCGACAGAAAAACTACAATTCGGAATTCCACTTAGTTGCAACATGACGCGCGTTTTTGGTTGGAGCGAAAAGTTTGAAAAATACTCGCTTTATCGTCTGATCGGAAAGTCTTCGACGGATATTCATTATTGAAGTGTTGCAGCGTATAAGCATATAGTGAATGCCATATACATGTAGACGTCTTACGTACATATATGTATAGCTTGGTTTTGTGCGCGGTGATGGTGAACGATTGAATGCATGCTTGTGTTGGGAAGAAACAGGAAGTCGACCAGGGGTGAGTGCCATTGCCAATTTTTTATTCACCCCTTCCTCACTCAGCTTTGAGATATGAATCATATTAGCCATGTTAGCAGAGCAAAGTGTATGCAGCTATCCCCCTCCTCGATTGATCAAGTCAGTCACAACATACAGCAACCTCATTACGAAGTTTATTTCGGTACATCATATCTGTATTTTCTTGAAGTATAGACTGATATCGGGCAAATTGTGACCTTCATATCTTTAATTTGTGTTGATGCTGCAAACATTCATTTTATTGTAACAATAATTGTACCGTCTTCAGTCATTTCCATATTTCCAGGCATTAATTTCATTCATTTTTGCTAATGTATCATAAGCATCGTAGAAATAGTGACATTAACAGCAGCAATAGTAACTGATACTAGCAGAAATTGTACATGAAAGCAAGGGTAAGACTGCCTTTGTCATTTCTAAAAATGTAATCTAAACCATAGCGATTTGTCTGCATTGACAAGCTAAACCACTTTCAGGACATAACGAATTGTTATTGTAAACACTTGAACTTGAAGTTGCCGTTAGTTCCGCAAATGTTCTCGGGGCGCTCTGATACATTATATAGATAGATATCACTTTTAGTTTCTATTCGTACAACCTCTCGTCGTAAGTGATTATAGGTGGAATAGCAGGATTCGAAATCCAGAATTGATATAAGCAGTATGATCATGACAGGGATAGCAGACTATCACGGAGATCAGGCACAAACATTAGTTGGTCTGTCTTTTCTAGTTGAGGGCGCACTCAAGTTTTTTTTTTCCAGAACCCTTGATTACAGTTTGGCCAACTCGGTTCGCTCCTGTAGGTTACAACATGACGCACTTTCTTTTGTATTGTGCTTGCCTAACAAAGCAATACGCGCCATGTTGTAACCTTACTGAAACTGAGTTGGCCAGACTCTCTCTCTATACGGCACTAGTATTTTCCTTTCTGAAATAATCAAGTGTTCCTTTCTCTAAATCAGAATACATTAAATACATTTCTTTTTCGATTTTTTAATAGTTTGCGACAATGAGCAGGCTTTTTCAAATAATTATCATCTTTCATAGGAATTATACCAAATTTTTATTCAGTATGATTATAGAATCACAGCAGCGGTGTTATCATCATCATCATCACCATCACCACCGTCATCATTATTATCATTATTGCCATCATTACTATCATCTGTTTCATTATCATCTCCATCACCATCACCATCATTATCATCATCATCATCAACATCATCTTGCACCACGCATAAGAAAATAGAAATGAATACACATGCCGGTAATTAGGAGTGCACTTGCTGAGACATTACACATGAAAATCAAGGGCAAAGTCAAAAGCAAAATTATTTAGTTATTAGATGATAACTCTATAGTGAATACTTGATTTTATTTTTTATTTCCCGTTATACATGTAAAACCAATATTGCATTGTGGTTAACAGATATCACGCAAGCAAAATAAATGATGGGCTAATATCTTTGAAAGTGTAGTAAAGTGTAAACACTTCATGAGGTTGCATTTTCATCAAGGAGCGTGCATTTCTTACAGAGACGAGAGTGAGAGAGAGAAAGAGAGAGAGATAGACAGAGATGGATGGATGGATGGATGGATGGATGGATAGACAGATAAAGGGAGAGTGAGAGAGAGAGAGAGAGAGAAAGTGGCGGAGTGAGTTTCATGGGACTGCATTTTCAGGAGCGTGCATTTCAGAAAAAGACATAGATGGATATAGAAAGAGAAAGAAAGAGAGAGAGAGATAGAAAAGATAGATATAGATGGATAGATAGATAAGGGAGATATATATATATATAGAGAGAGAGAGAGAGAGAGAGAGAGAGAGAGTGATAGAAAGAGAGAAAAGATAGATAGAGATAGACAGAGATAGATGGATGGATGGAAAGATAAGAGAGATGTAGAAGGAGAGAAAGAAAGAAAGATAGGTAGAGGTAGATAGAGACAGGTAGATGGATGGAGAGAGAGAGAGAGAGAGAGAGAGAGAGAGAGAGAGAGGAGGGGTGGTGGGAGATTGGGAGAGGTAAAGTGCACGAGAGAAAGAGAAAAACTGTAGATGATATAGCAAAGAAAATTGGGTAACGATGAGCGGTATACATGTTATGATATTTATTCTCATAGCAAAGTTTACATCATTTCTCTCTCTCTCTCTCTCTCTCTCTCTCTCTCTCTCTCTCTCTCTCTCTCTCTCTACATAGCCCTTCCCAGAAGTGATGGTTTCACGAGGACAAATACGTGTGAATAGACGACTTCCGACCTGTCGATTTCAGAGACAGTGTACAGCATGCTTGCCAGTCTCAAGAACACTTTTGAATTTTTACTTTTAACCGGCCCGCAGGAGCCTTGTGGATTTCATTACATTATGCATACGCAGTATCTGAACTGCTGTATGATTCGTAATTCATGCATTCGCTAGTTTGGAACTGTCAAAAGTATTTAGCTAGAAAGAATTTAAAAAAAAAACTCTTTGTCATTTAAGTTTGTTTACAACCATTTACCAGACTGGCTGAAATGAATATAAATGTGAAAATAAATAGGCAAAAGACATTTCTATAATTATATTTAACAATGCGATTGATCTCGATGTAATTAAAAAAAAACCCCACTATTTATAGGCACGTTGCAGGGAATTTGATTTCTCGTCCTATACCTATAGAGATAAGACGTTTTGATTTGCACACTTTAACATAAATAGACTGAAAGTCATGTCATACATATAATCATAAAATCATTCGTATAGCAGCAGGTAATAAATAACAAAGCTGATTATATAGTTTTATTCACTTGGCTACGTGGGTCCTTTATAACTTCGAGTAATCTTGATGTAACATTTGATAAATAAACAAAATGAAATTTCGATTGGTACACAAATAATCACAGGTGTAGGGTACAGTGTCTGTAGTTAATTGACTGGCGTTCAAGTTCCTAAATTTTGCGAGGGAGCGAAGTGAGTGAGCATATATTTTTCTACTTCCTTTGTCTTGCCATGAAAATGATACTGAATAAGATATTGAAAATCATAAAGAGCTTTTCACTGCCCAGATGTGAAGTGGATTATGTTTGAATGAGTATATAGCGTTGCGTCTGCCTGAAATCTTAAATGTCAAAATTCGTCAGGACTGCAGCTTCAGCCGCTGTCTGCCTCGTACACCATTGATCATCGTCAGATAATGCGGCATATTACGTCAAGGTAACTTGGGGAGTCCCGTCGATTGATTTTTGTGCTTCCTTCTCTGTTCCTTGAGTTCTCTTAGAAGCCTGCCCTCAATGTTCACAGGAGGTAAATTGATTGATGTTTGATCTTTCGAGCCGCGGCGCGCTTTACGTCCACCTTTCTCTGTGCGCACCTCGGGTAGCGTAATCCCGACTTTAGAACGTGCAAGCTGAAGGCGCGCAACAACCTCCGCTTGGTGAATACTGCTCAGCGCTTCGTCGTGAGGGCTTATGCTTCTCCTGTTCGCAATGTCTTCCTTGGTTCGGATAGCCAGGTCAGATAACCTCTTCTTCATCATCCGGTCCCTACGATGCGCGGACTCGGTTCTCGAGACGTGCGCGTCCGTGCCTTTGTGCATCCCCTTGATGACGACTGCGCGTGCTTTCTGCTTTTTATTCTTTTTCGGTTTAGGGTTTGCAGGAAGCTGGGGTTCTTTTAGCATATTCGGAGTCGGGGGTTCGGTGACTTCCCTCACAGTAGGCAAGTTCTGATCCCCAGTGTCCTTTCGCATTCGCTTTTTTCGTTTTGCCGCGACGGGTTCTTCAGCACTCTGTCCTGACGGTGCTTCCAGAAGAGAAATGGCAGAGGCAATCGGGATCATGGCTTTAGGAGGCGGACGACTTGGCGGCCGTAAATGTTCTTTTTCACTTTCATTTTGTTGCGCATCGGCACCTAGAGGTTGGGTAGTCTTTCTGACTGTCTTTGGCTTTGAATCGGTCGGCAAGGGTTTACTTGGTCCGGTTGTTTCTTGTGTTCTTTCACTCTCTTTTCCTGACGTTTGTGCGGAATCTTTACCTGAGATGGACGCCCTCTTGAATTGCTTGTGCACCATCTTGACTAGATTAGCAAAGTCATTACCAGTTGGTTTTGCTGATGCTGCTACCTCAGATGACCCAGAAACATCAGCAACATCAGGAGAATTTTCATTCGCCTTGGACAAAGCCTTCAGAGGCGCTAACCACTTACTCTTATACTTTGGCTCCCCGCGCAACGCCTCTTTCTCTGCTTTTGCTTCGACCGCCTTCAATTCGCTCGTAAGATTCGACGCAAGAAGCTTCGAATTCGGGCCCTGCAGCTGCTCACATAGTTTTCCCAACTCTACCTGTTTCTTCCTCAGCCGACGGTACTCCATCTTGAAGATCGGAGACTGGTTACCGTTGCGAAGGCGGCTCTCAAACTCCGACTCCTTGCTGCTGTATTGTCGCTTGCTCCTCGCGATGTCGACCAAAGCGACGCGCATCTCATTCTTGATACGGAATAGTTCTTTCAGTTGCGCGTCGCTCAGTTCATTGATGTCTCTGTGCTTCTGGACCAGGCGGTCTTCCTCGAACTTGTTCCTGAGGTTGAGACGATCAAAGGAACGACTGCTGTTCTGGCGTAATGAACTCCATCTCTCCACAGCGGTCTGAAACTGTCGAGATTTCCGCGTGATGATTGGTGGTTTGACCATGACGTCACTGGATGGCTCTACTGTGGTAGTCATGGTGATGAGGTTGTCAGGTGGTCTCTTTGGCCACGCCCAAGATGAACGATGGTGATTCTGCATAATGAAAAGAGAGAATCAAGATCATGTTAATAATCACGATACAAACAGGATTTGAAGATGTAGGAAAGAAAGCATTATGAGTAGAGTCTGCAGGGGCTTCATTAGGTCCCCATGTGCGTGTTTGTTATCATCTTCATTTTTATCACCATTCTGTTTCCGGGGGGCGTGTCGGTTATATAGATATCAGTGACAGCTAAAAGCCCGATTTAACATTGTTCAATAGCAAATACAAGGCTTTCACACCTGTTTTTTGTCACTTCGCCTAGTGTGCTCATGCCTTAGCCACGAAAAAAATAAAGAAGAAAAACAGGAGGAGGAAGAGGAGGAGGAAGCAGAAAAATATTTACGGTAGTAAAAAAAACATTGTGATCGAAAAATGTGTAAATATAGTTAATAGTTAATAGATTTTCTTCTATCCTCAAAACGTGAAAAAATCATTATGAAGCGTTGCTCAGAACAGGGTAATCATAAAGCTAACTCTTTTATATTTTGTGTTTTATTAAGGAATCAAAACATAATACAATCTTCACAGACAAATTTGATTGAACTATCTTTTGCCTCTCATCACACGATGCACTCATGGCAAAAAACAACTACAACAAATGAAATAAAGTGACTGAAAATCATAATTTTGACTGGAAGGGGGTCAAAATTTTCGGCCAATGCGCTTGCATGCAAATTCGTTTCCTTCCCAAACTACCCTGTATCTAAATGTTATATGAGTGATCGCACCGAGCGACGAAAAAAATTTACATTCTTTGATACGCCTCAAAGATATCTAAATAGTATATTCGATCACCTAAATGCCAAATACATGTATGACGCTATTTTGGCTCGTCGCTTGCCATCCGAAACCATTCTGTTTCTATGAGCGGGCGAAGCGAACTACCGACAAAAACACCCTCTATTTTCTTTAAAACGTAGAATTGCCACCCAAATACAATAGATGTGTGAGGGGGGGGGGGTTACTCGCCTAATACGGTATACGGGGGTGTGTCGCTCTAATGGGATCGCTTTTTTGAAAAAAAAAAAAATCCCAAAACATGGGGTATGGTTTTGTGCCGGAAAATTCCTAAACATGCCCCCACTTTTTTAACATAGGTAACTTCATCGTTGAGAATGATATTCTCTCCCAAAAAGGGGGGTACTAGTATACGGGTATGGGCTTCAGCGGCACACCCTCGTCCAAACCAAATCAGCTGAGTATCCCGGCCCCCCGGACTAGTTGATCTTCATGATGTACATCTTCCCATACAATTCGAGAATACTTTGACAGTGTTGACACTCACAGCTGCAAAAATACTGTGATATTCAGACATGAGGGAATAAGAATGCTTGCTGCTCAAGGGAAATTCTTGCATGAAATTAATCAGTAAATCTGACATACAACAAAAGCAAATATCCTTCAAATGATACGATTACCCGATTACACGGGGCACGAGGTACATTCAGTTTATTCTACCACCACGGTCACACCATATTACACCGACCCCAAACCGATTCCAACGTGATCGATAATTGGCAATTCAGTGTAATATAATTTTTTATCGGTCTGATATCGGTCTTCTCTTTGGTGTGACAGGGACATAAGAATGCAAACATACCCAGCCACCAATGTCAATGAATGTAGATGAAATATCAACACCGCTGGCTCCGCACTATGAACAATGATGAATAAAATGTATGCATAAAAACTTATCAGCAATGTTATAAAACCATATTCATAGGTTACGAGGTACAGTTGGGCACAAAAGTGATACATGCGCCTAGTAGAAAACCACTTGTTATTTTTCATAATTTTCACACTTTCAGTAATTCGGGTCAACTGATGTCTTCATTTAAAAAAAAAAAAAAAACAAGTAGAGTCTCTACTTCGTGTTATGTAAACACCAAATAAATTCACACTGATACATTTATACCTGTATATGGTTCATAATAGTTTTTAGAAATATATAATTTGTGAAAATGTAAGGAAATTTTTTTCTATCAGGTGCATTCAAACTTCATGGCCTATAACTGTATAAATTTCCAAGCAAAGGACGAATTCCGACCTGATCTACCGCGGGATGAAGTAATCATAGTTGTTGGATGTTGAAGAAAACAGAAGATAAACTTCGAGGAACTGTAAAGATAGTCCACACCCCAAAATCATATACCACAGGAGAACACTGGTATGTCACAACTGGCATACTGTTCCAAGGAAAGACATGAGACTTGACTCTTAAATCGCTTGTGAATAAAGAACATATACAGTTTCACAACGGTGTCACATATAGCATTCACGGAGCAACAGTGCGATATCTCTGCAGTCTGAAATTTGGAATCTGGTATGTTCAGCTGCCAGTTTAGGAATATTCCAGAATCATCCTCTTGTATAGAAATCCAACGATATGAGCAACACAATCTCCAATGTTACGAGCCGCACTAACATTCTGGAACTAGGCGGAAAGACAAAACTCGACGGGGCATATACTGCAGCTATAAAAGTTTGACAGTCAACTTGCACGAACATAAAACGTTGACCCGAAAATACGCCCTTATGATTGTCGTTGCCGTGACAACATAGTCCGCGGGTGGTGTCCGATTGTTGGGGTCCCGTTCGAGTTTTGGGACAGCATGCATCACTGTCGGGCTATTGAAGATCATAGAAGGGTTATTGATGCAAGTGGATATTATTTCATCCGATGGGGTCAGATACTGAATGGATTTTAATATGATGAATTTCATAAGGGGGTGTCAAGTACAAAATAAAGAAAAAAAAATATGATATGAACAATAACACATGACACTGAATGTCTTTATGAAGATAATGGAAAAAATCACTGCATAGATTTTAATAAGATGGCACTGGTATGTAACAAAAGCCATTTAGTGATTGGCATGATGCTCTATAAACTTTGCATGACAATTAATATTAAGTCGGGTTGTTAGGTGTTGTTAAGTGCATTCAATTGCTTTCATCGCGTTGGCATAATTATGACAATATATATTTTTTCCATCGATAAAAGGCGGAATGAAGAGAGAGCTTGATTTAGAAACATTTAAATTAAAAAAAAAAACGATTTGACAAGCACATAAAGGGTAGGTCAGGATGGTTAGTAGTCGAAAAGTCTCAGAATATTATTTTATACATTTTATAATCAGTGATGTTGATCGATAAGTTTACATGGGAAATATACAGAAATCAGTTGCGACTGCATCATTGTATAATATATTTTCAGAATGAGGCTCATCTAAAAGAAGCCCAGCGTCAGCAGACGACAAATGCGACCGATTTCATCGGTATCGATCGATTGCAAGTCAGTCAAACTAATGGTATTGCCTATATGCTCATCTCAAGGTTAAATAATGATTCTTCAATCATCAAGTGATTGAGATGGAGCAGTCGTCGCGAATTTGGCGAGATTCGCAGATATCATGTTTGTGATCGAGATTATAATCTCTCATCTTTGGAGGATTTTTGACATCAGGGGCGGCGCCAGGGTATTTTGATAAGGGGCAAGATGACATAGGTGAGTTTATTTACGCCTTAGGGGTATTACACAGTTGCATAACTCCGCCCTCTCTTTTCCAATGCTCTTCTTTCTTCTTCTTTCTCTTTTTTTCTTCTTTTTCTCCTCTTGTTTTTTGATCACTTGAAAAATCATAGGATCTCCCCCTCCCCCTGTAGCACCGCCCTATTTAATATCAAAATAAAATCACATCATTTGGAGGGCGATCCCACGTCGTCATTCATGCTTGAATCAATAGACAAGACAGAAATCAATCAATTTGCATGCTCACTAATGCAGTGGGCAATGGGCAAAGGATTTATATTTTTATAACTCTGATGACATTTGAATTTATTACTTAGCTGGTTTAATAAGAGAACTCAGAGTTATTCAATGATTGTTTTTTATGATGATTACCCATCACATTTACACAACAGATAACCAAATGGATAAATGGAAAAAATAAAAAGATAGAAAGAGATCAGTAAATAAATGAATAAATGAATAAATAAATAAATACATTAATGAATTAATGAATAAATAAATACATAAACAAACAAATACATTTAGGTAAATGAATGTTTATGAAAATAAATGAATGAATGAATAAATAAATGAATGAATAATTACAGGCTGGAAATTCTAATTATAAAGAAATAATCAGTCTATTCAGTTGCTGACCAAATATAGACCAAGAATTTTGATTTTTTTTTCATTAATAAAACACATAATTACAACGACATAAAATGTAATACATCAAAATTGATTTACATATATTTATGCCAGTGTTTTCATTTCAAATCAAAGTTAGGCATGCGGATACGTCGGATAAAGACATCTTCATTGGCGTTTTATCGATTCCATGCGATCATAATCACAAGAAAGTGTCAAGCGTCACACCGCCAAATATATAGGGCCTACCGATTAATTCTTTGACATGTGCGTTAACATAGTTAAGGTTCCTTCCTTTGTGTGACGATCTCCCAAGTGTGACTGGGTGTCACGAATGGCAACCCGAAGCACATAGCACAGCAGGTGTAGAAGATGGTCAAAGAACAGAAAAAAGGAAATCTGAGAAGAAGAGGTCGGTCATTCATGAGACCTTTGTATGATTCGGATGGGTGTATGATTAGAAATCGAAGCCTCCAGATATAAACTGCCATTTCAGGATTGGGTTTTTTTTTTTTTTTTTTTTTTGGTTGTTGTTTTCTATCATGTCTATATTCAAGAATCTGATCCTTCTGATAGGGTATCAAGGAGGGGACGGGTGGACCCGGAGGGTTGGTATGTAGCACAGTAAGTGTAGAAGATTGTGCAAGAAGGAAGAAGGGAAAGTGAGACGTAAGAGGTCGGTCATTCACTCGATCTTTGTCTGATTCCGACGAGTGTATGATTAAAAATCGAAGCCTCCAGATACAAACTGTCATTTCAGGGTGTATTTCTATTTGAGGATTTCATGGAATATGATAGAAAGGAGTGTATGGATGATAAATAAAGAGGAAGGTTTGGATGGACACAAAGCACTGGTATAGCACAGCAGGTGTTTGAAGATTGTCGACATATCATGGAGAAAAGTAGATGAAGAGGTCGGTCATTCACTCGATCTTTGTCTTTTTCCAGGGGGTGTATGGTTAAAAATCGAAGCCTCGATCCAGATATACTCTCATGAATAACTTTATCTGCGAAAAATTGAAGGTTGGGATACAGAGAAGCAGGATAGGTGAGTATTCATCGGATGCGTTAGCAGGTAAACGTCACAGCTACATCATAAACGGGGGTGTTTTAAGCGCTTCTTACGGAATGACGGTTGGCATCTGCATAGAGCAAGTGAGACTCCAAACTTGGCTTACTTTATCCACCTTCCAATCTTCACTATTTGATTTAAATTCATCAGTAGGCCTACTTTAGAATACTACGATTCATATACAAGACAATAAATAAATATGCAAGACAATAAATAACTGACTCTAAATTTGAAATAAGAAATAATCACTGCACACTTCCTGAACTCTGTATAATGAAGCAGTCTGTATGAAAATAAGCACGAAATTTCAAAAATACATAAATAAAAGACTAATAAGAGAGAAAGAGAGGGAGACAAAAATCGATTTCTTACCACGAAAACTCCGAACCACCATGATAGCAATAATATATTCCTCACAATGAGAAAGGCTGTGACATATTTTTCGAAGACTGCAATCAACTATTGCTTATCAGCATGATCAGGCTTTTCTCCGAATATTCTTCTTCAAAAGTCCACAAAAATTTGTCAAAATAACCTGGACCGGCAACTGCATATGCAACTATCTAGGCATAAGAATTCACCTAAGGATCCCCTCCAAGATAAGTACGTCCGAAGAAAGAGATTTATCCGTTTTATCAACTCAAGTAGCAATTTAATTGCTTTTTAATTGGGCCAAATGATTAAGAAATCAGAATCGGTCGTCTTTCCGATGGACTTTAGACTGCAAGCTTTCCGTCGTGTCTTTCCTGAAATTCTCTCAGAATGTGTGCCACTAAAGTGCGTCAATTGCTCCTCTTGAAGGATATCTTTGAAGGGAAAGATGAGCCTAGAAGTAACGAAGATCAGGGCCCCGTTTCATAAAACTTGTTATCAGTAACAACTGTCACATTTCTATGACAAATTTGCATTCAGCCAATCAGATGCAAGTATTTCAGTAGCTTGTAACACTTCTTACAAATTGTTATTGATCACAAGTTTTATGAAATGGGGGCCCAGATCCGGGAGATACCGCGATGCCCGAGTGACAGGACGGCACCCGCCGGGACTCATCGGGGGTGGAGAGTGTGATGGAATGTTTGAAAAACATCTCAGACACGGGCATGGGTCATGCAAGATCATTGTTAGGTCACCTTTTGATTGCGACAGCCTCTATGAATTCATAGAAAATGTTTCAGCATTCATAGCAATATTGCAAGATAAAAGACACTGAAGTATAATGTCAAGGACTTCAAACAATGCTGTCAAAATTATACTTCTTAAATGCACACTGTAATACGGCTTGTTCAACAGTTCAAGAGGAAAAATATATTATTCATATCTTTCATGGAAACTGAGTACAGTCTGTTGTGCCTCTGGTGTTGATGGATCGTGCAAACATCATTGAACTCGATATCCTCCATTCAAAGAAATATTTGAAAGTGAAAATATGTCAAGGATTTGAAGTAAAAGAAAAAAACAGGTGCTTATTATCAAAATAAGAGAGATATGCTACTTTGTATAAATCAAACCAAATCAAACAAATCAAAATAGAATGATAAAATAAATGTACAGAATAAAATGTTGTTTGTCCAGATTTGCACTAAATTCGGTCAAGTTGTGTCTGACCGTAACCAAGCCAACATAAAGCGCGTGTCTCCTCTGTTAGGACTGGGTCATCAGTCTTGAGAGTGATTAGGAGAAGATTTTCTTTGCAATTCCTATACCGTATGAACATGAAAAAGAGCCCAAGGCTGCTTGAGGCTACCGACCACCTCCCACTCATCCAAGATTCTCGACCTGTCTGTCATGGTTCCTTTTCGTTTTTAGTAACATTCACATGTCCAGGGGAGCGTTTCATCAAGAGTTTTGTCGGTGAAAATCACCGACAAAATGTTATAAGCTACTGAAAATACTCGTATCTGATTGGCTGAAAGCAAATTAGTCGGTGAAAACCACCGACTAATTGTTTCATGAAACGCCCCCCAGAATGCATTCGTGTATAGTGAATCTGTCTATTTGCATTAGTGTCTGCCTACAACAGTCGTTTTCTCTTGCTTCCCCCCCCCCCCCCCTTCTCAACATGATCGTAGTCAGTGTTCTGCTAGCTATGGCATTTATCATTCTACCACACCAGCTAAACAACCGCTTCATAATTTCGTGTCAATAAGATATCAAGAATACAATGTTTTGTTTTACCTCTAACTTTTCGGTATTATCCATGTCTGTACCTAATTGCTATTTTACCACCAGCATCTACTTTTGCGTACACAATAATTGAAATGTGGCTCTAGAACAAACCGTTTGGGGACAAACAGTGACTGTTATTGGTAGTATTTATTCAGCTTAAGTCAAGATGGAATGTCGAGAGTTCTTGAAGATGTCCACATTTAATTGGTTGCTATGTGCAGTATGCGACGAGAGAGAGATAAAGAGAGAAAGCGCGCGATCATGGCGATATCTATCAGTGTCCTGAGCCTGGTTTCAGACTGTTCTTCTAAATAGGTTCCCTTTTCTTTATCTTAATTTTTTCCATATTCCATGTGATGCATTCTCCTTTCTCATCTACTACGTCGTATTCCACTGCCTTTCCATGCAGTAACCTCCTTATTCATTAATCTTTGTTGATTCTGTAGGCTATAATGCTAGAAAAGGTACTTCTGATAAGAGCCATGGTGAGTTTCAAATTTTCGATCTTTATTTTAGATCATCTTCAGGAACTGAAGCATTCCGACTATATATAAACAGTTCATTTCACTCAATGCTTCAGTTCCTGAAGGTGATCTAAAATAAAGATCGAAAATTTGAAACTCACCATGGCTCTTATCGGAGTACTTTTTCTAGCATTATATCTTCATATCTTTTGTGGCAATAATGGATTCTGTAGGCTACATGATGCTTTCTTTCTAAATTCTTCCCCATCTCTATTCTTCTTTAATAATTTTCATTTCTTCTTCTCGAGTCTTAAGCATTTTTAGTATGCTATGTTTGCTTGATTGTAAAAGAAATTAACGAAAATCAGATTACAGTAGTTGACCACACCGGCAGCGATTATCATGATGTCATTCTGGCTACAAATTGTAGATTATATAAGTTATTGTAGGAATTCATTAAATATCATGTGGTAATTAATCACTTATAATTCTTCTGAATTCACCATAGCTCATGCATACAGTCTTATGCTCACGAGCTGGTGCATAATATTATCAAACACTGTGTAAAAGATCACTGATTACGTAAAGTCTCGTAAGTTTAATTAAGCACCTATCTGGAGCGTACTGAAAATCAAATCTAATTTGAAAGCAAATGTTCGCGATAACGCTGTATAGGTGGTTGATCGATTTTTTTTTCGCCAGCGCTCTACCGATTCGCTTGGATAATATTTCTTGAGAAAAGTTGATAGAATATGCAAATATTATCAACCTAAAAAACCAGTAGAAATGAATACAGAATTTTTTCAGATAAACAAAAGTGCAAAGATTATTAACAGCAAACGAAGAGAAATGCAGGAGACATAAAGCACAAAATATTCCATAAAATATCTTTTGTTTCTTAATCAAACAGGGCAATCGTTGTCCATGATAAATGTCATGTGCGTTATGAAAGTTGGTGTGACAAGACATATGCATGCAAAATGAACAATTCAACGTATTCAATGTCTACATACTTTTCAATATGAAGAATGGGCAATCTCGCTACAAAGAAATTTGAAATTACGAGACGCTACCCTAGACCTTGCCTAAGTTAGATACTCAAATACACAAGCAAAATATTTTATATGAAAAATATATTTTTACTTACATTCAAATTGATACTCCCTTAATTCCTTTCAAATCGAATTGTCCGTATTTTCACTGTAAAGATCTTGACAGGTTTAAGAATCGTGTAAGCTGCGGCAGACTATTGTGACAGGTTTAATAGTTTGGGATAAATATGAGGAAAGCTGCCGCGCAGGTCATTCGAAAAAAGCTGCTTCATCTTTTGCAGTGGAGAAGACGGTGTAGCGAGAGTCGTGAAGTCATGGAACAAAACCCTCCCACACAACTGCTCGCCCATATGTATACAACTGACGAGACGAAACGTTAGAATGTTGTATTATGACGTAACCACGTTGACCACGCCCTCTCCTAATCACACTTCTTCGAACACACGAACAGAACATGAAAAAATAATGTTCTCAGTCTGATATCTTTTTGAGTGGAAGAAGGGTAAACATTACTGGTACACAGAGACTTTAGAGGCCCTATACATACCCACCCTTTGGCGGCAAAACAGAACTATTGAAGATGTCACTAAACTATGAGTGAAAGACCAATTCTCAGAGTGGTGCCAAAATGTATCTTTCATTTACATGAAAGGTAGTTGCATTGTCACGCTGATTGCACTACGGACACACCTTTGTTCATTAAAGCAAAAGAAACATAATACTCTACAAACGAGAAACTATCACCTGGAACAATCTATTAGTGGTGGATTGGGGAGGGGCACTTTTGGTCTGTGTCTCCTCATGAACCAAAGTGTTTATTTATTTATTTCTTCATTTATTTTATTCATTTATTTCTCCCTTTATTCATTGATGTATGTATTTATTTATTCATTTATTTATTTGTTTATCTATTTTATCTATTCATTCATTCATTCATTTCTACAAAACTCGTCAGAGATTTTCCAGGCATTTAATTGTGCCCCGGGCCCTCTTTTAAGAAATCCCCGATCACCCCCCCCCCCCCCCCCCCCCCGATTCAATGTTAGCTTATAATGCCTCTGGTAAAAAGGTCAAGAGGGCAAAGTTTATCGTGTTCATTCATTTCTCAGAAATGAGAATGAAAAACTGACGTCACAATTGCGTAAAATGTTACATCATTTCCATTTTAACATGCTGAAGAGGAGAGCGTTACGAATGGAAAGTGTTTCACAAACACTCAAACCAAATAATTAAATGGATATGTACACATCTCAGGTTGTTTCTGGATGTGCGTAAGAGGTGTTAAAGTGTATTAGCGTATGGAAGGAACAACAAGAAATGCAAACGGTGGGCATTTACCCGGATGTTTCGTCACATATCGACCATTAGTTGAGCCTTTTTGAAAGCGATGATGACCATGATGGCGGTCAATAGATTTCAAATACTATTCTACCCCCAAATCATCTTGGAATCGTTTGCAGACCTTAATTAGTTTCTTTGACGTAATGTTCATGTCATGCTCCTTCCTTCTTCACCGTCTTTTCTTCCCTTTCTTCTGCTGTTCTGCCAAATAATGGTTCTTTCATAGTTTGGGACACACCCCCTCTCGTCAAAGAATCCTACATCCTTTTCGGTATCCTGTTTCTCTTCATGTACTGCACATTCTTGTATTTCTCATCCTCTCATTCCCCCCCCCCCCCCCCCCATGACTATACTCACTCAACCCCTTCCGTGTTCTCTCCAAAACGCTGATTACTGATTCCATTGAAGAGAAAGCAAGAACATGACAGAGATCAATAATAACCATTAGTGGCGTAATGAGCAAAAACTGGGGGGCAGAAAAGTAATTAAATAAAAGTGAGGGAACCCCCCCCCCCCGAAAAATCATGTCGTTTCAGCAACATCTGTAAATCACAGGTATGAAATAGGAAATAAACTATGTTTGAATTTTTTTTGGGGGGGGGGCTTGGTGCCCCCCCCCCAAAAAAAAAAAAAAAAAAAAAAAAAAAACCCACATACAAACAGACAAACATGTAACAGACTTACGACTTCAACTTCTATCTGAAGGAGATGGGACTGGGCAATAGCGCATGGTTTCGAACCAAGGACCTGTCAGTTGCGCGACTGCTATTCTATTTGTTTCTTGTTATTATTTTGGTATGCTTTGAATTGTTTTCCGTTTCATTCCCTACTCTTGTCTCCTTTTTCTCCAACATCTTATACTGTTGTCAACCTTTTTTTTTTTTTTTTTTTTCGTTATCCAATTGTCTCTTTTTGTTCACTTTGGTTATACCGTTGGTCGTCTAGTACCATCAATTTATCTTACTGCCCTAATATATTTCAGCTATTTATTCGTTTTCAGTTTGCTTCAATGTTCTTCCTTGTCTTTGGTGATTTAAACAAGCTTTGGGTTGTAGAGCGGTTACTTCTAAAAACACTGGCGTAGACAGGGGTGGGCATAAGGGGACCACGCCTCTCCTGTTCAGCCACTTAAAAAGATTTCCAGCAAACGTAAAATTATATTTTCTTCACCAAAGGAGGCAGCCAGAACCCCCGAACCATCACAGCCCTCTACCCTCGGTCTCCCTAGGTCTATGTCCCTTTGCTTAGTCGATCATTCACGTTTGCGCCCCCCCCCCCCCCTTGAATAATCCTGGCTACGCCACTGCCTAAAAAATGATTTTAAAAATCCTTTGTTAGCCTTTGGTCTTCATGTCTACCTGCTCTCAAAGCAGTTAGACTAATATCGTGTGTTTTAATGTAGCGTGGAGATTAACATACATCTGTACATAATACGGGTATGCTTGAGGTGTGGTATATTGGCGCAATCACTAACATTTACAGAGTTATATAATAATGGTTTCCAAACATTCCGAAGTGGTTCACGGAATAAACTAACAGATAGTTTCTATTATTGGACAACACCGGCTTGCAAATCCAATCCTTTAGCGTTGCAAATCCTCTGGAGATTACAAATCACTTGTAGGGTGTCCTTTTGTGATTATGATTATCTGTTTGGCGCTTTTAGCCATCTCTAAAGAATAATGTTACAGACATGACAATAGTAAGCAATCAGAATTCTTAGTCTCTCTCTCTCTCTCTCTCTCTCTCTCTCTCTCTCTCTCTCTCTCTCTCTCTCTCCCTCTCTCTTCATACATGTATTTGCGTTTCTTCTCTCTCTCTCTCTCCCTCTCTCTCCCCCCTCTCTCTCTCTTTCTCTCGTTCTGTATCTTTCTTTCTTTATATACACTCATCCTTTTCCCACTGTCTCCTCATCATGCTCATTTTCTTCTCTTTCTCTTTCTTTTCCTCTCTCTCTTTCTCTTTCCAATTCCTTCGTTTCTTTCTGTCTCTGTCTTCCTCCATATATCTTCTTTCTTTCTTTTTTCTGTAAACAACTTCCTTTTCTTCCTCTCTTTACTTCTTTTTCTCCCTATCACTCTCTTTCTCTGTCTCTGTACTTCTCTTAGGTGAAATTAAGCAGTGTCACGAATGCTTGCTTACCTTACGGATAAGTCGTTCCGCTATTTCGAAGGGATTCTTTTTAAAATGGGACTTACACAGAAGCCAAATCTACGTAGTGTAAAGGATTTGCAAAGAGGAATTACCATTATTCTGTCGTCTTCAGTTTTTCGTTTTATCTGTTATTTTCTCATTAAACATGTTAAATAGTTACTATTTACACGAAGTCAAACTGTAAAGTGCAAACACCTATTAAGTACAGTAACTTACCGCAGGTAAAAATTCTCTTTCACAGAATTTGATTAGAAAATATGAAGATGGGTAACCAAAAGTACCAATAGTTTTAGAATTCGCTTAATATCGCCTCAAAGAAAAACTGAAACACGTGAGCGTTATTTGCCAAATACTGGATAAACAGGTAACAAGCGTGGTTCTATGTAGTTTTGAACCCGCATTGATAAAATTTTATCCAACCTGTTCTAAAGCAGGTTTTCAAGAATATTTTGAACTCAGATTATATTTTGATAGCTTGTTTATGATTTGTAATTAAATGAACGTGAAATATACTGGGAGGAAAATTTCTAATTGATAATTTCATGTCATCATTGAATGCAGACGGTTATCTCTTAACGTAATTAGAATAATTTGAAAATTATGTAATAGATGCAGTTTCACCTTTATATTTTGTACTTTAGATAGATACAGAGGAAAATATCACTGTTTGATGAGTTATATTTGGAAAACATTTATCCCTTTACTCTTAAAAGTACTTACAATGATATTTGAAGTTGATGAACGGGTTCGTGTATATTTCACAGTCAAGATGATTGGCACATCATGTTCCGATGTCTATAGGAAAAGTAAATCACTACATCGAAGATGAAGCGAAGATTCCAAAGTTGATTAACCACGAATAACTGGTGTTCGATTCAAAGGCATCGTCCGATTTTGATGTTGATGACAGCGATAGAAACGGATTTCAGTATGATTCGATCAATCAATCTGATCAAAAATTCACAGTGAAGCAAATGCATCCAGTATAGGAGCGCTCATATAGTTAATATCAAATTCATCAGGATTGTTATTGCTGTATAATAAGCTTATGAAATATCAATATCGCTCTTAGTAACACAGTAAACACCACACTAGCTTGGTCGACCAAACACCACTTCTGATTCTGAACCCCGTTTTCCCATTCTAAACCTCACCCTCGCCTCACCTCCCCCGTGTATCCCTTTCAAAAAGCGCACCAAAGCGCGTCCGCGGTGGACTCATCTCCTAACGCGGGGGAAAAATCGATACAAATTTCTTTGTCATTTGGTCATGTTCGTCGTGTTTCAATGAGGGTCTTTCTTTCTTTCGTCTTCTCTCACAAGATTTCATTAACATTGGATTTGACGTCAAGGTTAGAAAGTTGATCATGGGGTCAGGAGACATAAATATTTAAAAAGCCAATCGATTCATCATGTTCATCCATGTTTACAAGTTTTGGGTCGTTTGGTAATCGTGTAATTATTTTGCGTCTCTCCATTGCCATTCTCAAATCGAGAGTGACAAAAAAAATCAAAAGCTCGTCACCTGTCATATCCATGGTGAATTCAGCTAGTTTTTCTCATCAGTTACCTCTTTTCAGTATCAAAAAGTTTTATTTAAAAAACAGGATAGTCTTTTCAAAGTCTAAAGCCTGCTTCAAAACAGCTCCCTATATATTTCAAGTTTTAAGTATAGTTGTTTTCTGGACTATTATGCCTTTTTCAGAATTACATTAGAAAGGGTTAACCATAATATTTCATTTTTCCAAAATATCACAATGACAAAAAAGTCATCGAATTCATCAAGATGGTTCCTTGTGTTCATTATCATCATTCATCATCATCATCATTATTATTGCTATTATCAATGTTCTTGTTGCTGTCATTATTATTGTTATTGTTGTTATCATGATTATTATCATTCCTATTATTATCATCATTATTATCTCATTGTCATTACTAGTATTAAGTGCATGGGTTGGCGAAACGCATCTGAAAACAGCTTCGTAATCAAGTGAAAATTTCATACAAACTAATTAGCTTTCTTATTAGTCATCATGGATATTCGAGGTCCATTATTATTATTTTTTATAGTTCCTGTCACATATCTCTTAAAAATGTTTCATCGAAATTAAGCTCATTTTCATTATCGAGATACAATTTAAACCTTTGTGATGTTCATGAAAAAAATACGACCGATACTTGATGTCAATTCCAATGAATTTGATTTCTTTGATTCGCGCGAGACAACTGGATTCACATGTATAGAGATCAATAAGGTGGCCTCTAAAACATGGAGATTGTTGTAAACAAAAACGCGGTATAGGCCGAAATCTTTTTCAAAGGATAGTAAATCGATAGCAAATTAAGTGTGGCTTATTAATGTTGTTTTCGTGGTTATCTAATGTTGTCTCATATCAAGAATTACAGGCAAACATTTGTATAAAGGAAGTTGGTGTTTGGCAGTCCTCATCAATAGTTTGGGGTAATATATGTTTTTTTTTCCTAGAACATGTACCGTTGTTAAAATATTGATGATTTTGCTTTAGTGTTAAAGGTTCTTTTTCCTGGTATAGCATGTATGGTAGAAGGTTTTAGTACGGAGGTGAAGAGCTGTCACTTACTCGCCCTTTGATCCGGTGGCATCATGTCCTGCAACTGGGCTTTAATTCAGTCAAAGATAAAGATTTTGGTTAAGGGTTGCAATCGGGTTTTCGTTAAGGTTTAGGATTAGGGTAAGGTATAATTTTAGAAATTCAGAGATAGCTTATGAAATGAACCACGAAGCAATAATTGCGCTTCACTTTTCACATGTTTAAACAAATAACATTACCGTTAAAGTATACTTGAGGGATTTTTAAAAGGGGACAGGGGAGCTCATAAATCATTACACTTGTTGAAAGTAACAAGCTCTAAAACAAGCCTGTTACAACATTACCATGATTACTGAACCTTAGATATGCAGGTTTAGGTCCGACTTTTCACTCGTTTTTTATTCGTTCTAAGCTAAAGTTGAATTAAAATATATGGATCTATAATACGGGACTCATACGAAAGAATGCAACGACAACTTGGTATGAAATACTATGATTCATTTAGTAAACAGTTTCATCAACCACACCAGCCTTGTTTTCTTCTTGAACAATATAAGCGGGTTTAAAAAAAAAACATTTCTATTACAATCCAGATTGAATCACTACGTTATGGGACTTAATGACGTCCTATAATTAATATTACCCTATATCATGGCTCATAAGAATATGTACACAATAGATTGCAAAGTTGCATGGAGTACGGAATATAATAACAAAGGCAACGC
Source organism: Echinometra lucunter (assembly GCA_029962745.1). NCBI lineage: Eukaryota > Metazoa > Echinodermata > Echinoidea > Camarodonta > Echinometridae > Echinometra > Echinometra lucunter. Next base: position 16,779,772 of record CM057166.1, read on the forward strand.
CATAAAACATATAGTGTCCCTTGAATAAATAAAACTGTATAATTTCTACAAATAATATTCTTGATTACACTCCTTGATTACACACACGCATAAACTTCAACGGTGGCGGATTCATCAGCGGACAGCTATGCTTCTCTTTGCAAACTTCTACAGCATAAGATATATGTGCGAGAATAATATTCAACTTTAGGATCCGCTCAGCGGAGTCGTAAAAACAGGATGATTTCCCCCCCCCCCCCCCAAAAAAAAAAAAAAAAAAAAAAATCTTTGGAAAAGACGTATACAAAATGTAATACCGCTAATGAATATTTTCCTCTGGCAAGTATGATTTTTTTTTTTTCAGTCTTGAAAATTTTCTTGAAAATCACAAACTTTTCATTACTTGCATACTGTATACTTTCTTTTTTATGCCCCTTTTATCTGTTTAATCTGTTTTACTGTTGTTTAAACTAGGGATTTCTCTGCCAACTCTCTGTTTAAACCACCCTGGGCCAATTTTACAAGCAGAACTACTACCATGACTCACAGTTTTCCGCTGACGGGCACATTTGGAAATCTGAGGTCCTTTGGTTTTTGTGCGTTTGGTCCTTCCCAACACCCCCCCCCCCTTCAAAATGGTCTGGCGATGCCCTGGCATGACCCACCATTGCAAATATCAACACAATTTGTTGCCTTATCTTTTATAATTAATTTGGAAAGGAATTAAAACCACGCTTATACAGAGATAATAAGATATCCATGAATCTACAGGCACCACTGTTTTTATTCTTATCTGTTTATGCCGTTGTTTAAAAAAAAAAGCAGTATTCAGTACAAAATCATAAAGCGCTAATTGTTCGTATGAGGAGAACGACTTGACTTGAAGAAACGAATATTTCAGTCAGCAGAATCTATGTCATCAAACTTCCGCGATCTTAGAACAGTATCATGAATATGGACATATGAAATGGCATTTTGTGCTGCTAGACTATACTTGTATTAATCGACATTGCTTCGTGTTTTGATGAATGTTTTTTTTTTTTTCAAGATAAAACATGTTCTCTCCATCTAATTAACACATTCCTCAGTCAGCAAGATCTATAAAGTCATTGACAAAATGCAATGTGTTCCCGACTTGGATTCTCGAATTGGATTCCACTTATGATAGCTCAAGCGTTCACAAGCAGTCATCAGTTGATAGATTGAATAATATTTTACATCACAACTGAGTGTTACGTCACAAGTCTGATTATCACGTCACAATCCTTTCTCCGGCCGCTCATCCTGAAAGTGATCTGTTAAATGCTGTTGAGGAAGAGTACTCCCGGTAAGTCCCAGTAGGTTTGTACGTCGAGCTCCCGCTGTTCGACCGGTTGAACGTATCCCTCAAACTCGTACTCCTGCTGCGGATGTTATCCAGTTCCGAGCTCTTGGCGGCCGAGCGTCGCTTGGGACGAATTGAAGAAGGACACAGCAATCTTTTCCACGCTCTTCGCAGTTCGGGCCTAAAGAGAAGAACATATATTTTTTCAAAAATATCACTAAACCAATAATCAAGAGTGAAAAAAACAATGACATGGTTATGGTGAGACCACGAAGAATCGTATTCATCATGTTTATCGATTTCCCCCTCTGATAATTAAAATGAATACATACAATTAAATATAAAAGAATATCATAGGTAGAAAGAAAGCAAGGGAAGGAAGGAAAGCAAAAGGAAACGAGATTCCGACGCACACATTCCCTCACTCGAAAAGCCTTGTTCTTCGCGATAATGCCTGATTCATTGTACCCAAACTACATGGAATTCACTAAGCCATATTCTCTACACTTGTATTAAGCACATCATACTACCCCGAATGCACATATCTGGAATAATTCTGCATAATATTGGAAAGTGGCCCATCAGAAAAAAAAAAACACAAAACTCTACTTTGATCAGACTTTCACAATCTGAATTCAATCTGTTTCTTAGAGTAAGACATCCTGAATCTAAAAAACAAAGAACACAATCATTGAAAAAAATAATGGTTTGAATGAAACTGTCAATGAACAGATAAGGGCTCTATATTTCTGAAAAATCATACATTATTTTGTTGATGTGGTTTTTTAATATAATATGTCATTTAAACTTTGTTTTCCATCATAAAACAAAACAAAAAGAAATGATGTACAATGTTAATGGACGATTAAGTTCCACTGAAAAACAAATACAAATTGGGGATTACTGTATTGCAAGACCTCATAGTGCACTATAAAGGCACAAAAAGAGGTCCCTTATACCAACACTTCCAACTTATCCTAAACTATATGACTGAGCATTTGATTAAATTCCCATTATTGACTGATAAAAGTAAACATGAAAACAGGAAACGTTTATATTACTGTTTAGAAATTTTCTTGACAAAGTGAATAGGGCGATATAGTTTTAGTAGAAGCGTACACGACACGTCTCTGGTGGGAGGATCAAAGTGCATCAGAGTTTCCGTAGTGTAGTGGTTATCACGTGAGTTTTACACACTCAAGGTCCCCGGTTCGAGCCCGGGCGGAAACATTCTTTCTTCTTTTTTTTTACGTAATGTAATGTTAATCATACTACACATTCTGGATTTCAGTGCTCTAAGACATAGAGTTCGCGATTCGAGTCCCAGATGGGCTAAATACGGTATACAATTTAACATGTTTAAAGGAGCCTTGAACATGTTGAACGTCCACGGGAATGGATGTCAGGACATATTTTTTAAAAAGTGTATTTCATAGCGTCGGCATTTAGTGTTGGACAACCAAGTTTCCGTAGTGTAGTGGTTATCACGTGAGTCTAACACACTCAAGGTCCCCGGTTCGAGCCCGGGCGGAAACATTTTTTTTTTCGTGTTTTGTTTTTTGGTTCTTTTGTTTTGTTTTGTTTTGTTCTGTTTTGTTTAAGTAATGTAATGTTAATGATACTACATATTTGGATTTCAGTGCTCTATGAGATAGAGTTCGCGATTCGAGTCCCAGATGGGCTAAATACCGTATACAATTTAACATGTGTAAAGGTGGAGCCTTGAACATGTTGAACGTAAACGGGGATGGATGTCAGGAGTTTCATAGCGTCGGCATTTAATGTTGAACATCTAAATTTCCGTAGTGTAGTGGTTATCACGTGAGTCTAACACACTCAAGGTCCCCGGTTCGAGCCCGGGCGGAAACAATTTTTTTCTTCTTCTTCTTCTTCTTCTTAAATTACGATTAGGCCTACTATTCATTTACCTTTATTCTCCCGCTTCGTTTTCAGTATTCTTCTCAATAATCCTACCGGGCCTTCCGTGCGCCCCTTTAAAAGTATTTTTCTTGCAATATTGTGTTTCATTTATTCCGACTAATTTCAATTCAAAATCCATCGGAGGCTGGGCTAATATGGTATTTTGCTGTTCTTTTATGGCGCCTTGAATGATACGTCAGTTTACGGGAATGGGTGTTAGGTTGTTGACTATTATTGTCATCATCATCACCATTAGGCCTACTCATCATTGGCATTTAACGTGCAATATCTAAGTTTCCGTAGTGTAGTGGTTATCACGTGAGTTTTACACACTCAAGGTCCCCGGTTCGATCCCGGGCGGAAACAATTTTTTTTCCTTTCTTTATTAAGTAAACGATTACTATTCATTTTCATTTCTTCTTCTTGAGTCTTTTCAACAATCCTTCTCCGAGCCCGGGAGAAAACATTTCAGGATTGACGTCAAACAAGCCGCTCACAGTCTGAAAATTTTCAATTTACTAAGAATTAGTATAAAAATCACAGCGGTATATAATTAAAATCTTCTATTTTTCATTTTTTAAATCATTATCGATTTTTTTTTTAAATCAGAATAATAAGTTATCTCACATTCTTACAATCCTTTTGGGTTTATTTGTTGTTGACGTTGTTCTTTTTCTTGTTGTTTTTTATTTTGTTCTGTTTTCTTTTTCTGTCGTGGTCTAGTGGAAACATCACCGAATTTTAGTTCACAGGTTTCGCAATTCGAGTCCCATCGACATCATGTCCTTTGGAAAAATATAAAATCTACCGTTGCCATTTCTGCATGTGAGTTTCCGTAGTGTAGTGGTTATCACGCAAGTCCAAAGCCCGGCGCACACTATACGATCCGTCTGCAATCCGATTTTGCAAAAATTTGTAATAGCATTTGATATGAACATTCCAACCTGTAAAATCTTAACGATCGAAGTTCCGAATTGTGGTATGAATACTAAAATCGAAATTCCGGGCTTTTGTGAACCTCCCTGTAGGAATAAAAGCGAATTCAATTCCAAAGCGTAGTGACGTCATAGCAATCTTGCGATCGGCTATGATTTGAAGCCGATTTGGCCTTTACTCCGACCACAAGGCTTTTGAGGATTTTGATTTTAGTATTCCTAGCATTATTCCGAACTTCAAATACGATAATTTTATTTGTTTAAACTTTCATATGTAATGCAAAATGCCATTTGTTCAAAAATCGGGTCACAGTCGGATCGTATAGCATCCGGCGGGCTTAACACGCTCGAGGTTTCCGGTTCGAGCCCGGGCAGAAATATACTCTTTGACTCTATACCGCTTCATAACTTATTATATATCAATAAGTTATGATCATAAATCATGTTTTTTCCAAATATTATCATTATCATTATCATTATTTTTATCATCATGATCATGATCATCAAAATTTTTATGTCATCATTATTTTCTTTTAAGTTATTATTACTCATATTTCACTGTTTTTAGTAATGTAACTCTTGCTTCACTTACCTAAACACGCAGAAAAGCACAAAGACGCACAGGCCCTGCAGCGAGTTGCAGATACAGAACAACCAGGCGAAGGCGGATGACATCTTGCCGATCGCGAAGAATCCAAACAGCCAAGTTAGCCCGGTGAGTAGCCCGATTGCCAAGGCCTGCTGGAGCCGTGTAGCTAGGTCATGTAGCTTGCCCTTCTCTACCTTTGTTACGCGAATTTTTATTCTAGAAAGAGAGTTAGTAATTAGAATACAATTTTGTTCGAAATAGAACAGGACGATAAAATACATACAAGTTGTGTATACATGTTCTTTAGTAGGAAAATAATTGTCAATGATGAGAAAAGATAAGAGATTAAAACTATAAGAAATCTTTTTCATTACCCTCCCCCACCTCCCTGCTAGCGACGACCAGCCTCTGCTTAGATGAGATCGGTATCATAAACTGATATTTTTCCTTTATTGAGTGAAAATGGATTCAAGTATATAAACGAGATATTTTCATTTATATTAATTCACCTGAAAAATGAAAATCATTCTGCATGCTCAGATTTACAAATTAGATTTGAATGTTTGAAACTTACTTTGAGTTTATTCGTTGTGTTTTTGTTTATTTATTTGTTCTATTTTTGTTTGTTTACCTTGAACACGTGAGCGTCTTCATGACTAGCACGTAACAGACGACATTGAGTATGAGAACGACGGCGAGAGGGAAGAGCAACGCGTAGATGAAGTGAGGCCCACGCGATAGGAAACAACTGACAACGAAAAAGAGTTTTAATTTACTTTAAGAAATCACTTGCACATATTCAAACTGTAAAGTTAAATTTTTAGTGATTCTATCCGCTAAGAAACAACTGGCAACACTCTAAATACTAAGAACATGTAGAATGAAAGGTTCAATTTTGCACCCTGAATGCAACAATGGCAGCACCTTTCGGGGTGCAATCTTGCACCCTACATGAAAAAGGTGCAAAGATGAACCCTTTTGTACTTGTTTACTGAAAATCCACCGTTCCGCTTTTCTGGGACACCCGGTATACAATGGAACCTGCATACAAAGATGATTGCAATGGAGACAAGAAAATCGATCTTTATGAGCTGATGATCTTTATGTTCAGGTTTATTTGATACATACGGCAATAATGAAAAAAAATATTCATGGGAAAAAAATTGTGGTCTTTATAGACAGGCAGTCACTATAAACAGATTTGACTATCAACAACTCTGCGTTCCACTTGCAGAAATGACGATATTTTATTGTATGTCCTAAAATTGATGGAACAAACATAATTAATGATTCTACTTACAAACTTTCCTCTCTGTACTGATCAGGTCCAACTTGAAGCAGGCCCGTTAAAACAAAAGCAACAGGCAATCCTGCGTTAGAAGAGAACAAAACAAAACAGATAAAACTACATAATGATGGATAAAGTAATCAGAGACGGTTTTCGATGGGGCTGGTTGTGCGGGGTTAACGTTCATAAGGGATAGATATTTCATGGATAGTTCTCCCGTGGAAGTTTTCAGGGGGAAATCCCGATCGGGGAGTTGTCCAAGAAGCAAGTTAGTCGTCTTGGGGCCTGGTTTCAATTTCATGACCGGAGTTACACCTTAAGTTCTTAGTGATCAGCTTTTCAAAACAAATATTTTTAAAGTTTCATACAGTGGATACGACCTTTCGTTTTATTTGATATCATAAAATCAACATATTGGACGTTTTGAACTGTAAAAAAATAAGACTGCTTCTCAGGGGTGGCACCGGGATATTTTGATAGGGGGAGATGATGCGTTAATTTTATTTAGTTCAACGAACAAAATTTGATATGGCTAATAATAGTTGCATGACAATGCCCTCTCTTTCCCCATAGTCTTTCTTCTTATTATTATTCTTCTTCTTCTTCTTCTTCTTCTTTTTCTTGGATCACTTGAAAAATGACAGGGGTGGCCGCCCCTGCCTGCCCCCCCCCCCCCCCCGTAACACCGCCCCTGCTGCTTCTGATAACTTACCCCAAGCGACAAGACAAGCGACGGGCATGAACCGGCGCGTCCTCGGAACATCCATGACGCGAACCAGCAAGATATAAAGATTCACGCCCTCTATGCCCATCCACAGGACAGACGAGAGCGTGAAATAGTGCAGCACGGCTGCCACGGCCGTGCAGGCGCTCGGTGATCGAGTCTGGTCGATTCCGATGACGAAGACGAGGTAGAGAAGAAGAAGGGACAGGCACCACTGTATCATGATCAACCGGGGCGTCTGGCCCATCTGTTTTCTGTTCAACAGTAAGGGAGGATTTATTTTTTTAAAGTGATATTTTCAGTATGACAATAGAAGAATGGACATAAAAATGTGCTGAAGATCCAAGAGTTATCTTTAAATGGGGAGGGAGGATTTGTCGGATCTAATACAATAAAAAGAGAACCAAAAATGTTTTGAAATTCACCTGAGGACTGAGGTTCTGACTTTGTTTTAATCGTCAACTTACGAGCTCTGTCGAAAAATCTCGGAAAATTTTAAAAATTTAAATACCAAAGCTGGCTCTTCAAGTTACTGAAATGATTTTTATCAAATGATTGTATAATAAAGTCATTTACCCGCCATTGACATCTAAGCCGATACTGAAAGGATATGTGTAACTTTTACGCTCTCTGTAATTGTTTTCTTTTTTAAATCGAGGAAGTCCCTTTATTCGAAAATTTGAGGAAAGGAAATAACATTCATGAAAATATTCGTGAAATCTCTTATCTTAAGAAAAGAAAACGATTTACGCTCTCTGTAATTGTTTTCTATTCTTAAAATCAAGAAAGGCCCTTTATTGGAAAAGTTGAGGAAAGGAAATAATATTCATGAAAATATTTGTAAAATCTCTTACCCAAACAAGATGTAAGTTACGATGGTCAGGATAAGGCCAAGGGTCGATATGACGCATCCAATCTGACTGATGACGTCAAGGGCATATGGATGGCAACCATAACTAGGGGCCTGAAAAGAGAAGATCACAGCACGTCAAAACTAGAAATATCACTGAGGACATTAATACCCCAGCCCCAATGCGTGTGCTAAGTTTCCTGAGCACTGCTTGAAAATGAGGAAGTAGTTCGATCCGCAATATTTCCCCATGATTAATTGCCATAATATGCCGTTACCATGGCAACGCAGTTTCCGAGACATTAAAATTGCGTCTTGCACATCTTCACCACAAGGCCAATGTGTGTGCCAAATTTCATGAGCATTGCTTAGAAACTGAGGGATGTATTTCGATCCGCAAAATTTGCAACGGACTGACCGTACGCTGATTCCTATGTACCCTTCTAATTTATAGGGGGTATAATGAATCAAGCCAAATGGGCTTTGTCTTCTCTCAACTTCTTCCGATCCATCTCAACTTTACCATGTTTACCAAAGTTCCTTTGGGCCTACTATATTGCATGCTACCATGTCTGCTTTGGGGGGCCTCATGGGAGACCAACTGTTATTGAATGGGCCATCCCGTATCAATAACAAATGAATAAATGAATCCTCTCTTTCCATTCCTTTTTATTCTGCTGCCTCTTTCTCATTATCACATTTTCCTTCTTTTAAAAGTTACTACAACCACGTTGCAACTGCGTTTCCGTAGTGTAGTGGTTATCACGTGAGTTTTACACACTCAAGGTCCCCGGTTCGAGCCCGGGCGGAAACATTTTTTTTGTTCTTGTTTTGTTTTTTGGTTCTTTTTTTTTTTTTTTAGTAATGTTAATGATACTACATATTTGGATTTCAGTGCTCTATGAGATAGAGTTTTCGATTCAAGTCCCAGATGGGCTAAATACCGTATACAATTTAACATGTTTAAAGGAGGAGCCCTTGAACATGTTGAACGTCCACGGGAATGGATGTCAGGACATATTTTTTATTATCACATTTTCCTTCTTTTAAAAGTTATTACAACCACGTTGCAACTGCGTTTCCGTAGTGTAGTGGTTATCACGTGAGTCTCACACACTCAAGGTCCCCGGTTCGAACCGGGCGGAAACAAATTTTGTTTTTTACATGACATAATATAGAAGATTATATTCATTTCTGCTTGCAAACCGAATGAAGTGTCTTGCCCAAAAAGTTTACATTTTTTCAAAATTAGGTCAAATGTAGCGCATATCCCCTTTTTCGTTTTCTTCGCAGCCTTTCCTCTCCACATCATTTACTTCTTCTTCCTCCACTATTTTGGATTCTAAAGATACCATTACTTGCAAAGCCGTTTCCGTAGTGTAGTGGTTATCACGTGAGTTTTAACACACTCAAGGTCCCCGGTTCGAGCCCGGGCGGAAACACTTTTTTGTGTGTGTGTTTAAGTGATGCAATGTTAATTTTACTACATAACATATAATCTGTTCGATAATGGCTGCTGTTTTTTTTTTAATGTTAAAGGTAGCCCGTCCCTTTGCAGACCTAGTTCTGAAAGTTCCCTGACTCTGTCATCATTTGAGAGAGAAAGGCTATATAACCTATCCCTGAAATTGACAAAGCGTGAAATTCGGTTTAAAGGAAATAATCTTCGATAATTTATCAGAGCTTTCTTTTTTCGTACCAAGAAAAAAGACCTGAAGATTCGAGATAGCACAAAACGAAAGGATTCTATAATGTACTGTACGTGTGGTGGCCACGAGCTTGCGCGCGGCTGAGCTAGCTAGCTATATAGCTGGCTGCGCTAAAGTACTGCAACCGGTGAGCTGATCCGACTTGCTTATTCAAGGTTGGCAGCCAGATTTTCATTTTACATTAATAACTTAAGCAACGTATGACCGTAAGATTAAATGAACAGTAGCAGAAGGGCATATCCTAAACTCATGTCAAGTTGTATGGATTTTCGTAGATTTTGCAAAAGGGACGGGCTACCTTTAATGTCTATTTCAACCATAACTGAGGGTGGGGTGGGCTTCAAGTGTGCTTAACAATAACTGATTTATCACACTGACATAGCAATGCACCTGAATCACTGCATAACCCATTTTGGAAGGCTTCCCCTTCAGTTGTGGTCGACATAAGTAACAGCGTTCTCAAACTGAAAAGGCAAGACGTTTTGGATATCAGTGCTCTGTGATGTAGAGTTCGCGAATCGAGTCCCAGCTGGGCTAAGGGTACCGTATTCTATCGAAAGGCGCCTTGAATATGTTGAACGTCCACGGGAATGGATGTGAGGGCACTATGTACGTATATCAACACAATCATCATTACTCTTTCTGAATTGTATTTCATTCCATTGGCCTGTGAGGTACAATATCGAAGTTTCCGTAGTGTAGTGGTTATCACGTGAGTCTAACACACTCAAGGTCCCCGGTTCGAGCCCGGGCGGAAACAATTTTTTTTTCTTCTTCTTAAATTACGATTACTTCTCATCCTTTTTTTCTCTCTCCCCCCAATACTTTTCAGTATCTTTTCAATAATCATACTCTGTGCTTCTTCGAGAGTATTTCCTTGCATTATTGTGATTCATTTATTCCGACTTATAATGTCTATTTAAATCCAACATAATTTCTTTTTAACCACCAAGCCATATCCCACTTCTTATTTTTTTCTTGTACATTATAAAAACAGTACTTTTCCTACAGTGTGGCAAAATGACTCTTTCTTCCATCTTCCATTTGTTGGAAGAGCCCACTCTGACGTAAGCAAAGGGTCACCTACCATAATCACAGCAAAGTTGGTGAGGATGATCACAGCTACAGACGGCCCGAACGTCCGACTCATCCACGAGAATCGCATCCGAGCGTGGACCAGTCACCCTTGCCCGTCCTTCAGATCGGAAGTCCCCGTACTTACAGGTAGGTGTGTACGATGGGTTTGGCTGTGAGGTAATAAGGTTCTAAGGTTCACTTAGTGTCCATAAAATAAAATGGAAATCTGTTACATGCACACATGCACAGTATAGGTTCACATATAAACATAAATAGATTAAATACATTTGTACAAAAGAAACAAAATCAAAAGCACCAACTGCTTGAAAAGACAACAAAAGTTAAGCAAAAACAAATAAACAAACCAAAAACAAACATGTCTTGCAACAATACTAAATTCATTTTAAACATCATAGAAATAAATTGAAAAGAAGAATCAATATATGCAAAACGTTACATGCTTTAATTTTTGTTGATCATATCATTACTATAATGTTATTATTATCATCATAATTTGAAAGTAAAAAATGCTACATCAATTCATGACAGGAATTATGTCAGTCCTTATGATTAAACTTTCTTCCTCAATTGGCAACACCATATTTGCTTTTATTACTGCATCTTTTGTGTGTTGTGTGTGTGGTGCATTGCGACGGATCACGAGGGCTAATATGCTACCCCCACCCCATCAAAGAAGAGAAAAGAGATGAAAGGAGAGAGTGAAGAGAAAAAAAACCAAGAAAATAATAGGACGCCCTCCCCTACTACTTCATATGATCAATAACCTTGTCAATCCATATTTCATTCACCAAAATACGAACAGGTGTTACCCCCCCCCCCCCCGCCACCACATATGATTGTAATGACCCCCTTAGTGGCTAGAACAACACTACATATATACGCTATGACAAAAAAAAAACACAAACTGTACTAAGATTTCCACCTTTTTCCCGAGATGTTCACTTTTTTTAATGTTTATACTTATTTCATTTGTTGTGGGCTGTAGGTGGGGGGTGTTAATTAAATTTGTCTTGCTTAATGTATTATCAGCAGCGGAGCCGGGTTGGACATAATTTACTCCACATAATTTATTTCTCTTTATAATATTTACATGCATTTGTCCGCGAGTTCCTATTACCAATTAATGGAAAAACAAGCACATCCAAATGACCCCTCAACTCATTAACTCCTTATGTGAAATTGAAAAGCTTCTAGTTTCAATGACGTCTACATTCATGATAAACCAATTTTTGGATGGTCAAGTACTGTTTC